>JAJOZX010002489.1:557500-629476 GCA_023014485.1 Bathynomus jamesi
CTTTTAATATTGAAGTTGTGTAAATAGTTTTGGTGTACCTTTTCCAAATGTGTAATTCACAAGCAATAAATGTTTCCGCGAAACTGCTTGGTTGGTTAAAAATAATATTTCACGAGCTTGTTTAATACCAAAAAGGCTTTACATTTACGAGAAGATACGATGTGATAAGGAAAATATTTAGACGTTTTCAAAGTCAGGCAAAGTCACTGATAATCTAGGAAACTTTTTCGCTACTTCAATACGAGTTTAGACACACACACACACACACACACAATATATATATATAGTGTGTGTGTATAGAATTTGTGTTGCGCATATGTTCTTGAGTTAGTTTCTTAAGCAAAGTGTAATTAAAGGCGTAATAAAACAGGAACTTTTAACCCGAAGAAGGAATTCATTAATAGATATTATTAGGATGGGGTTTCTTTCCTCTCATTGGAAAACCTATTGTGGGAGGTTGGGGGCGAGGGGTATATGATAGTCGATATATAATTATTTATTTAGTCTTCGAGTTGGAATTTTTAATTTCTCAGTTAATTCTGCACGGCTTATAAACCAATTGTGGGTTTTCACTATTGGGATTATAGTCATTTTGAAGGAGTTACGTGTCCCACACAAACGAATTTAACGTGGGTATCATAGGCTGCCCACACTCAAAATTATAATAGCCACATAATCTTATACACACAATTATGCTTCACTTTTGGGATTGTTTTAGTATTATTTGGTCTCACTGCAAGCAAATTTTATTTACGTGTGTGTGTGTGTGTGTGTGTGTGTGTGTGTGTGATAGGCTCAGTACTCCAATACTCCGTGGATGAAAAGATGGAACCTTAGTTTGAGATGTGGACCTATCCTGAAGCATCAGAAAGGAATGTTTACTCAAATGACTGACGTTTTACAGACTCTTCATCCCTTTTCGGTTGGGTTACGTGAGGTTATATTAGGGTACGTTCGTGTCGATCCCGATAACTTATAATAGTAATACCGCAATGGGAAATAAGGCATTTAATATATAGCATAGTGCCTTCATGGTCATTTGAGTATTGTTACTTTTTTAATGTAAAAAGGGGGGGACTAGGGGCGAGCGGCCCGCAAAAGTGATCCCTCCACGGAAGACGGAGAAAGCCAAAAACAAGAAATGACACGCAAATGAATCTTGGGTACGCGGAGCGGGACACAAACTAACATTTTTACGTAAAAGTATTGCTAAAGGGAAATACGATTGTCAATTATATTTAGACTTATCCCATCATCCACCTTCCAATCGTCAAAAAAAAAAAACCTTTCAAAATTGACGTGTCGAATGATATTATGGACGGCTGTTTTTCAGTTCCCAAATGAGATTTCCTTGGTTGGTAAAGTTTGTGCATTTTGAATTCCGATGTTAAATCATTGTGATCATTTCTGCAAAAAAAAATAAAATTACTTGCGTCATAAATGGTGACAGTAAATCGGGGCGTATTCGTATTGAAACCGATATTTGGTCACTCGAATTTGACGTAGAAAGGAAGACTCAAAAATGTTTATTATTAAATGTCGTACATTTTTCGTGTCAATTATTGCGTTTCGAAAATTAAATAAAGAAAAATTACTTTCATTTATCTGTTTATTTAACTCGAACGTTACTTATCATTTTCATTTGTGAAAACTTCGTTAATATTAGTTTTGCGTGAAATAACTTCCGTTAATATTGCCGATTTTGTGGTGTTTTTGAAGTCTTATCGAGGGAACTTTAAACCACGAGGCCTTCTTTCTGCAATAAATTCAGTTGACACAGATTCCATTCCAGCTCTGGTACAAAAGTTCGTTTGTAGCGAGACGACACATCGTAAGGATAAACAAACGAATTAACTAACCAGTTAACTGGGTGGGAGCAGTGTATGTAGATTTGTTTCAGTGTGCAAATCAGTTTTCATGATTTTCATGGCGAAACTGTCACCGTAAAAATGAAACCACTTTCATACGAGGAAATTTTTGTTTGAATTTGTTCAGTCTCCATATTTCCGGTCGGAGAACGCGTAGTGATTGCTTCAAATTAATGGTATTTCACTGAAACTCTGTGTTTACAACATAGATGGAGATGACCAGTTTGAGGTGTTCGAGGGAAGTCGCTGCGTTAATAAATGTGGCCGTCATCGATGAAGGACCTAATAAAAATTGAGGCAGTCCTTTCAGAACTGCTGGAGTAGAGAACCTGTTTTTCACTGCTGGCAGCTGTAGTTTTGGATGACTTTATTTATTTTTCAATATTTCGAGATATTGCAAAACTTATTATCTTATGAATTAAAAATTAGCTCGCCTTTTATTTTTTCATCTTAATTATAAAATACGAATCCTACATGAAAAACTAGTCCCCGTTTTTCTTAATATTTGCACAAGTTTTTCAGAAAGAAAGAAAAAAAATAAATATATATATATATATATATACAGGGTGGTCCAAAAGTCCAAATCTATTTTGCTGGAATAATTATATTTCTATTTTATTTTCTACAGGTCATACACGATGATGGATGTACAAGAACGTGTGATGGTAGTAACACTACGTATCCAAGGGAAGAAGTGCGAGGAAATTCGAGAAAAATTCGAAAGAAGATTTCACAAACCAGGACCAACGGACGAAGCATTTCGCGAGCGGGTCAATAAATTTCAAAGAACAGGATCTGTTCATGATGAGGCAAGATCTGGACGTCCAGGTACCTCTCAAGAAAATGTCGAATCGGTAAGAGATGCCTTTGAAACAAATCCTAGAATGTCAACTCGCGCAGTATCACGTAGACTGAGCATACCAAAAACGACTGTTCTAAGGATTTTAAAATCAACATTAAAAAAAGAAAAAAGTTACCATATTCAAGTGCTACACGAGTAACACGAAGAGGATTATCTAAGACGAGCCGCCATGCGCATAGAATTGATTGAAAAAATTCATACCGAAAATTAATTAAACCACATTCTCTTCAGCGATGAGACGACAATTCCACACGTGCGGAAAAGTTAATCGACATAATTGCCGTATCTGGGCTAGTGAAAAACCAACCGAGTTCTACGAATGGGAAGAGAAATTCTCCTAAAGTTAATGTTTGGTTGGATATGACAAGATCGAAGATTTACGGATCTTATTTCTTCGCAGAAGCTACGTTAACAGGGCCAATATATCTTGACGTGCTTCAACAGTTTCTTGAACCCCAGCTTCGTTCAGATGGCATTCTCGACTGTTGTCTTTCAACAAGATGGAGCTCCATGTCACTATGCAAACATTGTTCGGGTGTACCTTGATGAGTTCTTACCAAATCGCTGGATTGGACGTGGTGGAAACAGGCCCTGGGCAGCACAATCTCCGGATTTAACACCATTAGACTTCTTTGCGTGGGGCTTTATAAAGTCTGAGGTTTACAAAGCAAGAGTTACAGACCTGCAGGATCTGCGAACCCGCATTGTTGCGGCAATCACTGAAATAACCCCAGAGATGCCTGAGAATGTGTTTCGCAACTCGGTGGACAGATTTGAGATTTGCAGACACACTGATGGTGCTCACGTCGAATATAGGCCTAAGCTTGATAAGTAAATATATTCGTACATCTAATTATGTCACTACATTTTTATCCTAAAATACTCTTACTATTATTTCAGCAAAATAGATGGTGACTTTTGGACCACCCTGTATATATATACAGTATATATCAAACAATGTTTTATGATATGTACAGAAATAAAGCCTTTAGAAATGATAATTCCTATATTAGTATTATTATTATTATTATTATTATTATTATTATTATTATTATTCATTCATTCATTTCGAAAACTTACCTTGGAATAGTTTTCATTCCTTTGTTAGTTTGAGCCACGAATCGAATTGTCAGTTATTTCATTTTCTTTCCTGTTTCACTAATTATTCTTGAAAGGGAAGTCAAGTTGCGCATGCATTGCCGACCAGACTCATGCGCCCGCATGCGTAACTGTGTTGCCAAACAACAAACGTTCCACCAATAAGATTGCGAGGAAAGGGGTCTAATCATTCCCTTTTTTATATATTTATTTTTAATCCAGACAATGGTTTTGTAATATATATATATATATATTATATATATATATATATATATATATATATATATATATATATATGGTAAAGTTTTTGAGGAGAGATTATTTCTCGTTGATTGCGTCTGTTGGCCTTAGTTAGTCTGTGAGGCCATGATTGAGGTTAAAGAAAGTGGAAAAAGGGTGATCTTTCGTGTATGAAAATGAGTTCTTTGCGGAAGGTTAACTACTTGCCAGTGGAATCACGTTTTGTTTCCGATATTAACTCTTAAATGAGAATTATTAGTCTTAAATGAGATTCTAGAATCTAGAAGCATTTTCAAGATTTTTTTTTATTGTTATTGGTTTAAGGATGGATATTTGTTGTCGTTTAATGTTTGTCTGGTTATTGTCGTAATTATTTAGTTATTACTTGTTCTATAACTGCTACTGCTACACACACACACACACACACACACACACACTGTGTATATTAAAAGTTATCACTTTTTTTCCAGGGATTGATGGGCAACTCAGCATGATGAAAAACTCCTCTCTTCTTAAGTGGACAAACAACAAAAATAACAAAAACAAAAATGGTAAGTGGGCATTGATGTCCATTGAAGTAAATGATTTAGGGAGTAGTGCCAATACCCCAAGTACGGGCAGACACTAATATAGCTTCGATGTCTTTAAAGATCTTTGCTCGGCACCATTTTTAATTATATCGGCTACAGTAGTGCTCTATTTCTCCACTAGTTATGTTATCGTGCGTAGGTGTAACACGGTGCAGTGTTCACCTATTTTGGGTATGGAATCAGAGGGGGGGGGGTGCGGGTTGTTGTAGTTTCTAAAGGCGCGCCTCGTCCCTCCGACTTCGATCAAATCCGTGGAAATTGAGACCTTAACCATGGGTCTGTTTCCTTCATTTCAACCAATGATTAATTTCTGTTGATGTTTGGTTCATTTCATGGATTTTGTCTCCCATTACGCTTCTTTCACTCACCATAAATGTATTGGAATAAAAAACAAAAGAATTGGCATTGAGTTCAAAAGGTTGTTATTTTGGGTGGAGTTATCGGCGAACGTGCCTTTTCAGCAAATCGATTAGGCCTATGTCTAATTTACAGTAAAAAAGTGATTATTTTATTAATGAAGGTTTAACGAGGAAGAAAGCGAACGAGTTTCGAAACGACACACGCCACAACCGTCACGGCATTACAACGTTCGGGGGAAAGCGTGTGTTTTCCGACCAGATTTAGAGACAAAGCAGAAGCTGAATTATTTTTATTTAAATACGTCATTCACGCCACTTCGCATCTACATTCTAACGTATACAGGGTGTCCCACAAGTCCGGTCTCATAGGAAAATGTATTTTAAATTAAATTTCCAAAAGTAATACATTAAAACTAAAACAAATGCTACAAATGCTCAAATTAAATTTCCAAAAGTAATACATTAAAACTAAAACAAATGCTACAAATGCTCAAATTAATGTCTCGTTTTAGGACTTTTTTTTTTTTTTTTTTTTTCCTTGCAGGTAGTGGCTAATATGAAAGTGAGTTACACTCGTGAGGAAAAGGTGAAGCCCTTTTCTTCACGAGTGTAACTCGTTTCCATATTAACCAGTGCGTGTTATTCTACTTGCAACCAAAAAAAAGACCCTAAAACAAGACATTGATTTGAACATTTGTTTTAGTTCTAATCTATTAATTTGGTAAATTTAATTTTACATTTTTCTATGAAACCGGACTTATGGGACACCTTGTGTCTGTGTGTGTGTGTGTATTATATATATATATTGTGTGTGTACGTGTGCTTACCCCAAAATTGTCGAGTCATTTCACAAACAAGAGAAAAGCATCTTCCTTTTAGCCATACTGTTTTGCCCATTTTTATATTCCTAAACCGATTACTTGAAAAATGAAACATAAATTGGGGTTTCGTGCCTAAGGCCCCCCCCCTCTCATTCGAACACCTTATCTCCGGAGGAATGCTTAATAGGCCCTAGTTGTATTAAATATGCTGTACTGTTTGTCCCATCGAGGGTCGAGTACTTTTGCGAGTTTGCTTTCCTATTTTTTGCTTTTGCTTTCTGACGACGCTTTTTTATGTTCCTTATTTTATGTCATCGATTCGGGTCATTGTTAACGGGTAGGCCTATTTATTTTAACCTTATGTGGAGGTCAAATGGTCAGGGCGTATTGATCGTGTTTGATTTTAAAGGCTTTGATATTAGACTAATATACGTTAGAGTAATTGTAAAATATACTAGATTCTGTTTCAAAATATCGTAAGATTTACAACACCGAAAAGATGCGGTGTTTTTTTTTTTTTTTTTTTTTTTTTCTCTTAACCATCCAGTGAAGATGAGTAATTTTTAGCGTCATGATGAGAATTTGCTTTTAAACTTCCTTTTGCTCGCGCAGATGGCTTAAAGTATCGAGTCTGCAAACAAATATGTTGTAAGTTGTTCCGAGGCTAATGTTCTCTCGCTCTTTCCTCTTAACTGTTCTTTACATTCGTTTTAAACATATTTGAGTTATTGGTCGTGAAAATATTGTTCCAATACATCGGATGGCTTTAGAGGTGGTCCACGTACCGTAGTTCAGTGAGGCGAGATTCCTGAGAACAAAATGACGCGCAATTGTCTCCAGGTCCCAATAAAAATCTTCGACGAATCGCTAACATAGTTTTTAAGCATAAATTTACGACTTAGGAAATATGTTAGTTAGCGTTTGTCATATAATATTTGTTCGTGAAATACGAAGCGACTGTGCCGAATCCTGTTCGTAATTTCATATTTAATGTTTAGCAGGCGAGGGGCGTAAACAAGCGGGTTTCGCGTCTTTTCTGCCTACGGTACGAGACACAATGATTATTTGCTTTGTTTTAGATCCCGGCTTCGAGTGTGACAATTTTGTGATTCTGTTTCTAAAACGTTCCTGTTTCCATGGAAACATCCGTGTGAGATGAGATTTTGCACGTTATTTGACAAGTGGCGTCTTTTTCATGTTCATTAATATTAAATAAGGCGGTGACTGGTACCTCTCATTGCTCTTGTATCAAATGTCATGAAATTGCATCCTTAGGACTAATTCAGTTGTTTGTGTTCAGTGGTCGTACTTCAACGTTAGTTTTTGAAAAAAAACATATATATATATATATATATATATATATATATATATATATATATATATATATATATATGGTGGGGAAAGGGGAATAATTTTGATGTGAATTTTATTAAATTTGACGCAGCCCGCAAAAAAAAAAAGAAAAGAAAAAACCGATTCCAAGCGCTTTTGTCTTAGAAACGTCTCGTAAAAGACGAAAGCGCTTCGAATCGTTTCTCATTTTCCTTGTGGTTATACAGTATATATATATATATATATATATATATTATATATATATATATATATATATATATATATATATATATACAGGGTGGGCGGAAAGTAGCTCCCTATTTTGGATTGGTAAAAAAATACGTATATTATCCATTTATTTCAGAAGAAATAATATGAAAAGGTAGGCATACATGGTAGATTTTCTCTAAAATTCAATTTGGGCTCCAACTCTTTCCACCAGCTTCTGGAGCCGCCCAGGAATGGCGTCCACTGACTTTAGCAGGAACTCCGGCGGGATGGAGGACATGACTTCCCGAATTCGGTCCTCCAGTTCTTCCAATGTCCTCGGTTTGGTGCGGTAGACTTCTTCCTTTACCCATCCCCAAAGAAAGAAGTCGCACGGTGTCAAGTCGGGGCTCCTGGCTGGCCATTGATGTGGACCACGACGACCCATCCAACGCCCAGGGAAGTGGGCATCCAGCCACTCACGGACAACAAGAGCGAAGAGTACTGAGCGGTACCTTGCTATGTTGCGAAACGAGGTCTGGCCGGTTGTCAGCACATGGGAGAACATCGACGATCTGATATTTATGCAAGATGGCGCCCCTCCGCACTTCGCTCTTGTTGTCCGTGAGTGGCTGGATGCCCACTTCCCTGGGCGTTGGATGGGTCGTCGTGGTCCACATCAATGGCCAGCCAGGAGCCCGGACTTGACACCGTGCGACTTCTTTCTTGGGGATGGGTAAAGGAAGAAGTCTACCGCACCAAACCGAGGACATTGGAAGAACTGGAGGACCGAATTCGGGAAGTCATGTCCTCCATCCCGCCGGAGTTCCTGCTAAAGCCAGTGGACGCCATTCCTGGGCGGCTCCAGAAGCTGGTGGAAAGAGTTGGAGCCCACATTGAATTTTAGAGAAAACCTACCATGTATGCCTACCTTTTCATATTATTTCTTCTGAAATAAATGGATAATATACGTATTTTTTTACCAATCCAAAATAGGGAGCTACTTTCCGCCCACCCTGTATATATATATATAAAAATGTAGTTTTCCATTTGAACATCTTAGCATTCTGAAACCCATTGAAATGATAACGGAAGCCGCGTTTGAAAGTATGAATACATTTGATTGAAGTTGATAAATCTCTATTAATGAGTGTTCCATGCAAATAATTATACGTAACAGTAACAAAGATTAGTCGCAATTAAGTTAGAACACGCGTCAGTTGCATAAACGAATTAGTGTGTAAACGCAATGGGAAAGAAGGATCGCATCAAAACAGGTAATCGCGAAGAGAAGTGAAGGCCGACCCCGTTCATTCAAGGGAACCTTTTATATAAAATGAGATTTTTCTTAAGTCGTAATTTAGATTGAATTGGCGTTACTTCACTCGAATGATCAAAATTACGTAATTTGAAGAAATTCTTCGAAGCAGTTCAATTATTTGAATTAGTCGACTGTACATTTTATACTTTTATTTTTGCTTTTACTCGGTTTTATTACGTTTTCTTTTTAATTGTTTGCTTTCCTTCGCAGCCAATAAAAACTGGATCCATCCCCCCGAAGCGTTACAAGGAGGACACATCGTTTATCTGGTCAAAGTAAGTTTGTTTGTTTTTATTTAATACTCTGGTTTGACGGTCATTACTACTTAGTCTTTAATGTTGAGCTCCACTATAAATTCACTCCCTCCCCCTCCATATACATTTCTTAGAGACCATTACCCACCCCGACTATGGGGGGAGGGGGCAGAGGGATGGAAAGTGTTTATTCCCCTCCCACCCCCTCATTTCTTTCATAAAGCCGCATTAATTATTATGGACCGGCGCCAGTTCCAACTCCAGTAGAGAGAGAGAGACCCGGATTCTGATCGCGAAATAGCGTTCCCAGCGATCTCAAAGGTCGTTCCTTTTTTCTTTCAGTTTTTGGGTAGCACGGAGGTGAGTCAGTCGAAGGGGATCGAAGTGGTGAAAGAAGCGATAACGAAACTGCGATTCAATCAACAGATCAAGAAGACCGAAGGAACCAAGACGCGAAAAGTCGAACTTACAATTTCAGTCGATGGCGTCGCTATTCAACAGCCAAAGTCTAAAGTAAGGGTTTAAAAAGGGGCATTTTGATCTTTGTTTCTGGGTTAAAGCCATTTTTTTTTTCTATTTAGGGATAAAGAAATGTAATTTTGAAAAACTTTGTGTATAAACGTTATCATAAATCCATTTTGTCTTCGCATAAGAGTTATTTACGAAAGGTCTATTAAATGTTTAGTCTCTCTTAAGTGTTTAAATATATATCACACATCTTCTGCTTAATAATTTTTTTAAAATAATCCTTTAAAAAAAACTCGCATGCTGTAGATTAGATTATGTAGTTTAGTCTTTCGCACTATCCTATTTTGTCTACTACTACTACTACTACTACTACTACTACTACTACTACTAAATAATAATAATAATTATCTCAGATTTCTGTGTGTGTTTGGGTACACACGCATTGCGTATACATGGTGTGAAAATTATTGTTTGTGACTAAAAGTTTACATCTGCGTTAAGTATGAGCATGGTATAGGAGAGTCTTCAGTGACTGTCTACACGCTTATCTTTCCCACTTTACCACCTCCTTTAGCTACCCTTGAGTGGATCGTCGGGTCTTTGGTAGCCTGTAACGTCCGTAATACTTCAAGTATATACAGCTGTAGTAAGCTTTTATGGCCGTAAAGAAAGTACACCCGTTAATATATAGTCATCCTCGTGTTTATACAAAAGGAAGAGGGCAATAATTTGTTTATATTTTTTTCTCACGTAAATAGTTAATATTTTAATTGAATTCCATAGTTTTAAAAGAAAATTTAACTCAGACTTTAGCACTTGTGGAAATTTCTTTCTTTTAAAAGAATAATGGTTTGAATGTTAAATAATAATAATTCGTAAAAATAAGAACTTTCTAATTTTAACAAAAGCAGTTTCTAGATTTCTGATTGAGCCGTAATTAATTTTGAACATTTACGAATACTCGCACTCGTATATTATATATACACGCACATTTGTGTATAAATTAGCTCGAGGATTAGTGTGACATTTATATTAAATGAGGTTAACTCATCCAAAGTTAGGTATTGCGATGATTATCACGGTAGGGAATCGAAATCTCGTCTGTTACTCTCAAGAAAAACGCATTAGCCACTCTTGGCTGGTCCAGCTCGTGGAATAAGGACTTCTTTGGCGATGGAATGCAGTGTAGAAATCTTTCTAACTCCATTCGTTTATAATTAACAAGAATAAATTCTTGTTTTACTCATTGTCCTTACGTGTCAACACTTCAGTTCGAGTAAGAGATGGTATCATAACGCGGGTTCAATTTACTTCGAGTTAGTTTTGTTGGCATCTTTGTCTGTTGTCTTTGAAAGGGCCGAAAATAACTAGTATCGTTCTTTATCAACTTTCGCTTCGGGAATTTTAAATCACTAACTTTTTAAAAATTGCACTAATAAAATATTCCCAAAGGTCAAGGAAGGAATATAATTGTCCTAATCCTAATTTGATACGAGTGGTTTCCCTCATAAATGAATTATTAGTGAAAAAGAAAGGTTCCTTAAAGTTTTGATTGGCAGTTACTTCACTAATTATCGTATGAAAAAAAACATTTGAAATTGGCCATCGTTAGTCTTAGTTTTTAATATGTCTGCTGTCGTAATAAGAAGTCGAATGAATTCATAAATTTTGCCGTAACTTATAGAGCGTTAATTTCTAGATTTTCACTTTTATTGTTTCGGTTTTGAGGATTTAACTTTTTAGTGTTCACCATTAATTTGGTCGTAAAATGTGGAATAATAATGACGCACGTTTTAGGGTTTATAGATTTTGTATATTGTTCGTGTAAATTGCATTTGTAGGTAGTATACATCTCCCATATCCACCAAGGAATATCCCTGACCCTGGAATACCTTAGCCAAAGACAATTAACCCTGGATAGGAATTCACGGGTCCCACAGACCCAACACGCAATTCATTTCTGACCCATGATTTCCTATTAGGGGTTAAAGGCGGGGTGGCCGGCCCGCCGCCGCCGCCGCCGCTTGATCGTGACGTAAGATACAGATAAACAGATAAGACAACCTCCCAGATCTAGGCAGTTCGAACCCACGACTCAACGGAGTCTCAGCACTGTTGGGCGGTGCCCTAACCGATCGAGCCACCAGATCCATAAATTGCATTTATACACTGCTATTATTTTCTCAAAATATTCCCACTCATACTCTCGTGAAGACGTAATTTTGCATCATTTTTACTATCGCCATTTTAATCTGATATTGAGACATTGTCTAAATTATCATTGAACTAAGAGGAGTAATTCTTCATTAACCGAATCCCTTTTCTTTCCTGTAGAAGGTCCTCTCCCAGTACCCTCTACATCAGATCAGCTACTGCGCCGACGATAAGGCGGAGAAGCGCTTTTTCAGCTTCATCGCGAAGGAGACCGATAGAGAAGCGCACACCTGCTTCGTATTCGTTAGCGATAAGCTCGCGGAAGAAATCACTTTGACCATCGGGCAGGCGTTCGACCTCGCCTACAGAAGGTTCCTGGAAACGTCGAACCGGGAGGGAGAACTCAGGAGACAATTGACGAGTCTTCGGCAACAATTGCAGTCAGCGCAACAGGAGAACACTACCCTTAAGGAGAGGCTGACGCGGGTAGCTGCGTTAAAGGACAGGCAAGACCTCAGTCACTACATGGAAGAAAAAGGGGTGAGCAAATGAGGGTTGCTTCCTTGCCGCAGTATTAGGAAATTAATTGCAGTAAAGAATGATGTCTTTAACTGTTGGGAACACTTAATCGAAATACTTTCATATCTTTTATTTTTTAAAGATCACCGACCTCCTGTCCGTGAACGGGGTCCAATCCACTGAGGAACCAATCATCCACTCCATCGGGGAACCTAATTCGAACCAAGAGGCTTCGCCAACCTTAAATTTACCGCCAGTACCTCCCAGGAACAACATTAAAACCGACCTTATAGAGTAAGATTCATCCACGGTTTCATTCCTTTTCTGAAAGAATTTTAAGCCAAAATGAGGATTTAAATCCCGGATTACTAAATGCGAATTTAAAGCGAGTTTAATTCATTAAGGATTAAATCATTAACCCTAAAAAGACGACTGCTACATATTGGTAACCTTTCAAATACGCGCATTCATAACTTAACCCTACAAACAATTCCGGTGTTAACCCTTTGACTACCAGAAGAAAATCCCATTGGGACCTATTATCCCGATGGTAGTCAAAGGGTTATAGGGTTAAATCCTTAAATTAATCCCTCACCTTAGTCTATTACTTCTACAGGGACCAAGAAACGAGCGAGGACGACTTCGACTTCGACCCCCGCGCCGAGGAGAGAAAGACGTCCTCGACGATCCATTCTCCCAGTGAGGTCATGAACGGAAATGAGGTCATAGGGAACGGAAGTACGAGTCCGGATTCGAATGACCTCACTAGCGACGACGATTTCGATCCGAGAGCGGAAGAGACCGAGAAGAAGGGCGGCATCCATAAGTCCTTCGAAATAAAATCTCCCATACTCGAACTGAACGGAATTTCCAATTTCCCAACTTTAGGTGCGTCTTAATAATAATATAAAAGGTAACATACATGTCCCATATCCCCTAAGAAGGTGAGGGGTAGGGGGCCCCGAGGTTGGGCTACCTTAGCCCGGTCAATTAAAGGTTGGTGGGCGGCTCGTCGCTTCGTTGTGACGTAAGATACAGAAAAGATAATCGCCCAGCTATAAGCAGCCCTGGGGTCCGAACCCACGACTCATCGGAGTTTCAGCACTGCTGGGCGGCACCCTAACCGATCGAGCCATGAGACACTATATTATTATTATGCAGTAATAGTATTAATTGTTCTCCTCTCGATCAGTTCCTCCACCGAGACCTTCTCGTCAGCAAGATAAATTAATCCCTAACCACCTTCTGGAGGGGGGCAGTGATCCCTTCTCTTTACCCCCACAAGGGGGAGACCTACTGTCACAATTTGATCAAATGAAGGTAAGCTATAATAATGTCAATTTGGCGGTATAACACCACCGTTTATCTCGTTTTAACTTCCCTGGAAGTGTTCTTTGCGAAATCTTTTTATTATTAATTAGCCGCGTCCCGCACATTCTTCTCGTAACCAGTAAAAGAAGTCTTTAGTCTTTGTAGTATAGGCTTCACTAACCAGTTTTTTCCAAAAATTTAGTTTTTTTATACTAGTAAAATAGTATCAAACACCCTCGTAATCCCCATTGAACGTTTAGTGGGTCATGTTACGCCACTTCAGGTAATGTTATATATATATATATATATACACATACATTTAAACTGCAAACACGCAGTATAATTAACGTAAAGAACGACGCTTGTATAGGAGAATATTCCGCGCAAGATGAGAGCGAGAGAACGAAATAAATGAAAAAATGAGGTAACCACCCGGGAATCGAACCCGGGATCTTCCGATTGCCGGTCAGATATGATAACCATTACACCACGGGCCTCAATCAAATGCCGTAATTCCTCTACATACGCGGGTTCGATTCCCGGATGGTTACCTCATTTTTTCATTTGTTTCGTTCTCTCGCTCTCATCTTGCGCGGAATATTCTCCTATACAAGCGTCGTTCTTTACGTTTATTATACTGCGTGTTTGCAGTTTAAATGTATATAATGTATGGCATGCGGGAGGTGCCCCCTTGGGGCATTGGTTTCTGCGCGTATGTAGAGGAATTACGGCATTTGATTGAGTGAGGCCCGTGGTGTAATGGTTATCATATCTGACCGGCAATCGGAAGATCCCGGGTGGTTACCTCATTTTTTCATTTGTTTCGTTCTCTCGCTCTCATCTTGCACGGAATATTCTCCTATACAAGCGTCGTTCTTTACGATATATATATATATATATATATATATATATATATATATATATATATATATATGCATATATATGCATATAACTGCAATGACCGCGCAGTATATAAATGAATAGAAACGACATAAGTGTTAAGGAACGTTTCTGCACACGAGGAGGAGATAACGAATAATGAAAAATGAGGCGAACCGCCCGGGCGGTTCGCCTCATTTTTCATTATTCGTTTCTCTCCTCCTCGTGTGCAGAAACGTTCCTTAACACTTATGTCGTTTCTATTCATATATATATATATATATATATATATATATATAAAACCACGAAGGAAAGGAAACACAGAGTGGTGTTCAAGCGCTTTCGTCTAATGACATCCTCAGGAACACTGAAGTAACTAAAGAGTACAAGACTATATATAGGTTACAAAAAAAGAAATATATATATATATATAGTAAATAAAGAAATAAAAATTGTGGGAGGAGCATACACATTTGTAAGTAAAACTAACAATTTTAGCACGTTGCCCGAATTCAACACAAGCTCAAATGGATTGTTTACAACCAATTTTATAGATAATGCCTAAATGATATATAGGTCACAAAAAAAAATAAAAGAGGAGCATACAAATTTATAAGGGAGCATTACCAAAGGTTTAGCACTCTGCCCTTCTTGTTTAAATCCGTTCTGAACGAATTCAAAACAACAGGATCGAGTTGAAAAAGACCTTTGCTCATGTTAAAGTTATTTGTAAGTTGAATAATAGCAGACTCAAGAAAATTTCTATTAATGTTGCTAGAGTGAAACAAAACTGAAGCATTATTCCAATCAATACAATGGGATAACTCTGACAAGTGGACAAAAATGGCACTGGACGACTGTCCCGTTCTAACGGAATATTGATGCTGTTTTACACGCGTGTGCAAATCCTTTCCCTTCTGACCAACGTAAAAGGAATCACATTGTTTACACCCAATTTTATAGATAATGCCTGAATTATTGGTAGGACTATTTTTTACTATGATATTTTTCACAATATTGTTATACGAAAATACTACGTTAATATCCAAAAGTTTAAGTACATTAGCAATGCATAAAAAGCCCGGAAAAAATGGAAGTACTAATAAATTGGGTGTAAACAATGTGATTCCTTTTACATTGGTCAGACGAGAAAGGATTTGCACACGCGTGTAAAACAGCATCAATATTCCGTTAGAACGGGACAGTCGTCCAGTGCCCTTTTTTTGTCCACTTGTCAGAGTTATCCCATTGTATTGATTGGAATAATGCTTCAGTTTTGTTTCACTCTAGCAACATTGTTAATAGAAATTTTCTTGAGTCTGCTATTATTCAACTTACAAATAACTTTAACATGAGCAAAGGTCTTTTTCAACTCGATCCTGTTGTTTTGAATTCGTTCAGAACGGATTTAAACAAGAAGGGCAGAGTGCTAAACCTTTGGTAATGCTCCCTTATAAATTTGTATGCTCTTCTTACAATTTTTATTTTTCAATTTATTTTTATTTCTTTATTTTTATTTTTTTTTGTGACCTATATATCATTTAGGCATTATCTATAAAATTGGTTGTAAACAATCCATTTGAGCTTGTGTTGAATTCGGGCAACGTGCTAAAATTGTTAGTTTTACTTACAAATGTGTATGCTCCTCCCACAATTTTTATTTCTTTAATTACTATATATATATATATATATATATATAATTATATATTTTTTGTAACCTATATAGTCTTGTACTCTTCATTTACTTCATTGTTCCTGAGGATGTCATTAGACGAAAGCGCTTGAGCACCACTGTTTCCTTTCCTTCGTGGTTTTATTCATCATAAATATTTTTCACGTGTTACTTTCGTGAAATAATTTATATATATATAAACTTTTGGTTAGCTCCCGCCCGAATTGTTCATTCTGACGAAGGTCAAGCTTTTCACTCCATCTTAGACCTACAGTTTAACGTGGAATCCGAACCACGCCCCATCAGCAGCCCAGCGTCTTAACCACTAGGCCACCTAGGGTACCCATTTATCTACCAACCACTTTCTTTATTGTGTGGAAGGATGAACAGCTGGGTTTTGCTGCGCGCCGGCTGCCGTCGGGTCTCGAACCCGGGGCCGATGGATTCGTAGTCGGCGACGCTAACCACTACACCACCGAGTGTATATATATATATATATATATATATATATACAGTATATATAATCTCGTTAACTTCGTTCATGTTTCGTGTTTTGGTCTCTGTTCATACGAAGGTCAAGCTGGTGGCCCCGCCTCTGGGCCTGGCTTGGTGGAGGAGCGAGTTGCTTTCTTGCTCTCTCCACCGCATAGACTTCACCTTTGACCCCTGTAACGTTTCTGAGGTCTTTTGGAAACTGGTTAAAAAGTCTTGGCCCCTGACAACCAAGCTATTTTCCTTCAGTGTTGAAGAGGTCCCTTGTCGTGCCTTTAATTTGGGAACACCACACATTCTGCCTTTCCTATTTTCCAGCGTTGTTTGAGTGGTAATTGGGTTTAGTTTTAGGTTTGGTACCAGTTTTTCGTTCATTTTCCACGTGTAGATTATGGTGTACCCCTCTCTTCTTTCCAGGAAGTACAGATTTAAATTACGTAGTCTTTCCCAGTAGTTGAGTTCTTTTCCAACCATCAATCTTGGCTGTGAAATGTGTGCGCGTTTCTTTTAGTTTATTAATTTCTTCCTTTTTATATGGGGACGTCAAAACTGAGCAGTATTCAAGTTTTGGTATGATTAGTGTTCTCAGCAGGGAAATCATTACTGTCTTGTCCCTCCTTTTGAACGTTCTTAGTACCTGTCCGGCGACTCTTTTTGCTCTGTTTATTGCTATCTGATTTTGTATCTCGAATTTGGCATCATCGATCTTCATTACCCCCAAGTCGACCGCTTAAGAACATAAGAAATTTTTATAGTGGGCACACTAGGGGCCACTTCGGCCCATCGAGGTGGCTCCACTATGTAAAAACTGCCTGTTCATTGGCAATAACCAATTTTTACAAAACTAATTAAGTATCAATTTAAAACTAATTAATTATCAATTTAAAACTAAAGATAGAATCTCTGGATCCAGAGGATCAAAGTCATAATAGGCTACTATCCACAAATATGTTACACACTATATCTATTTATAACTGACATGCAAATATATCAGATCCAAAGAATCCAGTCAATTTCATTATGGTACCCATCAATACCAGTACCATGCCAACCAAAAATAAGTCACGGTCCATATCAATTGCGAACCAAGTCACAATTTACATCCATATACATTACAATATACGTATATACTTAAGAGGAAAAGTGTAGGTGTGGCTGTAAAGACTGTACAGTAATGTAGAAATGTGTGTGCACCCATTTTGGGTCTCCCATTTAAAGGTGTTTGTGGGGCAAGTGAAGATCATGAGTTTTTCAATACCTCACAGTACTATGGGGGCCACCGCTCGGCAGAGGAATCTCTTTAAATAGGGTGTGTAAGGACAGAGAGTATCCCCTAACCCAAGATGCTGCCTCCCTATATCCCACAACACCTGTGTTGAGCTGTGGGATCTATCACCCAAATGCACATAATATATATGAAATAAACTAGTACCAAATAAGTACCATTCATGCAATAAAAATGGGCTTAAACACCATCACCAGATGTCCCTTGCAGACATCAAACTATCCAACCTTCTTTTGAAAGAATCAAGCGTATCTGAAGTCACCACTTCTTCTGTCAGACTGTTCCAAAACTTAATTACTCTGTTTGTAAAACTATGTTTTCTTAAATTTGTTCTACATCTTGGCTTAAATAATTTCATACTATGACCTCTAGTCTGATTATTGTGATCTTTGAAAAGAGACTCAAAATCTATCTTATCCAACCCTTTTATCATTTTATACACCTCTATCATATCACCCCTTAACCTCCTCCTTTTTAATGAGAACATGCTTAGATACGCCAGTCTTTCCTTATATGTCAATTGTCTTAGAGATGGGATCATTCTTGTTGCTCGTTTCTGTACTTTTTCCAGTTTTTCAATATCTTGTATCAAATAGGGACTATTAAATTGAATGCAGTATTCGAGCAGGGGTCTCACATATGAAATGTATAGTTGCTTTATAAAATTGGGTGATTTGTATTCAATGTGTGTGTGCATGAGATTGAGTCTAGCATTTGCTTTATTTCTGATTACCATACAGTGATTTGAGGGTTTAAGTTCATTTGTCACAGTGACACACAAGTCTTTCTCTTTATCATCATTTTTAATCCAAATTCCATTCATATTGTATTCAAATTCTGGATTTTTTGGCCCAATATGCATAACCTTGCACTTATCAACATTAAATTTCATCTCCCACTTATCTGCCCAGGCTGTCACTCTGTCTAAGTCTTTTTGTATTGTCATTGCTCCTGCTACTGACTTAACATTATGGCCTAATTTTGTATCATCAGCTTTCGTGCTGCTCTGAATTTTCTGTATATCTAGAGCATAATATGCAGTCTGTTTAAGTTCCTCATTTCTATCATATCTCAAGAGCTGAAATTTCTCGGTGTTAAATGTCATATTGTTGTCTTTTGACCATGTGTATATTTTGTTCGTGTCCCTCTGTAAGGCCTCTACTTCATTTGCATCGCTGATTTTTCTGCTGATCATTGTATCGTCCGCAAAGGATTTTACTATACTGTTGCTGTTTACTCCACTGTATATGTCTGTTAGCGTGATAATGAACAGGAGTGAAGCCAGTATTGTACCTTGTGGTACTGAGCTGCGTACTTCTGATTCTGATGATGATACACCTTAAATTTTGATGACCTGTAGATGTTCGCTGAGGCAGTTGTAGATCCATTTTCCCACTTTGCCTGTTATTCCCACACGTTTCATTTTATGTGCTATTATACCATGATCGCATTTTTCGAAAGCTTTAGCAAAATCCGTGTATATGACATCATAGTTTTCATTGCCTTCAAGTGCATCTGGATATTGTTGTAATGCTCTATGAGTTGTGATAGGCATGATCTTCCTGATCGGAATCCGTGCTGATTTTCGTTGAATCTTTCCAGTGTCTCCAAAAAGTCATAGGCTTTCTCTCTGTCTATTCTTTCAAATATTTTAGTGAGGTGGGACGTCAAAGAAACTGGTCCATAGTTCTTTACTTGAGATGTATCCCCTCCTTTATATATAGGGACAATGTTTGCTCTTTTCAGGATGGTTGATATTTCCCCAGTGTCCAGGGATCTTCTCCATATCCAGTATAAGGGTGTAGCTATTTCATTTTTACAGTTATTAATTAATAGTGTGTTCCATTTGTCCGAACCTGCAGCTGAATGTGATTTCATTTGGCTTATAGCTCTTGCTACATCTTCTGGGGTAAAATCAAAGTCTGTTATACATTCTACTTGCAATTTCTCTTCGAAGAATGCATCTGTGTTAGGTATCGCTTTGTCACTATTTGGGGTACTGAAGACCGATTCATATTGGGCTCTCAATGTTTCAGATATTTCTTTTAGATCGTCTGTTAGTTCATTATTTCCTGTCCATAAGGGCCCGATAGTAGCGCGCGTTTTCGTTTTCCTTTTCGCATAGCTGTAGAAGTATTTTGGATTTTATTTTACTGCTTCTACTGCCTTTTCCTCTTCCCTCTCTGTATGGCCCTTTATCAGAGTTTGTATTTCCCTATCGATACTCTCCAGTTTTTCTTGTATTACCTTCCTGGCATTATTGTCTCCGCAATTAGCTAACTTCGTTGCTACTTTCTTTCTTTTGCTGAATATTCTTCCCTTTTGCCTCTCGCCAGTTCCTCTTTCCTAGCTAGTTCCTTTCCCACTCTATTTGGGCCATGTGTGATCTGATTTCTTCCCAATTTATGGTCATGGAGTGTAAGTTAAAAGCCCCAAATTTGCTTCTTCCTTCCGTATGTGTATTGTCTTTTAATATTATCGCCATATTTGTTGATAATTCGATTATGTTGTGGTCTGAGATAATAGTTGGGTTATTTTTATATCGGCAATTAAGTTCGTGTTATTCATGAATACCAGATCTAGGAAGTTATTTTCCTGGTATTTTCTGTTATCTCCTGTGTCAGCATAAACTCGTTTGTGAGAGCCATCAGCATTTTTGCTTGCTCCTGGTCCTCTCTTGTGCCCCCTTTATCTTGCTGTATAAATATATTTCTACCCACCTTTTTGTATTTTATAAATGGGAAATTAAAAACGCCGCAGAGTATTATATTAGAGGATGGAGAGTTCACGAACTTTATTAGGGTTCTGATATCATTAATGGCGTTCGAAAATTTTTCATAGATAGATAGAATAACCTTTATTAATAATAATAAAATAAATAAATTTTTTCAATTTACAATGACCTGAATAATTGTGAAGCTCGACTATTTATTTTATTTAATTTGGCCCTTAAGCTTTAGGCTTTACTGGGCTCTTATTAAAAATAAGCAGCTAGTTGTTATAAATTTATAATAATAAATAAGTAAATAATTATTATTAATAGTTAAAACATGTATTACAATATTAAACAATATTAATGGAGAATATTAAACAATATTAGTGGACATTAATCCTAGATTTTCGTTAGTATGCCATTATTAATCGGGATTTCAACTTGGTTTTAAAAAAATTTACATTCACAATATTTTTTATATCGGCATGCAAGTCATTTCATAGTTTCAATCCAATGAAAATGGGTAGTTTTTGAGATGAAGACAATCTAAATTGAGGTATAACAAGCTTTGATCTATTTCTGGTCTGATACGAGTGGATTTCTTGATGAGTTACAAAATATCTATTTACTCATTGCAAATTAATGATTTTGTTCTTACATTTGTAAATAATTTGGAGAGTTTGGAGGTCTATAGATGACTATTAGTACCACGTTTAGTTCCTCTATTTTCACTGCAAGGGTTTCCACGAAGCTGTTGGATTTACTTATTACCGTCTCTGTCATATGCTTCTCATGTATATGAATAGCACATCCACTTTTACGTCTCGCTGTTCTATCCGCTCTTAGTAAGTTGAATCCATCGATATGCATTTCTTTCTTATCGATACAGTGTTCGCAGTTTCCTTGGCAATCTTTAAAATGTGTTTCTGTGAGGCATGCGATGTCCGCCCTTGTTTCGTCCATAAAACCTTTCAGGTACGAAACTTTGTTTAGTGAGTTGTTCGGTTTTATTCCTTGAATATTTGCCAGGACAATGTTTATGTTCTTTGTTTTGCATTGCCTCTTGTGCATTTTAAGTTCGTTGTCCTTTGGTGTCGCGTGTTCTGTAGTCTTGTGGTCCTCCGAGATGGATCCGTTCCCGCCTACCTGTTCTGGTAGCTTCTTGCCACGAAGCGGTCCGGCTCGAGGGTTCCCAGCTGTCAGCTGCATGTGCTGTATAAGACTTAGCAGCCGTATTGTATCCTAGATGTTGAAAAAATTTTGTTTGCTATTTGGGTACATATTTTTTTTTCACATTCCTCCTGTTGTCATTTGAAACTTGTCCTTTGAACTTGTCGGAAGATGATGGTAGTAGCATTTTCTCCCGTACTGGCAGTTCCATATGTTGCGTAGGTCTTGCAAATGTCCGGATGGTAGAATTTGCATTTTCCACCAAATTTGCAGTGACCATTATTGTAGTAGTAGTTGCACAAAGGAGGGTGTTCGTAAATACATTCTCCTCCCTTATATCTGCAGATTCCTTTCACATAGTATTTACATATAGTTTCTTCCCCATTTTTACTTGGGGCCTTTGTTTTTGGTGGTTTCAGTATGGTTTCTTTATTGTCTGCTTGTTTTTTTCTATTGCTGCTAATGTCTTTTGTTTGAAATCTTTGGACATGGTTTTGTGCCTCTGCTGGTGCTTATTTTATTTGTTATTTCTGCTTCCCGTCTACTTGCTTTATCTGTTTTTTTTTTCCTGTTCGTTTTTCGCAGTTTCCTCTTGTACTATCTTTGTTCCTTCTATTTTTTTCTCTGTTCGCTATTTATAAACTCCTCTTTTGCCTTTTCTTCATAGTCTTGTTCTGCTTTAAAAACCGTAAACGAGTTTATTTCGATTACGCAGCTTTTGCGGAAGAACTTTATTCCGTTGAATTGTTTTGCGCCTGTTATAAGAGAGATTTCTTCGTCGCTCCATCTCAGGCATTGAAATTCGACTAAGAACTGGCAAAGATCGCAGCGTATTGTCTTTAATTCATCTGTTTCTTTTTTACAGTATCCACAGGGTTGTATGAATTGACTTGCCATTGCTATGTTTCTAATGGTATGTAAATGATTGTGCACGAAATATTAACTCAAAAGGGTAATTAATTAAGTGAGGTATTTGATTTGACCTTAGAAATGAAAGAGGGAAAGTTTTTCCGTTATTCCGGGGGGTGGGGGATGTGGCACGCTGTAGATTCTCACTGATTGGTGCCCTGGACTGTACCGCGGGGTATAACTGAGGAATATTGCCTCTCGATGGGCAGTTAGATTTTCTTAGAGAGAAAACACTCGGAAAAAACGCTGTATAGATTAAGTTGCTTTAATTTTCTTTGCTTTATTTCAACATACGCCCCTATTTCACCACTTAAAGAGGTATACGACTGTGTTCACTGAATATTCATTCAAAAATTGGCACTACTTATATATACGTATATACATGACTGTGTCGCATTCCCAAATTAAAGGCGAGACAGGGAACATCCTTAACCCTGAAAGAAAATAGTTTTGTTGTGAGAGGACCAAAACTGTTTAATCAGCTGCCCAAACACCTAAGGAACACGAGTGGTGTTGCAGTGGACATCTTCAAAAGAAGATTAGACGCCTGGCTCAGAACATTACCCGATGAGCCGGGCGTACCTCCCTATGTGAGGTAGGTGGAGAGTACAAGAAACCAACTCACTATTTCACCAGGCCAACTCGAGAGGAGGGGCGACAAGCTTGACCTTCATGAAATGAGGAATCATCGCACGGAACATTTGAAAGGTTGAAAGGAAAGGTATATGAGATTGTGCTGTGTAAGGAGTTAACCCTTAGATCCTGTCCCAAAGCTGGATCCGATCTACTTTGGTGAGGGAAGCTATATTTTTGGGGCCTCTTTGCGAGTGACCCGTTGCCCACGTCTGGCAAACATCATGAAAAAGAAAAAACTATAGTGTTTGTTATTTACATTACTTATTCGGATTATAGTGGATTTAATTTTCCCAGAAGTTCCTTGTTCCATGCACAGTCTGTGTATTATTATTATTATTATTATTATATATATATATATATATATATATAATATATATATATATATATATATGAAATAACTGAATTACTTTATTTTTATTGAATTTTACAAACTGACTTCTCAAATAATTCATCAGACATTCTGTTTCTCTTTGAAGGAGAGAGATTTCCAGCTATGCTAAAAAGTCTCTCAACCAGAGCGTTTGATGGCAGTGTAGTGTTGTATTTTACGAATAGTTTTTATCAAAGGATACAAGTGTAATTGTTGAATGTCTGATTAATTATTCGCTAAATAATTAGATAATTCTTGACGAGGTTTGTTCTCAATCTCACAAATTTTTCGTTTCTTAAAACTAAAGAACACGTCCTCTTCCTCACTGCTTGTCTCATTTCTTTGTGGAAAGATCACTGACTGAGTCTATGATAAAGTATCGCGTTACTGACACTTATTTGTATCGTATCTTTCGATACGATACAAGATACAAAAAATGTATCGCGATACAATGCCACCATATATATATATATATATATATATATATATATATATATATATATATATATATATATATATATATATATCCCCGCAAGGGGGTTCTAAGCTCGTGCTCTTGAGTGCTCTTTGTGCTCGTTTGTACGTGCTTGGGTCCTGGAGGATTCACGTGCGCCCTCCCGGCCCTAGCACCCAAGGATGATGGGGCTCGACCCTGCAGTCCTTGGTCTTTTTCCACTTCGACTGTCCCCTCCACCCTTTCTTTTTCCTCTGTCTTTCCTCTCACTTTTTCTTTGTTTTTCCGCTGAGATATGCCCTTTTAAATAGAGGCGAATCGGTTCTTCCCGAACTTTAAAAA
Organism: Bathynomus jamesi; assembly: GCA_023014485.1. Taxonomy (NCBI): domain Eukaryota; kingdom Metazoa; phylum Arthropoda; class Malacostraca; order Isopoda; family Cirolanidae; genus Bathynomus; species Bathynomus jamesi. Next base: position 581,827 of record JAJOZX010002489.1, read on the forward strand.
AAAAAAAAAAAAAAAAAAAAAATATATATATATATATATATAATCCCCCTCGATTAGGTATTCCGGCTTGCCGGGCCGAGGGGGGCTCGCACACCTCGTGGGTTGTTGGGGTTTCCTCAACTCCTCGCGGGGTGTGGGCAGAGAGTTACCTAATTGCGTTTTTTTTGTTTTTTTCCCTTCTTTTTCTTTTTGCTCCCCTTCTTTTTCCGTATCTTACGAAATCTCTCTTGTCTTGACTCGGTCTTGGGCCTCTGTCAATTGTTGTATTCCACCCACCCCCGTTTGTTTTTGCGGCAGTCTTGGGGTCATCGCTCCGTGGCTGAGCCGTCCTCTGGGGATGGTATGGGCGCCCAGACCGCTGCTGCATCTGGATTGGGTTTTTGCTAGGCCCTTAACGGACAAAACTCCAGGAGAGCTAACCTGCTGTTTTTAAAACGACAGTTAGGTCGGGGGGCGGGCTACCCGGGACGTTGGGCCTGCGCCTTGAAGGATGCAGTGGCGGATTGGTGCATTGCCTTGGGTCCGAGGCTGTCTTCCTTATAATTATATTGTTTATGGATAAAATTTCTCTCACTCAATCCCCTCCTGTTAACGACTCTGGCCCGTCCTTGGATTTGGATAAGACTACTACTTCTGGTCGTTCAGTGGCCTCTGCCTCCGCTGGATTGACCTTAAAGCCATATGGCTCCCTCTCGTCCTCTGCGGCGTCTGGCTCTCGTGGCCGGGCTCGTGGTGGCCGTAGGGCGGGGTCTTCGCGGCCCTCGTTCTCTCGCCCACTCTCGGTTACCGTCACACGTGGACCTGTCTCTGCTGTCAATTTCTGTCCGGTGGACAGGTTCCTTGTTCTCCGCCCTTCCGCTGGCTCCCTTCCGGGCAACTCGAAACGGGTGTTTCAGCGTCTTAAGACGGTGGGGGTTCCCTGACGTTATGATATCCGCCCTCTGAAGGATGGGTCTCTTCTTTTGAAGTCCCGTTCTTCGTGGGTGACTGACTCCCTTCCACAGTTGCAGGATGTTCTGGGTTGCAGAGTTTCTGTGACTCCCCATCCGCAACTGAATAGCTGTCAGGGCACCATTTTCGCTTCCCGTCTGCTGTCAATCCCGGTTGGCGAGTTGCAAGAGGATCTTGCCTCCCAGGGGTTCACGAAGGTCTTCCGCTTTTCGTCGCGCCGGGATGGTGCTCTTACCCCGTCCGCTCGTCTGCTCCTGACCTTTGACTTCCTTGTGCCTCCGGCTCAGGTGTTCTGGGACATGGGTGATCGACGGTCGTGCGAGTTTTCGGTGCGCCCGTATGTGCCTGACCCGGTTCGCTGCTTTGGCTACAACCGGTTCGGCCATGTTAGCTCTGCGTGCCGCCGTTAGGGTAAGCTATGTGTCCGCTGCGGTGGGCCTGCGCACCCTCCCCCATGCACGAAGCCCCCGCGGTGCTCGAACTGCTCGGGGGCCCACCCTTCCTCCTCTCAGGACTGCCCCGTTTTCAAGTTTGAATTCGAAGTGCGGTCCTTAAGGACTACCGAATTCCTTAGTGCGCGGGAGGCGCGCGATAGGGTCCGGGAGCCGCGGCCGGGGTTGTGCTATGCTGCGGCTCTTTGCTCCGGCGGGTCCTCAGGCCCCTCCCGTGTTACCCCGGCGCCTACCGGAGTGGTGCCCTCTCTGGAAGTTTCGGGGGTTGGTGGTCCTCCTGGCACCACGGGACCACTTTGTCCCCCTGCCTCACTTTCGGTCACCACGACTGATTCCCTGCCTACAAGTGCCCCTTCTCCCTCTCCGACCTTGGGGTCTGGATCCTTGCCTAACCGTCTCTCGGGTGGGGAAGGTGATGCCCCGAAGGGGAGGAGGAAGCGTTACCGTGGTCGAAGTCCTCCAGACCCGTCCATGACCACTGCTCGCCCTGCTTCCCCTTCTTCACCGGAGGGGAAGCGGCGCGCCGCTCCTAATCCGCTCGGGACTCCCTCCGCTTCCTCTACGGAGGGATGGTGGGGCGTCACCTCCCGGTGCCCCAACTAGTGTCCGGGTGTCGGTTGAGGTACACCGCCCCATGACACCCTCCGATTACTGACTCGGTTCCCACGGTGGACCCGGTCGAGAGGGGCCTGGCCTTTATTCATGGAGTCTCTCCATTCGGCTCTTGCCGAGAGTGGTCGGGTCTCTCCTGGATCTACCTTTCCCGCCTGTGGTGGATCTGTCCTCCCCCCCCCCCCCCGTCAGCACTTGTCTGGTTTGACGAGCCCTTGAACATCTGGTTCTCCCTGCCCCACCTCTGGTGGGGAGTCGGGGGTTTCGGCTGGGCCCGTCTCGTCGTCTCCTCTCCCCGCCTCAGGGGAGCCCCCCTCTGAACTCCCTGTTGCGGAGTCTGTGTCCTCCCGTAATCGGGATCCTCGTCTCCGGGGCTTGCCCCCTGTGGCCCCTACTCTCCCCGTTCGGGGTGAGTCGGGGAAGCCGATTCCGTCCCTGGTTACGGATCGTTGAGTTTGCTGCTCAGCTTGGTCCGTGGCTATTTCTCTGTTTTCTCTGCCTCTTATTCTGCCTCTTCCTTTTACAATTCCATTTTGCATTGGAACTGTAGGGGGCTTTTAGCTAACTGGGAGAACCTTGTCTCCCTGGTGGAGAGCGAGCGGCCTTCCTGCGTTTGTCTCCAGGAGACTATCCTGGCTGCGCGGGGACTCCTTCGTCTCTCGGGCTATGTTGGTTTCCTTTGCACCCCGGATGAGCACACACACCGGCGGGGTGCAGCGATTTATGTTCACCATTCGTTACCCTCGCGAGGTGTGCCTCCCTACTTCCTTGCAGGCTGTGGCTGTGCGGCTCTTTTTAGATCGCCAGTACACTGCCTGCTCGATTTATATTCTAACCCCATGACCCTCCTTCTCGCGACGCGGTTCGCGAGTTGGTGTTGCGCTGTTGCAACTACCTCGGCCGTTTCTTCTCGGGGACTTTAACAGTCGCGACCCGGCTTGGGGAGATGTCCGGTCGACAAATGTTGCTGGTATGTTGCTCTCCTTAATGGAGGGACTTTCCTTCGCATGCCTCAATTCTGGCGAACCTACCTATTTCCACGAACCCACGGGTTCATCTACCTGTATTGATCTCTCCTTGGTGTCCCTCGATGCCTTACTCGATTTTTCGTGGAGGGTGTTGGGGGGGACTTAGGCAGTGATCATTACCCAGTCTGTCTTGAGCCGGTCGGACCGCAGCCGGGTGTCTCGTCCGACCGAGGTGGTGTCTAGCGCGGGCTGACTGGCCATCCTTCAGAGCTTGTTCCGTCATTGCCCGTTCGGTTTCGGACTTTGACTCTGTGGATGAGAGCCTGGAGTTCTTCGAGCGGGTGGTGATGGGCGTAGCGGAGGACTGTATTCCTCGATCTTCCGGTAGCCCGCGGACGCGTTGCGTCCCATGGTGGACTCCAGCATGTCACCAGGCGGTGTGTGAGAGGAAGAGGGCAACGCGCCGCTTCCACCGCACCCGGCGCCCAGTACACTTGATTGAGATGCGGCGGGCGAAGGCTTTCGCCCGCCGGACTCTCAAGTTGGCCCGTCGGGCCTTTTGGCGTACATTTGTGTCTGGCATTTCCTCGTCTACCTCTTCTGCTGTTGTGTGGCGGAAAGTACGTAGTATCGAGGCGAGGCCGGTCCTTGATTGTCGCCCTGTCCTTCGGGACGGGGACAGCTTCTTGTCGGATCCTACTGCTGTGGCCGATCGGTTGGCCGGGGCTTTTTGCTGCGGTTTCTCGTTCACCTTCAGCTGCGGATCGTCCGTTGTCGGGTGTTACGTTCCCACCACCTGGGAACGAGTCCTATAACCGTCTCTTTACGATGCGGGAACTTCGGGCTGCCTGGCAACCCGTCGTTCTTCCGCCCCTGGCCCTGATGACATTCCGTATGACTTTATCGGAATCTGCACCGATGGCCTGCACTTCTTGCTGGATCTTTTCAACCGGATGTGGGTTGAGGGGTCGTTCCCTTCCGTTGAGGGAGGCGATTGTGGTCCCGATACCTAAACCGGGGAAGGATCCGGCGGAGGTGGCGGGCTATCGGCCTATTGCCCTGACGAGCTGCTTATGCAAGCTCCTTGAGAAAATGGTGGCCGTCCTACTTTCCTTTACACTGGAGTCACTTGGGTTATACCCCTGACCCAGTATGGCTTTCGTCGGTTTCGGGGTACTCTGGACCCTCTGGTCATGATGTACAGGAGGCCTTTCCCGCCGGAATCTTGTTCTGGCCGTCTTTTTCGATGTCCAAAAGGCCTATGACACGACCCGTCGGGGAGTTGTCTTGGACCGTTTGAAGTCTCTTGGTTTCGTGGGCTTTTTGCCCACGTTTATTCGTAACTTCCTCTGCCGTCGCACTTTCCGCGTCCGTAATGGGGCGACCCTATCTGACCTGTATGTTCAGGAGGAAGGGGTGCCTCAAGGGTGTGTCTTGAGCGTCTCCTGTTTCAATCTGGTCATGTTTGCGCTACAGTGGGCCCTCCCGCCCTCGGTGCGTTGTTCCGTCTACGCCGATGATCTGGCTGTCTATGCCGCGGGGACGAGTCCCCCCTCGTGGAGAGGCAAGTCCAACTCGCGGTCAATCGGGTTGAACGTTGGGTCGTCGGTGGGCCTTACGCTGTCTTCCCCGAAGACTTCGTGTGTGGCCTTCCTTCCGTCGAGGAGACGGGCTCCGGCGCCGTCCCGGCCTTTAATCTTACACTCGGGGGTCAGCCTCTGGCCCTCGTTCAAACAGTACGTTTCCTGGGTATGGTCTTCGATAGCCGTTTGAGCTGGGTTCCCCACCTTCGCAGGCTGCGCGAGACCAAGACGTACCCTGGATTTGCTGGGACATTTGTCTCATACTACATGGGGCGCGGATAGGCGGACACTCCTCCGTTTGTACGTGTCCCTGGTACAATCAAAATTAGACTATGGGAGTGTGGTGTATGGCTCCGCCTCCCGTACGGCCCTTCGGATACTGGACCCGGTCCTCTCTAGAGGACTGCGCATGTCATCTGGCGCCTTCCGCTCCTCTCCGGTTGATAGTCTGCAGGTTGAGTGCGACATCCCTCCCTTGGAGGATCGGAGGTCGTTCCTCATTGCCAAGCACTATCTCCGGATTCTCCGTCTTCCCAACTCTCCTCTGTTCCAGGTGGTTGAGAGGGCGTTCTGCCGGGATGGGGTTGGTATTTCACCGACACGGTGACCTCCCTCCTCGATGGTATGGGCACTCCTCCTCCATCCGTCATACCGGTCTCTTTCGAGGTGTTGCACCTTGGGAGAGCACCCCTGTTACATGCTGTAGGGCGTTGCGCCCCGTTCGCAGGGCCGATTCTGACTCTGCCTTGCTTCGGTCTCTGTTCCTTCAGCATACAGCGTGTCACTCTGCATGTGTTGCGGTCTTCACAGATGGCTCGAGGTCGTCGGGGGCGTTGGGGCTGCGGCTGTTCCCCAGTCGTCTGCCCTTGCTCCCCGATGTACCCGCCTCCCTGATGAGGCTTCCGTTTTCACGGCGGAGCTCTATGCCATTCTGAGCGCTCTGGAGGTGGTGCGGGAGCATCCGGATGGGTCGTTTGTTATCTATTCGGATTCCCGCAGTGCCCTGGATGGCTTGGAGTGTTTCGACCCTCCACCCACTGGTCCGACGTATCCAGTTACTGTGCCATATCCTTGTCACTTCTGGTGGCAAGGAGGTGGTATTTTGCTGGGTCCCTGCACATGTTAACGTGGCTGGAAATGAGGCTGCCGATCAAGCTGCCCGTTCCGCGTGCCGACTACAGGTTTCACCCGTGTCCCTCCCCTTTTCCGATTATATCCCTGGTTTTCGTAGTTTTTGCGCTCCCGGTGGCAGAGTCGCTGGGATGGCGCTACAAATAACAAACTCTGCAAGATTAAACCCAAATTGGGATGTTGGGCCTCTTCCTTCCATCGGTCGCGCCATAAGGAGTGGCTCTGGCCCGCCTCCGTATTGGCCACACCCACCTGACCCATGGCTATTTGATGGCCGGGGATCGGGTGCCCCGATGTCCCAATTGTAACGTTCCACTTACAGTTGCCCACCTCCTGGTGGAGTGTCCGCTTTACTTTACTCTGCGCTGTGCGCAGAGTATTTTCCCTTTTTGGTGAGTGTCGGCCTTGTGATAGGCTTGCGCTATTCTATCTGAAGGTCCCTATTTTTGGTGACCGGGTTGTTCTTCCTTCTCTCTCGTTCCCGAATTCCTTACCGGCTGTGATTCCGCTATGATTTTTCTATATCTGCCCCCCCCCCCTCCTTTTTTTTTGTCTATTATTCATTTCCGCTAGCTGTTTCGTAGTTTTCGTCTTATGTTCGCTCTGCTATCCACCTTTCTTTTGGTGGCCATGAGCGGTCATACTTTGAAAAAAAAAAAAAAAATTATATATATATTATATATATAAGCAAACAACCACAGGGAAAAGGAAACACAAAGTCCGAGCGCTTTCGTGATATCACATTATCAAGGAGGAAGAGAAAATATTTTCTGTTCCTCCTTGATAATGTGAATATATCACGAAAGCGCTCGGACTTTGTTTCCTTTTCCCTGTGGTTGTTTGCTTATTAATAAGGTCGTGTTATTTTGTGATTTTAGTGTATGTATATATATATATATATATATGTATGTATGTATGTATGTATGTTATACGATGCGTTAGCCCTGACCCCTTGTTTCCATTCAAACAATGCCTTTAAGGATGAGGACACTTCATTCACAATGATACTGACAACCCGTTAATTTGAGCTTCGAGGCCGCTAACCACTCTACCCGTTTCAGGTTGGCTTCAGCAGAGGTCTTTCATTCGGCACCGCTGACAACGATTTTACTCTGGAGAGTTTGGACCCTTTAAAGAATTGAATAAATATATGAATAAATTAATATATAGACAAATTAGTAACACAAACTGTAACGCTTTTCAAATTGATTATAATAATAATAATAATAATAACCATTCATATTTATAACATTACAGTAAATTTACACCCAAATGTTTCTTTATTACTATTTGCTGGTAGATAACGTCTTCAGTCCACAATTGATTTATGCAAGTTTGTGTATGCCTAATATTGATAATTATTTGTTATTCATAATTTTAACTAATTCAGTACTTTATATTTGCACTGTATTTTTCAGTATTTATCATTGTTTTAATGTATTTCTAATTTTTAATTATTATTATTATTATTATTATTATTATTAACTGCTGTTTTGACAATATTTAGATTTATTTTTAATTAGTTATCATTTTTCGACGCTTTTTTCGAAAGACATTACAAGATGCGATATCTACTCGTTTATTCATACAATAGGTCTTCAAAGGTCTTCTTATCGTGACTTTTAGTTTCCAGTAGGAAGAGCTAGTAAAAAAAAAAAACAGAATAAAGGTCTATTTTTTAAATAGTTTCTCCTATCCAAAATACTATTTTTCCTAACTATTTTCTAACATTTTTGAGCAAGTTTTCCTAGAAAGGAAAATTCGTGACAACTTTTGTCACGAGTAAACTTTGTATCACAAATATACGACTTCATTGTATCGCAACAAAGTCCAGTATTTGTAATACAAATACTGTATTAATAATATTTGTATCATAAATATTAATAATACGAGTAGTATTGTTAATATTACTTAGATTAAAAAGTTGAAATATTAGAAGACTGAATTAGAACCAATTGGTCTTACAGCCTTCGAGTATCGTGTGAAAAGTGATAGCGAAAGAAAGGTATTTTGATGTTAGGAGCTGTTTAAGGTATTTTTTTTTAAATGTACATTCCATTTGAACTCAGTGATTTTTTTAAAATTTTATTTACCCGTTTTTATTCACAAATGGGCTCAGTGGTTACGGTGGCGGACGCAGCGATGAGGCTTTGGTTCGCTCCCGACTCCTGGGTTGGATTGGGTTGGCCGCTTCGTCAACCTCTTTGTCTTTACTGAAAGTATGAGGTACATAATGTTGCAGAGCATTTTTTAACCTAGTGAGTGGGCGACATAAATGTCACCCAGTGAAGAAAATTTGTCGCCCAGTAAGTGAAATTTTAGGGTACTGGGCGACAAGGAATTTTCAAAATTTGTAAAAATAGAATTGGCTTGGGAGTTGTCTTGAAAGCCATATAAATACATATAATACGCGCACATCTGCCACAATTAGAACTGTTTATCCTAAATGTAAATACGAAATTTACATTGAATATTTATATATAGATAATGCTAGTGTTATTTCAGACCACACGGGGATGGTGGCCTGATTAGGGAATATCCGGATCCATAGTATCCTTAATCGAGGGGTGTGCTGGGACTGGTTCGGTCCGGTTCGTTCGGGCGAACCGGTTTTTAAATTTTGATTGGATCACCGAACCGTTTGTTTTTAACATACGGGCTATTCAAATTGATTCATCCGATTTCAACTGAGAATACTTCCGTGCCTATCAGCCGTGCATCAACTGGGCATACACCACATGAAAGAGGAAATCTCCTAGTTTTACAAGATCACCGCGAGAGGGCTCCAAAGTCACGCCGTGGCCTAGCCTAGCAACAAACAGTCAGTGTGAAAATGACGTCCGCACAGCAGAAGGCGTTTTGTGTGCAGTTTTCGAGCTGTAAATCGGTAGTCACAGTGCAGCGTGAGTTTCTGTTCTGATCTGTTCTGTAACGTCGACGAAACTCACGCTGCACTGTGACTACCGATTTACAGCTCGAAAACTGCAACACACAAAACGCCTGCTGTGCGGACGCCATTTTCACACTGACTGTTTGTTGCTAGGCTAGGCCACGGCGTGACTTTGGAGCCCTCTCGCGGTGATCTTGTAAAACTCGAAGATTTCCTCTTTCATGTGGTGTATGCCCAGTTGATGCACGGTTGATAGGTACGGAAGTATTCTCAGTTTAAATCGGATGAATCATTTTGAATAACCCTGTACAGTATATTTAAGTCAGTAGAAATTTATTTATATCTAAATTTTTTTAATTTTTTCAGGATTTTATAGAAAAATATAGTATCACAAGCAGTGGTCGTGTCAATATTTATTTATTTTTTGATGAAAAATTAGTTTATTTTAAGATAATTATGTCATTAGTGAGTATAAAGAATGTTAAATAATTTCTGCCAAAATGTTACAAAATGCTGTTTGGAAAAGCTAAAATGCGTTGGCTTCCGGGGCTCCGCCCTAGACCCCCTAGCTTAATGACTCGCGCCATTGGCGCTCGCCGATTTACACCCCTATCCGTATCAGAACCGGTTGTTAAGAAATTAGCAGCACACCCCTGCCTTAATACCCCCACCACTTCCCAATCTGCCTTTGTCGCCCAGTGGGTGGGGAAAGCTTAAAAAATGCTCTGTAATGTTGGCAGAAAGAGAGAGAGAGAAATTGTTTAGTGTGTGTATATAATTCTGTATCGATCCTATTATATATATATATATATATATATATATATATATATAATATATAATATAATATATATATATATATATATATATATATATTATTATATATATTATATATATATATATATATTATATTATATATATATATTATATATATATTATATATTATATATATATATTATATATATATATATATATTATTATATATATTATATATATATATTATATATATATATAATATATATATATATATATATATATACCAAACAATATATACAAGTTTTACTTAACTAAATAATTGTTGAAATAAATAAATTGTCATTGTAATTTTTCATGTTTAAATTTATCTTTTCTAAATATTTTATATATTTTGTTATCAGAGTTTTATGTAATGTAAATGTGATTCTTTTTTATAATATTAAATTAAGATAAGTTAATAGATATATATATCGCGAAATATAGATTAAAAAAATTATAAAATTGTGTAAAATCTCTTATTTTCATTGTGCTCTAACACTATATATATATATATATATATATATATATATATATATATATATATATATATATATATATATATATATATATATCCTTTAATAATTACATAATATTTTTATAGAATGTAGATGATTATTTTCTCTCACAATTCACAAAGTAATAATTATAAATAGTTAATGATTTTCACAGCTAGTTTAAGCGTTAGTATTGCTTGACTTAACTTAGTTTTATTTTCATTTTTTATTTACTAACTCTATAAACCGTTAGAAGTTTGTAAATAAATTGTACATAAAGGGTCTTGTTTCACGTTCCTCGAAGATCTTCTTTCCTTACTGTAATATTTAGATAAATTTCCGCAATTAACTCGTTTTAAATTCGGCTTTCACCGTCATTTATATGATTTATCCCCTCTCATCATTTACTCTATAAGAATTTATAAAACTGAAGTTTTTAATAAATTTGCAAGATAAGTTTCTTGCCTTTTTCCTTCTGTCGTTTAAACAGAATTAGTTGAAATTGAGAAAATTTGTGAATATTCAAAAGAAATTCTCAAAATCCAACTTTCATTGGGATTAAGAACTGTATTTACAGTGTATAAAAATCACCTTTATGGAGAAAATTATATTAAGTATGAAATTATTATTATTATTGCTTTTTAAAGCAAACCTAACGCTTCTCGTAATGAAAGTATTGATACTCGTTCGTATACTCAACTTACGACTGAACCTGATTTCGTAGTGAAATTTTTGAGGAAGGCAGAATGACGCCAATCATGTTCTTGCCTTGGGATACTCGGGGAAACAGGTTTTAGATATCGCTTCTATCGTTCTTCTGAATCATATAGAGTTGGTGGGTTCGTGTGAAGCAGTACATTACTTCCCGAAGGCAATGTATGGAAAATTTATTTTTATAAACTTGTTACACAGGGACCATCCTTAACCCTGAAAGAAAATAGTTTTGTTGTGAGAGGACAAAAACTGTTTAATCAGCTGCCCAAACACCTAAGGAACACGATTGATGTTGCGGTGGACATCTTCAAAAGAAGATTAGACACCTGGCTTAGAACAATCCCCGATGAGCCGGCCGTACATGGTTATGTGAGGTGGAGAGTACAAGAAACCAACTCGCTCACTATTTCACCAAGCCAACTCGAGAGGAGGGGCAACAAGCTTGATCTTCGCGAAATGAAGAATCATCGCACGAAACATTTGAAAGGTTGTTTAAAAGAAAGTAAATATATCACGGTCTTGTAGTAAGTTAAATCCTGTTAAATCCTTTCAAAATAATGTAAACCTAGGATAAAATGACCCGTATTCCATTCATCTATCGGTTCAGTATCACTGGTCGAGACGCTCCTGAGTGTGTTATAGGTTAAATTGGGATATGCCCAGTACGCTATAGTTAGGGTGAGAGCGACCATGCTTTTGACTTAACTATAATTTTGGATATCACCTTGAAATACGCTACTCCTCCCACAATATTTTTGGCAAAATTACAGAATTGAGACGTAGTTCGGCGACAGAATCCGCAATTACTAGCCTAACTTAGCTAAACCTAACCCATTATTAAGATGTGATGAACTATCTCCGAACTGCGTCTGAATTCTGGAATTTTGTCATTTTTTTTGTTCATGACACCAGGAAGAAATTTATATACTGACAGTCGTGAGTGTCGAAACTCTGACGCTACCTTCCTTGCCGACGTTGTCCTGTTCATAATTCAGGGGTGTCATTCCCCCTTGTACGTGATATTAGGCCAGAAGTTACTTGAAACTTCAAACAAAAAACATGTTGGGAACTATATACAGTGTATATATATATATATATATATATTTAATAATAATAATAATCAGTGGGGGTCTTTGTGATGGTACACGCCGGTGAGGCATACCGGCACCTTTATCCCAGAGGGACGTTTTGTCGGACGAAAACTTGATGAAAATTTGGAATTTTCTGTGAAACTAATTTTGGTATGTTTTCATTTTTTTAATTATTTAAAACTCCGTAATAAACGGCGTCTATAAATGTTAAAAATTCTGATTTTGTATTTTTTATTTTAAATATCAACTTTTTCGTGAAGTTCATCACAAATTCAATAGAGAAGGGGGAGGGGTGGGAGAGGAATTTTACAATTTATCAAAATATGAGTACCGGCGACTCTTTTTTTTTTACAAATAAAGCACTAATAATAATAATAAAACCCAATTTATGTACGCTATAGTCAAGTTGTTTTTCTTGCAAATCCACAGCATGCGTGGGTGACTTGATTTATAAATTAACTACATCTAGAAACAGTATGATACTTTACAAAAATTTCTACAAAAATCATTGAATGTATTGGCGTAGCCACGGGGGGGGAGGGTTAGAACCTCCCCCAAGGACCCAAGGCGTATAACAAAATAATAGCAAACATTTATTCACGGTTCAATAATATTTCATGTGAACGACAAACAAACAAACAAACAAACAAACACTTTATTTCAGACTCAACAGGTACAAACATTATACAAGTGGTCAATAGAAGATTAAGAGATAGTTCTCTGGAGCACTGACAAGTAGGCCAGTGAACGACTGTGCATAATGAACATACAGTTGCCTACGCCACTGCTTCCAGATTTGAGATTTATAAAATATATCGGAGACCAGTCCACTAACCATGGCTTCTATTATCTTATTGACTGACACACCAAGCCTAGTGATAAATCTAAATAAAATTGCGAATGACACTGGCACAGTTAGGCACCTTATTGTCTACAAACAGCATACTGGCACTAGAAGGAGCACCATTTATAAATCTTGGAATTCTTAATAAACTCCTAAAAATATTATTATATTTAACATATAATTTTCTCAAATTATACATCCTGTAGTTCCACCACAAATGAGCTGTATACATTGGAGTGCAAAAAGTTTTGAACAAACTCAACTTAACATCTAATGTGTACACATGAAATTTTCTAACCAAAGTATTTCCCTGAGCATATAATTCTCTACATTGCCTTAGATACAGTGATGCACAAACCCTGGCCCGCGGGCCAAATGTGGCCCCCACGGGTCTTCAATTCACATTTTTCACATGAAAAGGGTAGCTACCCAAAGAAAAATCTGAAATATTACCCTTGGTTATAAAAATGCATATTTATAAAAAATAGAATATCTATATATCTTGCCCCTACATATAAAACAGATGGTTGGTTTGGCCCTCACATCAAAAAAGTTTGTGCACCACTGCCTTAGAATATCACAGTCATCTGAAAGACTATCCGTTAGTATGTGGCCAAGATGCTTAGTCTGAGTTACTTCTGACAGCACCATACCATTCAATTGAAATTCAGGAAATTTTATATATTTGTAGGCCTTGGTCCTCATAATCATAACACGGCTTTTGGCAGGATTATATTTTATGTCGTTATCCTTCCTATATTTTTCACACATCTTCAAAAGTGTGCTGAGCCCTTTTACAGATGGAGAAATAAGAACTAGATCATGTGCATACATCAGATGATTAACAATCATTGTACCAATATAGCAGCCTATTTTACAGTTGTTCAGCACAACAGATAGATTATCCATATAAACATTGAATAAGTAGGAAGATAATATCCCTCCCTGCCTGACACCATTGGTCACAGAGAATGGCTCTGAATTAACCTCACCCTATCTTATAATCATTGTCTGGTGATTATACCAGAATATTAATATACAGACCAAGTAACCCCCATTAGAAATTTCTGGCTACGCCGTTGATTGAATGTAATACTGTACTCAACACTCAACTATAGTAAAATAATGCATCTATAATACAATTTAAATAAGTAATAAAATTATACCAACAAACCCCCATAAAAGTTAGAAATATAATTTATATTACATTTATTATTATCAAGCAAACTTCCCTCTGAATTCTATATTACTATATCTCGATGCACAGTGGCCATAAGCATCACTATTCCCAAAATGAAGTTGGGGAAATAAATTCGCCAAAACATAAAATTTAGAAAATTCCATAAATTATTAATTCAAAATTACTTTCTATTGGGAATATTATATTCAAAGGAAGCTTCTAATTTGCTACATTCTAACAGTTGCTTTGACTAGTATTAACAGCTCGTCGTTGATATTAATTTCTTTTCTATTCTATGGAAACATATTTTGTATTTAGATTTATCACTAGGCTTAGTGAGTCACTCAATAAGATAATATAAAGATAAATTTAATTTATTAATAATTAAAATTTTGTAACCTCCCTTCGGGGAGACAAAAAAAAAAGAATGGTGTCAATAATCCAGCAGGGTTGCAACACCTTAAACAGAAAAATAAAAAATAATAAGATAATGGAAGCCATGGTTAATGGACTGGTCTCCGATATATTTTATAAATCTCAAATCTGGAAGCATTGGCATAGGCAATTGTATGTTCATTATGCACAGTGATTCACTAGCCTACTTAAACAAAACATCTTTATTGCGGATCATTCACAATCCATAGCCATTTAACCTAACATACAAGTACAATCTTACATATACATTGAACTTAATACAAAAATAAGGCCAACATAGCCACTTAACCGAGCATACTGGCATACTGTTTGATTAATTAATTATCTGACAATTTTATGTATGTTGTTATTACATGGAGGGGCGTAACTAACGTGGGGGACGGGGAGGGAGACATGTCCCCCCCAACTTTTGAATTGAGGGGGATAATATAGGTTTTGTCCCCCCCCCCAACTTTTGATCTAAGTTAGCTTACGTGAAGGAAAATATTTAGTTCTTGAAATAATCTATGATGAGTACATCTTTAATTATATTAGTTCTATTAGTATGCTGGAAAGTATTACTGATTCAGTACTAATACTGCAGTGATACATACTTTAATGAGACATCTAGTTATTTTTTTACTTTAATTATTGCATATATTGTTTTCCTTTAATGTTAAGTATATACTTGATATACATAAGGTAGTTGTGAAAATACTTCTTTGATTTTCCTATTACTATCTTAAATATGGATAATTCTCTAAATCATAGTATTTTAAGAGCATCATTTTGGTCGCAAACACATTCTAATACTGATGGATCAGAGCTTTATCGAGACTCGAAAGGACTGGTATTTAGATATCATTGTTATATTTCTATCGAAAAAATATGTCTTGGAAGACCAAATTTAAGACATTACCTACACGATAGCAGCACAGAAATTCATCGCAGGATTTTTCATCATTATAGTTGTCCCCCCCAACTTTTGAAAGCTAGTTACGCTCTTGATTACATGAGACATCTTATAACACTTATTATAACATAGCATAGCCACTTATTATAACACAACTTAATATGCATATATAATCTTTGCTACATTACTTAAATAAGGTATTATAAACCAGCAGTTGTCTGAACCAAGACTGGCATATAGGTGAGAGGTACACAGTATCTGAAGACAGGACATTATACAATTAGAGCTGTTTTGGACCCTAATAATGAAATTATATATATTCTCCCGGATTAACATTTGGCTGGTAAGTAGGTTACGCGTAGTAAACATAAAATTGGCACTGCACCATTTGGTTCCCTACATAGCATGCGAAAAATATTATTATAAGCAAGAGTTTATTTATAGCAGTTTTTGTAGAGTTCCACCACAGATGGGATGTATACAATGCAGTACAGTAAGTTCTAAAAAGATAAATTTTAACTGATTCTGAACACATACCAAATTTCCTTACTAGCATGTTACCCTGTACATACAACTTTTTACGTTGCCTCTCAATATCAAGTTCATCTCGCAGCTCGTAAGTAATTACATGACCTAAGTATTTACATGTGTCAGTGCTCTTACTTAGTCAGTGCTCTTACTTAGTCAGTGCTCCAGACAACTATCGCTTAATCTTCTATGGACCTCTTGTATAATGTTTCTACCTGTTGAGTTTGAAATGAAGTGTTTATTTGTTTAATTATAATAATAATTATAATAATAATTAATGAATGAGCACTGTGATGTTTGAAAGACTCATTATGTTCACTTGCCTCATAGACACCTTTAAATGGGAGACCCTGAATGAGTATGGAAAAATTATACACGCTTATAACATGGTATCGTATGTGGTACCTTTACTTCTTAATTAAATATAAATTATTAATTAATTGAATTAAATATCTATACAAAATTGCCTCGGGATTGGCGACATAGCCTACTGGGAATGAAATAATTGCCATACATACGTACATAGAACCCATATGTAGGCTTCGGGCTTGCATAACAACAGAAACCAAATTATGATCTCGTGTTCAAACTTTTCCATTGCCAACTCATGAGAATTACATCGAGAAACGAGTCAACGACCTTTGCGAAATCAGCAATTTATAATAAAAATACGAAGATTATATTATATCGGCACGCTTGGAGCTGTTTATTGTTACAGCGAATGCTTTAAACAGGGAAGATGTGCTTCGTCTTCTCTAAAGTTCTGAGTGAATTCCTTATGATATAAAACCTAATAACTATGAAAAGGATAGGCCTATTCCTTCAGGGGTTTAAATGTTGACTGCCTATATTAGTTACATCGAGTGAACTCATTGTGTAACTCCATGGTACCACGGCCCTACATCGAAACAGAAGCGAGGTCGAACGAAAGAGTAAGGTAAAGCAATTTCTTTCTTTACCATATAGGTAGTCCAAATCCCGAAAACAATTAAACATAATGTGATAGCGTGGGGTAGACACCCCAGTTAGGTTACTTAGGTTCTAGCAAACAATCAAAAGCACTTACCGGTGCGTTGAATTAGGTATTCCTTGAAGCCTACCGTTTTATTCCTGTGTCCCACAACAGCCTACCTAACTCTCTCTTACATTACCAATTTAGAAGCTATAGACATTTCCCCTAACTATACTTAAGTACGAACAACTTCCTACCCGATTTGTTACTTTAGATTCATCACCTAATTTTACTCAGCACCAAAGATTAGGTCAGATAGGAAAAAACATGTCTAGGCCAGACCGAAGCAATACGAACAGCCCGTTCGTTGTTTATGGCTTCGTCTTGCCATTCAGCTTAGATTTAGTGATATTTACTCTTTAGTGACTTTTAGACTATATACATATAATACATACACGTCACCTCACTCCTCCCCTACAAGTTTAGTCTGTCAGGGGGATGAGGGACCCTAGACGACCTGCGGAGCGGGGTTGATGTAGTAGGATCAGGTGCAACTTGTATAGGCGGGCAAGTTGAACCATTTTCCGGAGGATCAGTTCTCTCTTCCGGAAGACTCTGGTCCTTCTGCACTTCCCGTTCCCATATCTGGTCCTGATGGCGTTTAATAGAACGACCATCTTCTAGTTGGCACTTGAAGGAAACAGGGCCCGTTCTCTCCTGCACAGTTGCAGGAACCCATTTTTGTCCAGCCCCATAGTTGCGAATCACAACTGGATCATTAGGTTTCGCTTCTAGAACTCTCCCTCTTTTAGTGTCGTGGTACAACTTCTGTTTTTCCTGATGGCGTAAAACTCGTTGTTGTAACATTTCGTTTGGACGTAACAAATCAAAAACTGAACGAATTCCCCGGCCAATCAGAAGTTTAGAGGGAGACACCCCTGTCGTGGTGTGTGGTGTTATTCGATATTTAAACAAAAATTTATCCAACACCACTTGCATTTCCTCCCCACGAGAATGACGCAAGGCCGACTTGAAAGTACGGACCATGTTTTCCGCGAGACCGTTAGTAGACGGGTGGAAAACACTAGACCGGACATGTCTAATGCCATTTAGGTGGACGAAGGAACGAAATTCCTCACTGGTAAAACAAGTACCATTGTCGGACACCAGGACTACGGGTAAACCCCATCGAGCGAAAACTGAACGGAGTAAGCGAATAGTAACACCCGAAGTCGTGGAAGTGGTTGGAAAAATTTCCACCCACTTAGAGTAGGCGTCCACCATGACTAGGAAATAAATATTATTTATAGGACCTGCATAGTCAACATGGATCCTATGCCACGGTATAGTAGGCCATTCCCAAGGATGAAGTGGACTTTTCCTTGGGAGATCTCTGTTCTCTAGGCAGCTTTGACAGGAACGAACCAATGATTCGAGGTCTCCATCTAAACCAGGCCACCAGAAATAAGCTCTCGCCAGCTCTTTCATTTTTGTTGCGCCCATGTGTTCAGCGTGAAGTTCCTTCACTAAATTCGACCTGCCTTTATTTGGAATAATCACTCTGTGGCCCCATAAGAGACAGCCATTTTGAATAGAGAGGCCAGACTGACGCTGAATAAAAGGCTGTAATTCACTCTCAACCTTAGTAGGCCAACCAACTGAGCAGAAATGGATGACCCTAGACAGAATAGGGTCTGATTTTGTCCACTGCTCTATTTGTACTGCAGATACTGGAGTGGATTCCAAAAACTCCACCAAGTGAACCCATTCTGTAGGTATAGGTACACAATCATTTGGATTTTCTAAGGGCAACCTACTTAGCGCATCAGCCGTACCTAGAAGTTTACCTGACCGATGTACTAAGTCAAATTTATAGGCTTGTAGAATCAGTGCCCATCGTTGAATCCTACCTGAGGCCATAACTGGAATATTTTTATTAGGTGCAAATAAACCTAAAAGAGGCTTATGGTCAGTAATTAGTTTAAATTCATGACCCCATAGATAGAAATGAAATTTTTTTACTGCAAATACTAAGGCTAATGCTTCACGTTCCACTTGTGCATATCGTCTTTCCGTCTCAGTTAGTGTTCTAGAAGCAAAACAGATAGGCCTATCTACACCATCAATGTGGTGAGATAACACTGCCCCAATTCCATAAGAACTGCTGTCTGCTGAAACTACGAGAGGAAGTTTAGGATCATAATGCACTAGGAGAGTGGACTTTAGTAGTACGTCCTTGGAAGCCTCAAATGCTTCCTTTTGAGTTTTCTCCCATCTCCACTGTTCCCCAGATCGTAATAGCTTATTTAGGGGTTCAAGGAAAGTCGATGCATTAGGCAAAAATTTCCTATAAAAATTTAGGAGACCTAAATAAGCTTGTAACTGTGTGATGTTTTGTGGAGGTGGTGCCTTTTCTATTGCTTCTAGTTTTCCACCGTTGGATGAATGCCTGAGGCATCTATGCGGAACCCTAAATATGAAACCTCGTTAGTGACCCATGAACACTTTTCTCTCTTTAGCTTAAGTCCAGCATCCCGGAGTCTTTTTAGAACCGTGGTTAATCTAGTTAGGTGTTCTTTTTTAGTCGAACCTGAAATGAGGACATCATCTAGAAAGCAAAGTACCCCTGGAATGTGACCTAGAACTTGGTCCATTGTCCTCTGAAAAATACCTGGAGCCGATGCTATTCCATAGCATAGCCTATTGTACTTATATAGGCCTCGGTGCGTATTTATGATAGTTAATTCTTTAGAGTTTTCATCTAAACTTAGTTGAGCATAGGCTTGGGACATATCGAGTTTTGTGAAATATTTTCCCCCAGCAAGAGAGCTAAATAATTCATCAGGCTTGGGTATAGGATAGCAATCTAGAAGGACGGCTCTATTTGCTGTTAAACGGTAATCCCCGCATAACCGCACGGACTTGTCCGGTTTTAGTACAGGAACTACTGGGGCAGCCCACTTAGCGTGTGTGACTGGTTCAATAATTTTATCTTTTAGCAGCCTGTCAATTTCTAAATCTACCTTCTCCCGCAGTGCATGCGCAATTGAACGAGCCTTACAAAATTTCGGAGTTACATTAGGATCTACTTCTATGCAGACCTGATGGCCTTTTAGGTTGCCTACTTCAGGCCCAAAAATAGAAGAAAACTCCCTTAACAATGAATCTATGTCAGATGGATATGAAAGTGTATGCACATCTGCCTGACCCCTTGGCAAGATTTTGTCAATTGGCATTTCCAAAGCATCAATCCAATCACGGCCTAGTAGAGTAGGCCCTTGCTCATCCACCACTAAAAGGGTTAAGGGATGAGACAAAGTTTTCTGGTTAAGTGTAACTGTGACGTATGCTTCTCCACAAATAGGTATTTGTGTGTCACCGTACTTCTTCAAAATTGTTTTAGATGCATGTAGTTTAGGTGTGTTTTTGAAAATCTTATCAAAAACTACCTTGGACATGACCGTCCGGGCAGCACCCGTATCCAATTCTAGAGGAACTGTAATTCCATCTAGGCCTACCTCTACAATATATGGGCCTGTATTTTCCCCACTTTGCTGCTCATAGAATAGGTACTCCACTCCAATGTTCGAAGTATTTCCCTTTTGAGGATTTATACTAGAAATGTTAAAATTAGAATTTTCACCCTTTGTTTTTTGAAAAACACACTTTAGCTATGTGGCCTATTTTACTACAGTTTCGGCAAACTGCTTCTTTAAAAGGGCAATCTTTCTTCCAATGGTGTTTTCCACACCCTGTACATGGCTTGGAAGGCTTAGTAGAATTAGTAGGCTTAGTCGTATTCGCCTCATACCTTTTATTTGCCTGTCTAGTAGGCTCGTTAGGTCTGCCAGGCCTAGAAGATTTAAAGCTATTTACGTGTTGGGCTTTACTACTATGATTTCCAAAAGCTCTAACATCTTTAGCAGCTGCTTCTCTAGCCGTAGCTATTTCTACAGCCTGACTAAAAGTTAGGTCCTGTATGGCTAATAGGGCTCTCTGGGTAGACTCCTCTTTGAGACCCATTACAAACCTATCTCTTAGCATTTCAT
The DNA here is from genome assembly GCA_023014485.1 of Bathynomus jamesi. NCBI lineage: Eukaryota > Metazoa > Arthropoda > Malacostraca > Isopoda > Cirolanidae > Bathynomus > Bathynomus jamesi. Next base: position 602,385 of record JAJOZX010002489.1, read on the forward strand.
CTAATTTGTCCCCAAATTTACACGTACGGCTATGGCTTTTTATTCCTGCAACAAACTCTGCAATGCTTTCATTTCCCATCTGATGCCTTGAATAAAATTTGAAACGTTCATAGATGAGAACTACTCGGGGTTTGTAGTGATCGGTTAGGGCCTGTACCAATTCATTATAGGTGCAAGTTTCCGGTGCTTTAGGAGAAACTAGGTCCATAACTAAACCAAACGTTTTAGGGCCTATTATAGTTAAAAAGGTAGGTACTTTCTTAGCATCCGGAATGGAATTTGCCTCGAAAAACAACCTCACCCTAGTGGCATAAGCTTCGAAGTCCTCCCCATTGTCTTCGTAGGGGCTTATATGGCCAATCACCGACATGCTAGAGCAAAACCGAATTAGACCAACTCACGTGAAGTAGGTTAGGTTAGGTTTAAATTTGGTCTAGTTACTGAATAGTGAATTTTATTAGAGTTAGGGCTGAATAGTGAATTGTATTAGAGTTAGGGCTGAGTAAGAATTAGTTTTAGAGGTAGGGCTGAGTAGGAATTAGTTTTAGAGTTAGGGCTGAGTAGGAATTAGTTTTAGAATTAGGGCGGCGGGACCTACGCTATAGTACGGTAGCTTCCCCACACAAACAAACCAAATCGGACGACCCACTAGTCTGCATCCAATTTTCCAAACAACCACTTGAACCCAATAAGCCAAATTAACCCAATGAGCCAAATTTAACCCAATGAACAAAATTTAACCAAATGAGCCAAATCCCATCCTCGTCGCCAAATGTGATAGCGTGGGGTAGACACCCCAGTTAGGTTACTTAGGTTCTAGCAAACAATCAAAAGCACTTACCGGTGCGTTGAATTAGGTATTCCTTGAAGCCTACCGTTTTATTCCTGTGTCCCACAACAGCCTACCTAACTCTCTCTTACATTACCAATTTAGAAGCTATAGACATTTCCCCTAACTATACTTAAGTACGAACAACTTCCTACCCGATTTGTTACTTTAGATTCATCACCTAATTTTACTCAGCACCAAAGATTAGGTCAGATAGGAAAAAACATGTCTAGGCCAGACCGAAGCAATACGAACAGCCCGTTCGTTGTTTATGGCTTCGTCTTGCCATTCAGCTTAGATTTAGTGATATTTACTCTTTAGTGACTTTTAGACTATATACATATATATACATACACGTCACCTCACATAAAGAGGTCCTTTGAAGACCCTACATATACATAACTCTCTAACGAAAAAACATAGGGCTTCTGTCGTTAACTCTCCACTGAAGTCTGCTGGAAATTTCCAATGGATGAGGGTATCAGGCAATCAACCCATAGCCCTATATAGTTTGAATACAGTCTTTACAGTCCCACCTACTCCTTTTATCTTAATTGTAGAGCTTGTATTATATTATTCAGGTTATAGTTATATAGATCCATGTAAAACTTCTTGTGATGAGATGTGGGGCCGCGCAGTTAATTTTCCGCATTTATATTATTTTTATATTAGTTACCGAGTGGGTTTTTATTTTCATATTTTGACCTTCACGTAGAAAAAAGTGAAGTTTTTTGCATATATATATATTTAATTAATTCAGCTGTATATAAAATAACAAAATCTTCTGTAAAATAACCTCAGCCAACCAAGAACTCAATAAACTCTGAAAACGACCGGCTTTTCCTTCAAGACGCCAACCCCCCAAACGACAGGGAGAGAAGAGGACACGAGAGGCCCCTAAAAGAGATACCCAACAAAGCGATAGCTTGCCTCTCGTATCCTTCATTCTTCCCGGTAACTACAAGTAGCACCAAGAAGGAACCAGCTACAATTGGTGACCCCGGAGTGACCCGAAGCAGCCAGCGGAAGCAGCATCCTTCAGTCGCTGGGCGGAACAAACCGAAGCCACGCCTCTTCACCGCCCACCCGTAGTAACCGGTCGGAACCGAAGCAGCAGCAGACCCGAATTACATTCCCGCAAGATGGAATCTGTTGAATCAGGAGTGCACCATGTCACCATCAAGCCACCCACGTTCTCTGAAGCGTCGGCCGCAGGATGGTTCTCCATCATGGAGGCACAATTCCACATTTCCAGAATAACATCCGAAGAAACCAAACTTTAAGCCGCTTCAATCAACCAAACCAAACTTTAAGCCGCTTCAATCAACCAAACCAAACTTTAAGCCGCTTCAATCAACCAAACCAAACTTTAAGCCGCTTCCATCAACCAAACCAAACTTTAAACCGGCTTATATAGTTTCAGGTCCCACACAGGTACCGGGCGCACAATCGGACGTCATCGGATCGGAGAAAAAGCACGCAAGGAAAAAGGACGATGGAAGACGCACCTCGGAGGTAGCAAATACAGACCTCAGGACAACGCAACAACCGGAAATGAGGCTGACCGAGGATCAACGCGAGCTGGACGAAGGATCCGATTCAAATCAAGACCCGAATATTTCTACTTTTGATATACGTGCTCCGCTTCTCGGGGTGGGCAGTAGTGTGGGGCCGCGCAGTTAATTTTCCGCATTTATATTATTTTTATATTAGTTACCGACAAACCAATTTTGCGCGTACCAAATTGTATATATTTTATCACTGTATAATTTTAAGAATCATATATAATCTTTATAAATAAGTATTGTACATAAATTTATATATATATATATATTTAATTAATTCAGCTGTATATAAAATAACAAAATCTTCTGTAAAATAACCTCAGCCAACCAAGAACTCAATAAACTCTGAAAACGACCGGCTTTTCCTTCAAGACGCCAACCCCCCAAACGACAGGGAGAGAAGAGGACACGAGAGGCCCCTAAAAGAGATACCTAACAAAGCGATAGCTTGCCTCTCGTATCCTTCATTCTTCCCGGCAACTACAAGTAGCACCAAGAAGGAACCAGCTACAGAGATAACCATATAGTGTGTAACATATTTGTGGATAGTAGCCTATTATAACTTTGATCCTCTGGATCCAGAGATTCTATCTTTAGTTTTAAATTGATAATTAATTAGTTTTAAATTGATACTTAATTAGTTTTGTAAAAATTGGTTATTGCCAATGTACAGGCAGTTTTTACATAGTGGAGCTACCTCGATGGGCCGAAGTGGCCCCTAGTGTGCCCACTATAAAAATTTCTTATGTTCTTATGTCTTCAATTAGTACAGTAGTGGTATTGATGAATGATCTACAATATCCAAAGTTTTGAAGTTAATGTACAGCTAGTAGATGTATGACAATCTGCAATTTGCAGAGATCAATTGGATCTTGATTTTGCGTGTAGCTGTATTTGTGGTTTGTTTGTATTAACAGTGGGAGCCACCCAGATGGGCCGAAGGGCCCCTAGTGTGCCCACTATAAAATTTTACCATGTTACCATGAGCCCGTACAGATCCAAATTCAATAAAAGAAGAAAAATATAAGTACTCAAAATCTGGCGGGTAATTTTAAAATATTTTTTCAGTCACATCTGACATCTAACGCATCATTTCGTGATTGTCACTGAGAAGTGTATCTTATCGTACCAGAGGGTATTTTTAATTCGTCTAATATCTGTATAAGTAAACAGTAAGTAGCCGCAAGCATATGTTTTTTCACTTTTACAAAACAAGTTAAGTTAATTTTCACATACTCGTAGGTTTTTCGAAACTTGTCTTATAGCTATTTAATACTTTATTATAATATAAGATTTAGCTTATGACTTGGATAACTTCGATATGCCCAAGTGGCTTCGTGTTTTCCAAATGTAATGTAATATAATAGCTAGACTATTATTTTAATCGAATGAGTGGTCAGTTACCTAGTCTTGACTATAATGTCTATGACAGTGTTAGCAGCCTACCTAGCCAAATTTTAAATTTTATGACCAGATTTCATCGCAGTAGGCCTATTAATTACTACCGTAGGTTAAATCATAAAAGTGTTAGTGAGGTCCAAATGAGTATTAAAAAGTAGTTGTTCTAGAGTAGAGGTTGATGTTTTGCAAGATTTTTTTATTATTAAAATAGCTCATGACTTGGATAACCTCGATAGGCCCTAGTGGCTTCATGTTTTCCAAATGCAATTTAATGTAGAGCCAGAGTCTGAATTCCCAAACTGGACCTAATCATTATCATACTAAAGAGCAGGCTTAAGTGGACTGTGGGCCATTTAAAACACTTTTGGGAAGAAGATTAGGTAAATATTGGAAACACACCAGTGGATTTTTTTTTATATAAATAGTTTTCCATAGTTTTTTCTGATGTATTTTGCGGTGCTTTGTTTGGTAATTATATAGAAAATGGCGCAACCCAAAGTATGATGTAAAAAACATTTTATTAGGTCAATTTCGATGTGCTGAAGCCAAATCTGTTAACCATTTGGTGTGCAAATGCTTCAAATTAGAGTAAATGTTGTTTATATTTTACTCTTATTTTGAAGCATTTGCCTAAAAAATGGCTAACAAGCACATGAAAACTAACCTAACCTAACCTAAGAGTAAAATAATCAAATCAACTAGGAACATTATTTTAAATATTTTGCTAGATATTTATTTTTACATAACGTCCCAAGTGATCAGAGACTTCATTTTTTCCTCAAAGCTGCGGCAAAGTTGTATCCTCCCAATGTTTAAGTTAAAGGTAAGTTGATTTGATTATTTTACTCTTAGGTTAGGTTAGGTTAGTTTTCATGTGCTTGTTAGCCATTTTTTAGGCAAATGCTTCAAAATAAGAGTAAAATATAAATAACATTTATTCTAATTTGAAGCATTTGCACACCAAATGGTTAACAGATTTGGCTTCAGCACATCGAAATTGACCTAATAAAATGTTTTTTACATCATACTTTGGGTTGCGCCATTTTCTATATAATTACCCTTTGTTCAATCACAAATAATTCTAGGTTAGGTTTCACATAATTTTCTTTTTTAAATTTATTTTTTGTCGGAAATGGTCTCGCTAAAAGTTGAGGAAACCAAACCAAACCTAATCTAGAATCATTGGCGAGTGAAACGAATGTCATATTCGAACAAAGCACCACAAAATATATTAGAAAAACCTATTATGTAAATAAAACATCCACCAGCGTGATTTCATTATAACCGAGGATTATATAAGCTATAGGCCTATATGATGATGATAAAGTTGGTCACATGGGAAAAGACCAAGTTAACTATCCAAAAATGATAGCCCTAACCTAGCCTAGTGTAACCTAACCCAGAAATAAAACCCTAAAAATTTTAAATGGGCCGTGGCTAGCATGAATCTGTTTTTAAGTATACCCTGACTCAAGAGGGAGTTTATAGCCTAGTCATTAAAGTGTAATATATATATATATAGGCCTAGGCCTTGCCATAAGCTATTAAAATGGGAGTCATTTGCACTGTTTCAAGGGACCAATTTGCAGCAGACTGGCGAGTTCAGGTAATTATCTGGAGGACAGTTTTTCTTTATTAAATAGGGCCTTCCTGTGATTACAACTTAAGTTAGGTCTGCCCTAACATACCATATGGTGTAGTAAACAGTAGCTCATTAGTTAATTTCAAGAAAATTTTACTTTTATGAGAGTGAGAGTTTGTAGATTGTATATAGTGTTTATTCTAGCTTAAGTTATGTAGGTTATGGTGGTAGTAAATAGTTGTATATTAATTAACTGACTTTTTAGTTTGACATTTTGCAAAATTTTTTTACTATTAAACCCTCCTGAAAGTGAGGCAGACGGGACCAAATTCACATTTCGTCCAAGAAATGTAGGCCCTCATAATGCCCCGCCTCGAAATGCAGAGCCTATTCAATATGCAAATCTGTTTCTAAGTGACTCGCTATTGACTCATATTGTTAGAGAAACAAACAGGTATGCAACCCTTAGAATTTCCCAAAAAGACTTTAGTACAATTCCCCATTCTACTTTCGCTCATTGGAAAAACATTGACTTAGAGATGTTGAAAAAGTATTTTGGACTGTGTTTCTGTATGGGACTCCACCAAAGAAAAAACATTTGTGATTACTGGGATACGAGACGACTTCTCAAAAGTTCATTTGGAGAAGTAATGAGTAAACGGCAGTTTATGCTGATAAATGGATTTCTACATCTCTCCAATACAGCGAATCAACGACGGCGCGGGGAAGAAGGATTTGATCCTTGGTTCAAGGTTCGAACACTACTCTACCATTGCAACACAGTCTTCAAAGCATATTACGTACCAAATCGGACATTATCTTTAGATGAAAGTATGATAGGCATGAAGAACAGAACGTTGTACATACAGTATATGCCAAATAAACGGCACGCACGTTATGGTATAAAAAAGTTTGAACTGTGTGAAGCCAATACTACAGTGCCCGCGAAAAGTATCCGATCACCCTTGAAATTTGTATTTTTTACATAAAAAACAATGTTTAAATGTATACTAACCTTATATTAGTATTTTGTCATCTGTCCTTTGGTTTGGATGACTTGTTCTAGACGTTTTGGCATGGATTTAATCAAGTTTTGACAAACTTCCACTGATATTTCCTTGCACCATACCTTTTTGATGGCCTCTTGTAATTTTTCGACTGAGCCAGTGTCGTGGCATTCAACCTTATTTTTTATTATTAGCCACAGATTTTCTATCGGATTGAGATCTGGACTATTACCAGGCCAATCCAAAATATCAAATTTATTGTCAGTAATCCATTTTGTCACTATTTTGGCCCTGTGACATGGTGCACCATCATGCATGTATGTTTTTGTCCTTTGGATTGCCATTGCCATTGGAAGTTTATCCTGTAGCATTGCTAAATACCGTGCACCATTCATAGTTGTGTTCTTCGGAAGAAAATATAAGTTTCCACGCCCATAGTAACCGAAACAACCCCAAACCATCACACTTGGAGGGTGTTTCATTGTCTTTAGGGTGTATTTAGGGTCCATCCTATTTGAGCCAATAGGCCGGCGAACCTTTTTTGGACAACTTCTGAATGTCAAAAATGTCGACTCATCGCTAAATAAAACCTTCTTCCAGTCATCAACAGTCCAATGAATGTATTTTTTACAAAATGCGACACGTTTTTTACGCATTTTTTCATTAATGAACGGTTTCTTAGCAGCATGGCGAGATGGTAATCCGAGCTCTTTTTGGAGCCGCTCCTGGATAGTTCGTTCAGAAACACCAGATAACAAATTATTCATATTAAATTTTATTTCTTTCGCAGTTATTGTTGGGTTTCTCAATACTAAACGTTTCATAAGTTTGTCTGTTCGCGAATTTGTTTTTCTCGGTCTGCCAGATCGTTTTTTAGGGACTGGCGTGGTTAGGCCACCATTGTTCTTAGCCCGTGAAACCCATAAATTAACGGTACTTTGGGATATGTTTAATTCCTTAGCTATCTGTCTCTGTGATTTCCCACATGTATGCAAAGCAACAATAGCACCTCGACAATCACTCTTAAGTTGTTTTTTAGCACACATTATATATAAATTTTATTTACACCACTTTCTGTAAAAAAAAAAAAAAATCAAGAAATTTACACAAACAGTGAAATCTGACAAATTTGAGACACAGCCACCCGCAACGAAGGCTACCAGAACACTAATTTGAGAATGCGTTGGATAGCTCTCATATCAGCGAGCAACCTCAAAGTTACCAGATGTCGCTAGAACAAATAGAAAGTGAATTACGTGTCTCTGAATATCAAGGGAAAATATTGTATTTTCTTGAGTGATCGGATACTTTTCGCGGGCACTGTAGATATGTGTATCATGTTGACCTTTACTGTGGAAAAGACTTTTTTGCCTCCGGTTCTGCGAAATGTTTAGCGCATGAAGTTGTAATGCATGCCATGAAAGAAAGTAAGCTGCTCCACAAAGGATACCACCTTGTAACAGACAATTTTTATACCAAAGTGCCACTGGCTGAAGAGCTACTCAGTAATGAAACCTCCCTAACTGGCACAATTAGAATTACTTCAAAGCATCTTCCAAACAGACTGAAACAGGCAAGACTCCAAGCTGGGGAAACACACTACTTTAGAAAAGGCCAAGTTCTCCTTGTAGGCTTCAAAGAAAAGCCAAACAGGAAGATTGTCTACCTTCTATCAACATTTGGACATGCAGAAAATATAAATGTTCGAAACAGGTGTGGTCAAGAACACGTAAAGCCAAAAATTATTTCTGATTACAACGTCGGCATGGGTGGAGTCGATCTTAGTGATAAGAAAATTTTTCAGTATGCAAGTCAAAGAACAACTCGACGGTACTGGAAGAAAATTCTTATGAACTTGTTTGATATGGCACTCGTCAATGCTTATATCATCTACTGCCAGAATACTGACAAGCCGCTGGCAAGATCAGACTTCATATACTCCATCGTAGAAGCACTTGCCTACCCAAGAACACACCATGCCCCAGCATCGATGCTTCATCTTCCCTCAACTTCATCGGCATCAGCTTCAGAGCACACATACCAAACTTCCTGGCACACAACTACGAAAATGTGTTATTTGTAGTTGAAGATCCTGTCACCACTGCCCAGGATGTAATGTTGGTGTTCATGAAGAATGCTGGGCAAAACTTGAGCACTACTGGAGAGATCTAAGTCTCAAAAGAAAGAGGAGTAATTCACCCGATCCCGCTTACCGAGACTAGAAAAAATAAAAATAAGGTATGCTATTTATTTATATAAATATCTATTTTATAAATGTATTTTATAAATGTACAAGAGTACCTACTGTTATTTATGTTATGTTATTTATCTTATTTATTTTATTTATCTTATTTATCTTATTTATCTTATTTATAGAACGAGGAGTAATTCATCCGATCCCACTTACCAAGACGAAAAAATAAAAATAAGGTATGCTATTTATTTATATAAATAATATGTATTTTATAAATTTTATAAATGTACAAGAGTACCTACTGTTATTTATGTTATTTATCTTACTTATCTTACCTTATTTATCTACTTTATAAATATATATACAAGGTACCGTATCAATATTGCGAATGGCCTAATGGTGAGTCATCTCTGAAACCATCCATTTATTGAATATTTGGGCAGTGAAACTCGTTTTCTTTTCAGATACGCAAGTTACCCATGAAATTTGGAGCTAAAGGACGTAAAGAAAACAATTTTTAATGGGGAACTACACTGGTTAAGAGGCCTTCAAAACAAAACTCTGCACTTTTTTTTTTTTTTCCCAATTTCAACGCATTACTTTGGTCTTATATAATTATTTTAGGAGAATTTAATAAACATAATATTGAAGTACATTTTTTTCTCATTAAAATGATGCATAATAATATATATCTAGCAAGAACAATCCGATCATTGCAAAAAAAAAAACGAAAGGTATGCAATTCCAGGAATTTCCAGGAATATTTATGCATCGTTTGAATAAGCCGTGATGGGTTAAAATGTAGCTTGTGACTTGGATTACCTCGATAGGCCCGAGTGGCTTCGTGTTTTGCAAATGTAATAGTACCTCCCCCTAAGTTGTCTTTTATTGTAGTTGGACTTTGATGTAGGCCTAGGGCTAATTAACTTGATAAACAATCATGATGTAGGCCTATTCATATTGTTTGCAAGGGAGTAATAGGGCCTACCTAGCCAATAACCAGGATTTTGGTTATTTAACTAAGTAGGCTAGATATGAGATGCAGCTAAAAAATGCCTGGAATTTTCATTGAAAACAATTGATAAAATGCACATGCTAAAGTAATGACTGAACCTCATATATAAGCTTATTAGACCCTAGGTAAACTATAATTTTTTTAGTAGGCCCTATATAAATTTTTTTAATATAGGCTTATAGGTTCGGTTATGAGAAATTTACTGTTTTTGCATTTGCTAAGATATTTTAATGTGCAATTGCGCGCGCACTATATTTTTTTTATCTATAGGCTATGGTTTTAGTCCAGAGAAGCTATAGATACTTGTTAATTTAACAAGTAGGTAGACCTGAGGACTGAGTAACTTTTATGTCATTGTAGCTGGATAGGCCTATATTGTTTCCATTTGTAGATTTTTATAAGAATCCTTGAAGATCTTGGTGAAAATCAGAAATCTTGTGATGCAAAATCCAAAATCTAAGTATAAAATTTTATACAAAACCATCAATAGCTTTGGTAGAATCGGTTTAGTGTTGTAAAAAATTTTTTTTGTGATATCTTGTTTTGGTATTCCAAATTATTCAACCAACCAAAAATAAATGGTACTCCAACACTTTCAAATTACTTTTGTTAATTAGGTTAATTGAATGCCCCTGGTTAGGTCAACTGTACACCTTTGACAATTAGTTAGGTTAAGTCATGATATTTTCATTAAAACTAAGAAAAATATATCATTATATTGTGATATTTTTGTTAAAACTAATGAAAATATCATGACTTAACCTAACCAATCATCAAGGGTGTACAGTTGACCTTACTGGGCATTCAATTAACCTAATTAACATAAACAAGTAATTTGAAAGTGTTGGAGTACCATTTATCTTTGGTTAGTTGAATAATTTGCGATGCCAAATAGGATATCAAAAATTTTTTTTTACAATGCTAAACCATGATTCTACCATAGCTTTAGATAAATCTTGGTCTGTTACTGTATCTGCCTAATTCCGAAAGTGGGATGCTATTACTTATTTAGTAGTATATGTTGCGCCTTGTCTTTTGAAGCCTACAAAGTAGGTAGCTTAGAGTAGGGAGAAAGTTTGCAGTATTTGGTTCAGATAAGATTGAAGGTAATAATGAGTAAAGAGAGAGTGGTAAAATTGTAGAATCCAGGTTCAGTTCAGATATATAATGATAATAATACATTAGATTAGGTTAGTAATACCAACATATTACTAAATTATTATGGACTTTTGTCTCAGAACTGCATCTGATTCTGCAATTTTACTCATTTTTTATTACAAATTCAGTACAGTATACAACAGTAGGGTAGTTAAAGTATTTGTAGTATACACTCTTAAGTTAGCAAGCACGTTCATTTAAAATTAGAGTAACAGGTAGATAGTACTCATGAAGCCATGAGCATATAGAAGAGAGCTTGCCTAATAGTTGCATTTAGGGCAATATCCTATTTTGGCATCCCAAATTATTCAACCAATCAAAAATAAATGGCACTCCAACACTTTCAAATTATATACTTTTGTTAATTGGGTTAATTGACCACCTGGTTAGGTTGTCTTGATATTTTCATTAGTTTAAACAAAAATGTGATTACTTAACCTAACCAATTGTCAAGGGCCATACAGTTGACCTTAACTGGTTGGTTGAATAATTTGGGATGCCAAAATAGGATATTGCTGCATTTAGGATTATTTTCTGCTCACTACATTTAGGCTGTAGTTGTACAATTAGAAAATGGCTTCATTTTGAATGTATTTACTTTCAAATTAGTGTTTCAAGTTTTAAACTCCACTTAACATTTATTTTTTACTTCCCATCTTTAATTTTAGTGTATGGGGGCTGATTTTATTTGAAATGCAGGTGAGGTCAATAGTGGACTGGCCATCTGGAGCACTGGGAGAATTACTGGTGGGCTGGTCAATCTGTGGGCCAGTGAGGGTAACATGAAAAATATAGACAAAAAAGAAAAGTAAATGATCTCCCATCTCCCCATTTCTCTGTCTGGGTAGCTGCTGCAGCCCATTCCCCCAATTGATGTAAACAAATAATAAGTTGGCAAAAAAGAATGATCTGAATGGTATTTGTGTGTGTTATATTCCTGTATAATACTAGGGTAATTTTTTTTCTAGACCTGGTAACTAGTGATGTTAAAAAATGGTTTTTTTTATGTCCATGTTTTTTTTTAAGGTATACTTTTGCAATGATATATATTATAAAAATAAATAAATAAATAAATAATAAAATAGGCCATATGGTACCAGTATAGATTGTCCTTTTCAGCCTATTTACAGAAAAAAACTGGCCTCCTTCTTGCACTGAAAGTCTCGTATCTTGAGATCCATTAAACTTGCGAGAACACTAGCTGGGAGCTGACTGCCCATTGTCCAACCTTTCCAGGACTCTCCCATCCATGCCTCGGATTTTGAATCTCCCACTTAACTATCTTTTAGACCTGCGATGACATTTTCCCCCCGAGACCATCCATATATATACATACACATACACCCATATACATATATACCAATATATACATAAATACTTATATACACATATTTATATCTATTATATACCCCATACGCACGCATACATCCAGAATTCCAGATACATACGCAAGCATACTCACATATATACCTACACAAACTCATACACCTCTATTTCGCCCTTTCATTACCTCCGAGATCATTTAGCACATACAGTAATATCCATACAGCCAAAAGAAACTGATTAAGCACAGACAGAGCAGCAAAGCTAGTATTTATATCCCAAAATGCAAAATTCCAAGAAAGTGAAGTAAAACATGGTGCTACATTGGCTTCGTCAACATCCAAATCTGCAGTAAGTACCAGTACCTGTGATATTGAAACTATATGCTCTAATCAATCTAGTGATAATGATTCTTCAATGGAAATAGAATCAGATAATGAAAGCTAAACAGCATTAGGTTAACACAAAGGTTAAAGAAAGAGATGAATATTTTTATTTTTTTTATTTTTCTATTTGGAATATATATATATATCTGGTGATTTCTTAATGAATGCAACGCATGCAATGCATGCGCGTTAAATATGTTCTCTTTTCAGATCTAAGTAAGGATTATAATTGACAAAAATAATTTTCAGAAACTAAAAATAGGCTAAGGCTTCAATCACGCATGTACTGGCTATTGGGCGGTGTTAACAAAATTATGTCTTATTTCATTAGACAATTAAGAACATTTTTCTGTACACAGATCGAAATACTTGTAGCTAAAGCATTCACTAATTCAGTCTGGGTACAGAAAAATGTTCTTAATTGTCTAGTGAAATAAGACATGATTTTGTTTACACTGCCTTGCCTTGGGCAATTTTTTAAGGAGACTTCTCACTATCCATAAGATTTTTTTTTGAGCCTCATAGCTAAATTCAAAAGGCAATATGTTTTAAAATATGCTTAGAAAATTTACTTAATATTTTTACTAAAAATAATTAAAAAGCTTTGTTCTGATTTTTTTTTAATTAATTAAAATAATACGGCATGCATTCAGTTTTATAGGTGCATTCACCAAAAAGTAACATCTGGCAATTCTGACAAGGCTTCTTTCCAGTACCACAGCCGCAAGCACTCACTTGTGTTCGGTGTTCCTTTTTGTGCTTTAGTTATTTTGGATAATCAGTTAAATAAATTATAGCATTGTAGTGCCCATAATGACTGACGATGTGTTTAATCAATTGAAGACTAGAAGATTTTACTCACTCTCTTTTGATGAGAAAACGCGCATATTGAATAATGGCAGACTGATTCCACATTTGAATTTAAGCAAAGAAAATAAAGGCTTCACTAGGAAATTTAATCCTAAGCTATATGATGATGATCCCTGGTTATGTGGAAATATTTCAAATAAATTGTACTGTTGGTCGTGTTTCCTATTTTCAAGAGATAACTCTGTGTGGAATTCTGTTAGTCGTGGATACGACGATTTAAACAATTTACATACTGCAATTTCTCACCATGAAAAATCTCTTGCTCACATAAATGCATTTGTTGATCTTAAAACATTTGGAAAGTCAGAAAGAATTGATTTAATACTCGACAAGCAGAAATCAGTTGCCATTTCCAGACATAACGAAGAAGTTAATAAGAATCGAGAAATTTTGAAACATTTGATTAGGATAACATGTTTTTTAGGTATGCAAGAATTAGCATTTCACGGTCACAATGAAGAAGAAAACGCTGACAATAGGGGTAACTATATTGAATTGGTATTTTGTATGGGAGAATTCGATGAAAAGCTTCAAAACTATTTAAAAACTGTGACTGTTTTTAAGGGAACATCATCTGCTATTCAGAATGACATAATTCAATCTATTAGTGCAGTTATGTTAGAACAAATAAAACGTGAGCTTATCGACTGCATGTATGTGGCGATTTTATTAGATGAAACATCTGATGTCAGCTGTTTTTCTCAACTCTCTACTGTTGTTCGTTATGTTAATAAACATGGAGAGATTTGTGAACGATTTATAAAATTCAATGACGTCAGCAATGATAGAAGTGCAGGAGCGATTTCTGATTTATCTATAAGGCAACTAGGTGAACTGGGCTATTTGAAAAAATTAGTTGCTCAAACCTACGACGGTGCTGCTGTTATGGGGAGCGATCTTAATGGAGTACAAACAAAGATTAGAGAAACTGTACCAGAGGCTATTTTTCTTCACTGCTACACCCATAAACTTAACCTTGTTTTATCCCAAGCTGTCGCTGAAATTTCCGAATATAATAATTTTTTTTCAGTATTAGGAAGTTTGTCATCATTTTTCAGCAGTTCAACTAAGCGAACTTCAATGCTTGACAAAGTTGTTGGAAAGCGTTTCCCTAAACTGGCTCCAACGCGGTGGAACTATTCATCTCGTCTAGTTGAAAGAGTTAAGGAAAATAAAGAAGATATAATAGATCTTTTAAAAAGCATTCTTGAAAACCCAAAGAAATTTGATGAAAAAACAAAAAATAGTGCACGTGGATTGCTTGCTGGTATCGATACTTTCGATTTTAATTTTTTATTAGAAGTATTTTCTTCAATTTTTCCTTTTACTGAATATCTATTTAATGTGCTGCAAACAAAATCTATGGATATTGTGTATAGCTCAATCACCGTTGAAAGCACTATGAAAAAAATCAAACAAATAAGGGATACAAAATTTGCAGATATGGGGACTTGATAACAGAAAGATGTGGTGAACCTGTATGTAAAAGGAAACAGTCTTTCTCCACAAGAGAAGTATAGTCAACTATTTCATGAAATATTCGATAATATACTTCTTCAAATGAAAGAGCGTTTCAGTTCAATGGAAAAATTGGAATTCATTGAGCTTTTAGATTGCAAAAAATTTGAGTTCTATGATGTTACTTTCCCAGAGAGAGCTTTTGAATCTTTGAAAAGAAGCTACAATTCATTTTTTGAGTTTCCTCGTCTCCGTTCTGAATTGTGTGTGTTATATTCGCACAAATCTTTTGCCAAAAAGAATGTTGCTGAGCTCCTAAAATATCTACTGGAAAGCAAAATGCACAAAGGTCTTGAGGAAATATATAAATTGACGAATTTGATTCTAACTATACCAATATCGACAGCAAGTGTTGAGCGATCATTTTCTGCGCTTAAAAGAATTAAAAGTTATTTACGGAGTTCCCAAAGTGAAGAAAGGCTATCTAATCTTGCCTTAATTTCAATTGAAAAAAATTTCCTCAAGAAGCTTATGGAGAATCGAGAGTACTTTTACAATTTGGTCATTGAAGAATTTTGCAGGAAAACTAGGAGAGCAGAATTTCAATTCAAATAATGCTTCACAATTATTTAAGGTAAATTTTAAATTTGTATCTTTTTCTTTAGATCAATTCGGTAACTACTATATATAAATATGTCTAATTTTTTGTTCGCATATTTAAGCCTAACATTAAATGAACTTTCCTTCAAAGAGGTCCCCAAAAGTTTGTAAAACACCTTTAACTTGCTAAGTTCTATGTAAACAATATGCAAAGTTTGGGCAAGAGGGTTAGGCGGATGTTTTTCTTCCATTCCATAACATTGCATGCCTGAACAAAAATGTCACGAGTCACACACACACACACACACACACACACACACACACACACACACACACACACACACACACACACACACACACACTGGTATTCTTGCCAATCACAATTATATATATTGTTTTATACCAGTATTATGTATTTTTTATTATGTATATTATACCAGTACCTGTGATATTGAAACTAGCATATATGCTCTACCCAATCTAGTGATGATTCTTCCATGGAAATGGTTAAACAACATTAGGTTAACAAAAAGGTGAATATTTTTTTTCTATCTGGAATATATATACTGGTACTCTTGCCAATCACAATTATGTATATTGTTTGAAACGAGGAAGAATGTTTCATGTTCTAGTTAAAAAATATATATATATACATAGGAAAAACAAACCCTCACTTTTTATTTCTATTATATACTTTTTGTGTGATTCAGTTTTTCTAAATGATGACTATATATACTAGGTATAACCGTATAAGCATGGTAGTATAGTAAATTATAGCTAATACTAATATACTTATTAGATTAAAGGAAGAAAAATATGGAATAAGTTTAAAACAATAAAAAACAAAAAAACACTATCTTCGTTTTAAACAAAAAAAAACGACTTACATCACTACTGGCAACCCTATGGACAGTGGACTGGTGGTGTTGCTCAGTCTCAGTCCGCTATGCCTAGATGTTAATTCAGATATTGCTGTTGACAAACTGTTTATCAACTAATGTACACTCAACCCCTGGTTAATGATGGGGTTATGTTCCATAAAATGTTAACGTTAAGCGAGTTTATCACTAAGTGGGGGCTTTATAACATGGTTTCAATGGGGTTATGTTCATTGGCATCGCAAAAATGTTGTGTGTATGAACTAAAACACAGAGTACTGAATTATAAGAGATAAATGGTAAATGAAATAAATACAGTATGTATTTATCTTATTTATATTATTTACTTTTTTATGAGACACACTGTCCTTAGACGATGCGGCAGGGGATGTAGCCTTACGTTTTCCAGTCATGGCAATCAGTAACGGTAACAAGACTTGCAAATCATGAGCAAATAATGGTAGCTAACACACACAAAACACGCACCGTTAAAACTGAGGAGGAGGGAGGATGCGCATTGTGGGTAAAATGAATCACTGCGTGATGACATCACACTGATGTAGGTCTCAGCTGATGAGAGAAAATGGCAACCATTATCTTCAAGTGCTAACTAAAGCATATCGCTTGAGGCATTGTTCTGGTGAAATAATGATATCATTACTCGGGAAATGGTATTAATTCCTTATGATCATTAAGTGAACAATCGTTGTACGGGGGTTTACTGTATCTTTTACAGTTTTACTTCAATATATTGTTTAGCTAATCACTGATATAAAACTTAAAATATCCAAATAGTATTGTGTTTTTCGATGAAATAAACAACTGAAATATCGCAATGAATAGGGACAGTTTCAAAATGCGAAGTCAACCCAGTCAAAAATGCAAAGGTGTTGCTGAAAAATTAAGAGATAAGAAAGCAAAATCTCTTGAAGCTGATGCAGCCAAATGTTGAAAATTAACTAACTTTAGTAGTAGTAGTAGTATAGTGTGCTGCTGTCCATGCCCATGCTGAGCTAGGTAGCACAAGTAAAGTCAGTGTAGGTGCTGCTGCTCCTGCAGAATCGCATGCAGGTGAAATTGTGGAAGAGGACAGCATAGCTAAGTGAGAGCCTAGTGCAAAAAAATTTTTTGCATCTGAACTGGTAAGCATGGTTTTATATAGCAATTTCTATTCATTGGAGTTTTCTTCTCTTCATTATAATCTACTATACTTGATCTGTATAATATTCCTGGTAATGCTAATGGCTTCCAAACTGTTTATTTTTGCTGTTATATTTGCTATTGCTACTTTGCTAGTTATATTTGTATAAAGGCCTATTGTTAGCTGAATGAACAGTGAGGATGATGCTGATTAAGTTAATGCTGATATTAAGCGCAAATGATTGATTGTTATAATGACAGGCTGGGTTAACAATTTATGATGTCCTACAGTATCACTGGTTGAAGGTGGCTAATGGAGTAGGCCTACTATAATATTTCTGAGTGATACGAATTACTTCGAGGTCACCAGCTTGGATTACACACAAGGAAATATTGTTAAGGTTATAAAAAGTACCTTATTGTTTTGTATTTAAGAAAATGAATCAGTTATTTGTTCACAGTGAATAACAAATGATTGACAGTAATTATAGTGAATAACAATTATTTAACAGCCCTTATATTATGCTAAGATGACATGGAGCTTAGCCAATAAGAAAAATGGTTAAGAGCTTAATTGTCAAGTAATGCATTCATTTATGTCAGGCTAATGGCATGCAAAATGGAACACAACATAAAATATGAAACCTAGTGATAATAGAAATTAAGCATGTACATTTTGGTAAGCTGAATAGAATATGTAACACACTGATTGTGTAGGCTAAAGGTTATGCATGAATGAACAAGGAATAAATGCTTGCAACCTAATAATAGAAATTGAGCATGAATGTATAGTACACTGAATAGGTGATGCAGGCTAGAGTTACACATAAATGGAACATTGAATGGGCCTAGTAATGATATTAAGAATGCACATGCATTTAGTACACTGTAGGTGGATTCGGCCATCAATAATGAAATGCATAAATAAGTGGATGCAAATTATTGATGGATACATGAAAGAACAATAGCTGGATGGTACACGCATATGGTATTGGAATGACACTTGTATTACAAAATAGGCCTACTTCATTTTTATGAGAGTCAGTTAGAACGCTTAATTAAACACTTTGGGAGTATAGCCTACCGTTTGATGTTAGGCTTCACGAGAGTTAGTTAGAAAAGATGCACTTGTCTTACCAGAATGATGAATACCTCTGGCGAAGGAGTGTAGAAGGTGGACCTATTCCTGTTGGCTCGAGGAGTCGTTGTCGTCCATTCTGCAAATCGAAGTGTTCATGGGCCTATTGGATTCTCATTGATGGCTGCTTTCTGCTTTCTGTAAAGTGGTGAATGCTGAACCAAGGTGAAGCGATTTGGGCTTGTAGCTTCGTAGAAGGTTCACATACTGTATCATCCTTGAGGATGTTTTCTTGTAGCATTGAACTTTGCTGGTGCTCTCGAGGATGATTGGTAACCAGTTGGGGTGTGGTGAAGAGGCCAATGGAAATGGAGTAGTGTTTGTTGCAGGAAGGATTTATAGCTTATGTCAAGTGATGCTTCGTGTAGAGTTGAGATGATGCTTGAGGGACTGAAGCTGGCTGAAGTTGAAATGGTGTTGGGCTTCGAAGAAGTCCTTCTACAGGCTGATGGTGGAAGGTCTTACTTGATGATAGATTGAAAACCTTGAAGAAACAGCAGGCCACTCCGGCAGGAAGCTGGAAGGTGGTTGATGTGATGAGTTGTACTGACGAAGGAGAAATGTGACCCGTGATGAGAAATGCAAATGAGAAGTAGTGAGTGTGAGTGAGGAAGAGTATCAGTGGAACTCACTTATATAACCTCTGTGATGCAGAACTTTCGTGGGCATTTCTTGAAATTCTTCCTCCGCATCCTTTAGTTGATAAGGGCTTGCTTTTGCGGGCCTTTTGGGAAGAAACAGATGTTTTCATTGTTTCTGATTCCTTGACCACGTGTGTCTTCTAAAAATGTTTGATGATGGTGTGGAAGAAAGAATTTGTCTACTTGTTAGTCTATTTCTTGTCAGTCCTCTACATTTGCTAATATAACTAGCAGAGTAAGGTATATTTGCTAGTAAGTTAATAGCTTACTACAGTAGCAAATAAAAGCTCAATACAAACTCCAAAATACATCTTTCTAGTAGTATTTGACATGCTTTGTTCAAATCTGACTTAGGGATGCATTAGATATTTTACTATCCACAGCTGATTTGGATTTTCATAACTGCTTAAATCCAGGCTGGATACTGTTGTTTGGAATATTTTTATGTATCTCTCTCAAAAAATAATGCTTATACATCTTCAACATTTGATTTTTTAGTGGGCCAATGTATTTGATAGTGTGATAAAATGGGGCTATACGTATTTTTTCTTTGAATCTGTAGCATTTGATGATTTGAGAAAGTAAGTGCATAGCTTGTCTAGTAGGGTGGTCCATAAAATTGAAGTTTTGATTTTTTGTTATTGCCGGGTGGTAACTTGTGAGGATGAATGAGAAAACACCTCTGCCATTTTTTCCCAAAAATCATCACTTTTTAGGGGTAGCACACAGTACTTCATTTTACACTTTGCACTACCTAGTAGATTTACTTGTATATTATATTATGTTCCAGTAATAATCCATCTTTTCCTTGACAGTTATTGGTGTAGTGTTCATTGGTTGTGTTTAGTGGTTGGATATATGATGACTCAAGTTCGAAGCTCTTGCTTTTATCTCCTTGAAGAGATAAAGTGAAGGACAAGCTTCTTGGAAGCAAATTACCATCACGTGGAGAAGTATTGTCATGCTTCCTTCATCACCACACTAATCTCAAGAAGGAGTTGAAGGAAAGTGCTCAAGTAGTGTGGGGTCAACTTGAAATATTTTGGAACAAAGCTTGAATCCCGACAAGGAAAAAATACAAAGGAATCCAAAAGATCTTGGACCTTCACCAAGATTGGATCAAAATAAAAAAAGGACGAATGAGGAGGCCAGAAGCAGGTGAGTTGGATGATCAATGATAAATAAAATAGTTTCTCGAGAGTATGACATATTACTGTACAATAGTCAATACATTTATCATATATATATTATATATATTTATTATTTATATTTAGGTGTACAACGAAGAGGGATTCAAGGAGACACTTCGGAACCTATTTGAAATGGCACATGCTGATGCCTTGTCTCTAATCAAAAACCCAGAAGACAAGGCCTTCTTGCTGGCCCAGCGAGAGCCTGGAAGACGGGGATGCATGGTGGGAGTAGACAGAAAACAGCAGAAAAAGAAAAACAAGCTGCCCACAGGAAGATGGAGGAGGAGATGCGAAAGAGAAAGGTGAGATTGTTCTTCAAATTCCTACTTTCATTTGATTGCAATGATTAGGTTGTTCGTTAACACTAATTGTCCATTTTCTTCGATTGTATTGCAGGCAGTCAATGAAGGTGCATCAACGTCGGGTACAGCAGTATTGGTGTCCTCAACAGAATCCTCAGTCACTGACGAGTCATCCTCCACCGAAGATGAATGGGCAAAAGGTGGAAAGCGACCTCCAAAACAGGTGAAAAGAGTCAAGAATGTGATAACATCAAATCTAGCTGCTGCCCTAGATCGGGGACACACTACGGACAGGATGGCAACCTACATAATAGCAGAGACTGCATTGAGCCTTGGCCACAGCCCAATGAATTTTAACATCACCCGGACCTCCATCAAATGGCAGAGAGAACGACATCGGATCATGATCTGCAGTAGCCTAAAAGCTTCCTTTCAGTCCGGTCCTGCAATCATCCACTGGGATGGAAAACTTATTCCAGACCTCCTCAACACCAGAGACCATGCGCATGTGGATCGGCTGCCTGTGCTCATTTCCTCCTTTTCGGGTCAATCTCAGCTCCTTGGAGTCCCCAAAATACCAACTGGATCAGCAGAACACCAAGCCAGCGCAGTTTTTGAATTATTGACTGATTGGGGCCTCGAAGAATCTGTCGTGGGGATGTGTTTCGACACCACTGCCTCCAATGCTGGTCGTTTGAATGGAGCGTGTGTGTTGTTGGAGCAGAAGTTGAAGAAAGACCTTCTCCATTTTGCCTGCCATCATCACATCATGTAAGTGATGATCGGTGGAGTTTTCACTGCTTGCTATGGCCCAACGAGTGGACCTGATGTTCCATTGTTCAGCAGGTTTCAGAGCAAATGGACCTTCATCGACACAGGAACATACGGCACCGGATGGGATGATGAAGAGGTGCATCGACTCTTGGCCCCCATTAGAGATTGGATTCTCCGCTTTGCTGAGGAAAAACACTCCTCAAAATCCTTTCGAGATGACTATCAGGAATTCCTCAATCTGTCCATCATTTTCTTGGGAGGGAGCATTGACAACTACACCTTCAAGTGACCTGGCCCCATGCACCAAGCCAGATGGTTATCTAAGGTGATCTATTCATTGAAGATGTGGCTGTTCAGGGGACAAATCCCAGCCCTCACTCCACGAGAGTAAAAGTGTCTTAAGGATGTCAGTGTCTTCGCTGTTTCCATCTACCTGCAGGCATGGATGACCGCGCCAATAGCTGCTGCTGCGCCTCGCAGCGACCTCAGTTTTCTGCAGAGTCTTCGGGAATACCATGACCCCAAAATTTTGGAAGTGGCATTAAAAAAACTCCGCGGTCATCTTTGGTATCTTTCGGAGGAGATGGTGGGCCTCGCAATTTTCGATCCTGAGGTGTCTGAAGAGACTAAAACAGCAATGGTGAAGGCGATGGAGGAAGTTGAAGGAAAGCTTGATTGCCAGAAGAGAAGGAAAGGTGTTGCTGAGGGGGCTTCAATCGAGTCACTAGCAACAGAAAACTCAAAAAGACTGCTGTTGTCTCTGGGGTCAGGTGTGGGATACCTGAGGAAGGAGGTGCGGGATTGGGACAGTGATCCTGATTACCAAATAGCGAAGAAATCAGTGGCAAACCTCTGTCATGAACGATCATGCAGAGAGGGGGGTTGCTCTCATTAATGAATACAACGGCTGCCACACCAGGAATGAGGAACAACTGCAGTATCTCCTGCAAGTTGTTGCTAACTACAGGAAGCAGTTTCCTCAACCACTGAAGTCAGCCTGGCAACTGGGTGAGAAAACAAAGATCAAATGAGGTGCAGAGGGAATTGTTAGTCAATTCATTTCGGAATTGTTAGTTACCCTAATAGTCATGTACTGTCACCAAGATTAACTTTGCTGTGATTTTCAGATTATACCAAAACTTCAAGTGTCATGTGCTACCCCTACAAATTAACTGATTCAAATAAAACTTTCCCAGAGGTGTTTTCTCATCCATCCTCATAAGTTACAACCCAGCAATAAAAACAAATCACAAAAAAAAATTCCACCCCTATAAGAGTGGACCACCCTATAATGTCTAGTCTATAAGTCATTATTTTTAAATAATAAAAAATAAAATAAATTTCATAAATTCTATAAAATTTTTATATATTAGCAATAAATTTAATAATTTTTAAATCAGTAAATTTTTTATTAAAATGACTTAAAAAATCAGCTGAAAAATCTGACAATTAATTTTAGTAATATAAAATTAATAAAATATAAATAAATAAAAAATAAATATATATTAATTATTTTATTTTATTAATTAGTTTTATTTTTTCATGTGTAGGTTGATGGTTGGCCCAGTTCACCTGCAGCAGAAGAAAGTCACAGAAAACAAGGATGCCAGCCCAACCTTTGACTATTTTAAGCGACCCAAATTGGATGACCACCAATTGTTTTATAGTTTCCACCCACAGCAGAAGTAAAGAAACCCTGTGGTGTAGAGAGTTTTCTTTTGCAAAGATGGCACCAATTGGAAGTGGCTTTACGTACAATGAAGGAAATCACACTTTGCATTGTTCAGTTTGTATGGCATTTGGTAAGCCCACTGGCAGCAGTATTTTCATCACTGGAATGAAAGATTGTAAGCATATCCATCAACGTGTAACGGAGCATGAAAAGAGTAGCGCACACAGAAATTCCGCTGAAGCATACTTTCTTAAAGGCCTTTAAAGCAGACATAGAGGGTTTGCTGAGTGGCAGTCAGATTTCAGCCCATAGAGAGCAGGTCTGCAAGAGATGTCAGGTGATGGAGCATATAGTAGATGTAGTTAGTCACTGGCAAGAGAGGCTTAGCTGCTGACACATTACGAGTCAATACATATTTTTCTCTGGTAGATAGGCTTTTTGCTTTCCATGTAATTAATGACAGTGTATGACTATGTCATTTCTGGTGTCTCTATTTTCTGTTTTACTGTATTGTCTATAATAGCAGCTCTACTATATTAACACACTCTCTCAATATAATAAAAATAAATGTCCAATAATTGAGTTTGGTTGGTGGTAGTTTTACTATTTTGTGGCCCTAAGGGTGTTGGTGGGGGGAGGGTGCATGGCTGCACGTGCGCGTATTGTGTGGGCCAGTCTGGGTGAAAGTCCAGGGCTGCTTTTGAGACCCAGTCCATCCCTGAGTCAGATTACCAAGTATTTTCTTATTTAAGCTTTTGTACTGGTGACCTTTTTAAAATTAGGCTAAGCAGTTTGAGAATTTTTAAGACAAGTTCCCAAAAAGTCAACTGCAGTTGATTGGTTGCATGCAATATTCTTTATAAATTGGTAAATTTTGGTGAACAACCAAATATAAAACTTAAAAGTAAAATAGTATTAAAAAATAGTAGATTTGGCCTATACAAGTTTAATTATTTGATTAAACCTAGTGGAATTGTCAGAACTTGGTAATTCAGGTATACCTTGGAATCAGTGTTCCCTCTAAGGTGTGCGCGTGTGCGCGCGCACACAGCAAAATAAAATGCGCACAGGCTCAAGCGTATCATGAGTCACGACAGTAAATGAAGTAATTTAAAAAGTATACCGTCACACAAGGTCTGACCATTTGCATCAACATACTCTTTAGTCGTTCTGTTAAGTATTAACCCCTTCCGCCCGACTTCGCTGACGTCCGCGCAATTAAGCAATACGGATTTTTTTTACTCTATGTATTTGCATTTTTTCTTTTATACATTAACACATTGAATATAAACCTTCTCTTTCTTATTTTTGCATAAAACGAATAATTATCTCATAATTCCTATTTTGTGAATGGATGAAATTATGTATTAATCTTGATAGTCTATTTTAAATTGCTAAATGCTAAAAATTGTTTTGAGAAATGATAACTAAAATAGTCTTTTCATTTAGTTATTTTTATTTTATTTATTTTGTTGAATTTTATTTTACTACTTTTTATTTTATTCAGATTTTTAGAATGGATAAAATGTTTTCTTTTTTAAGAATATATAATATTGTAAACAGTTTTTTAATATCCATTTAATAGTACCGTAATGATCAAGCTATTACCTTATGGAAATAATATTTATTAAGTATTTAATATTTATATATATTTAATTTTGAAGATAATAGCGCTCAGAAAAGTTTGCACAATTTTTCACCATGAATCTAAATGTATGCACAACGAAAATTTCTTGCGCACACGGACTAAAAAAAAATTAGAGGGAACATTGCTTGGAATTGGTTCTGAGAAAACATGATTAATTGCAAATCAACGAATTTCAAAGCACATTATAACATGGGTTTCAATGGGAAAACTTTTAATTTCTATGGAAATTTTTTTTTTTTAATAATAAAAACAGTTACACTTTTATTAGCGATAAGGTGAAACACAATAAAACAACCATTACATTTCAAACTGTATTGAAATAAACATGAGACACATTAATAAAAGCATTAAAAAGAAAAAACATGACAAAATTATTCCAAACCTTTTTTGAAAAATTGATCTAGTTTAGTTTGTTTAATCTTTCTTCACATACAGTTGACAGTAGCAGTTAATACTTTTCTCCAATTCTCTTGTCACTCTTGTACTGCTCTGTGTTCAGATCTGAGACTTCAAAAAAAATTCTTTGCTTGTTCGAGCAAATGAAAGCCCTCAGAGTTCTTTTGTTGAAAAAACTTTGCAACTGAGTTATCATCATCACTTTTGTGTTCAACTGCATTCTGTTGCTGAATAAGTTCCTCATTTGACAAGCTGTGTGTATGACAGTCAAGTAGCTCCTCTATATTATTCCAAAGGGAAAACAATGAACAAAAAATGAAATGGCAAAATGAAAGTGAAAAGGGACAATGAATCATATTTTGGGACTAATGGAATAATACTAGAAAATGATGGGAAAAAAGGCAAATTAGGCAGTTTATAACCAAAAAAAAGGCAATTTTTCATATAAATGAAAAAAAAGGCATTTATGGCATTTTGCCTGAATATCCAGGTCTAGTTATGACCTTTTTAATAATTATTAAAACATTTAATTGTATTTATAGCTCTCTACCTGTTTACATTACTCATTTACTAGGAAAAGTTTGGTATGGACCTTGGATTTTAATGTCTGATCTTTGGAGTATATATTGCACTGTATTCAAGCACTACACTAACACACTTTAACTATTGGTATATATATTGATGCAAGTCAGTTACAGAAGGTGGGCTAGTGTGTCTGAGCAACTGATACAATGAGCAAACCAACATACCTTATGCATTGCTGCCAACAGGTATGCTGTTTGCATATTTGCTATGCATTTTAAGGTGGCAATATGCAGATATTGTTTTTATGATTAATGATCTGCAAAAACAATATTTTTGGGACTAAAAATTTACAAAATTGATCAGAAAAAAAACATTCCTTGTGGTAGGTATTAGGGATGTACCAATATTGCTTTTTAGCTGAAAACTGATACCAATAATTAAACACTATCAGCCGATAACCGATACTGATATCCAGCTAGGATTTATTAGTTTGTCATATTTTTATAACATACAGGAATATCTTTAAATTTGTCATTAATTCATTCTGGAATAACACAATGAAATATGAACTGACTAAGTTCGAGGTAGATTATAACATGTTTCAATTATTAAACATTTTATTGTATTATGTCATTAAACAGATTAATTAATCAAATTCTACTCATTTTTTGGCAAAATATCAATATGGTATATTGCATTGGTAAACAGTTGCATTTCATCAATTTTGATTGTTTTTTTTCACATAGCAAAAAATGATGAATCTGTGAATATAGATGACAGATTGCAAAACTATAGGTATTAAAAAATTGATGACTGCGAAACAACGAATTTTGAGGTATTCCTGTATTCATAAGTTATTTTGTGTGTTGAAAATTTGCCCCTTGACCCCCTCCCCCTAGCTTTGGTGCTCATAAAGTACTACTTATTTTTATTTATCAGTGTTGGTTGGGTATGCTTATGGCTCAGTATATTCTGACTTTTGCAATTGATGGTACCTTATATTGTCAGTACAGTATCTATGTAAAATGGATTGTTTTACAGAAACTACCACCACCCTTTCTACTAAATGATTGAGAGTTGAGCTTGTGGCTTATGTTCTACATTTTAATAACTTTGTTTCAGTAGATTGGGACTTTGCTACTTAATAGTCTACCACAGATAGGTTCTACACGTTTTTCTTCAGATCTTCCATTTGCAAGTGAGTGAACTTTTGCAAAATGATTCACTATTTTGGATGCATGTTTGTTGTAAATTGATTTAGGTTTAGGTGTATTCCCTAATTTTAATATGCCAATGTGTTGGTTTCTCTCTAATGTTTGTCATTAAAATTTAGCTAAAATGGTGCACGAAGCATAGTCCATGATTTTGATATCTAACCATATAATTGGGTTTTCTTT
>JAJOZX010002490.1:0-292500 GCA_023014485.1 Bathynomus jamesi
ATATATATATATATATATATATATATATGCTTATATATATATATATATATATATATGCTTATATATTATATATATATATATATTATATATGCTATATATATATATATATGCTTATATATATATATGCTTATATATATATATATATATATATATATATATGCTTATATATATATATATATATATATATATATATATATATATATATATATATATATATATATATGCTTATATATATATATATATATATATATATATGCTTATATATTATATATAATATATGCTTATATATATATATATATATATTATATATATATATGCTTATATATATATATATATATATGCTTATATATATATATATATATATATATGCTTATATATATATATATATATAATATGCTATATATATAATATATATATGCTTATATATATATATATATGCTTATATATATATATATATATATCTATATATATATATATATATATATATATATGCTATATATAATCTTATATATATATATATATATATATATATGCTTATATATAATATATATATATATATATATTATATAATATATGCTTATATATATTATATATATATATATATATATACACACACACACAGGTGTTATCAAATTATGTTTCATAAATTAGCATACATATTCAGAACGTCAAAGTGAATAAAAGAGTTCCGATGAACATAAATCCGCAATCGCTTCCTTTCCGAGATACATTGCTTTTTTGCCGAGGATGATCCAATTAAATTGAAAGTCATTAAAGTTTATCAAAGTTTATTTCCAGCTAGCGCTCAAAATGGTTTCCCTGCATCAGAATAATGCTTCAACGTGTCGTTGAAAATTTTGCCGCATACGTTCAAAAACATCCACATGGTTGCGTATTGTTTCTGAACAATCTTGAACATGTTGCCACAATTCATCTATGTTAAGAACTTTAACATAACATTTAACTTAAACAACTTTAAGTAAAGTATTTGAACAAATCTTATACAATAAACCTACTAAATTCTTAATCAAATACGATATTTTAACTAAACACAATTTGAGTGTAGAGGTGGGCATACAACGGAAGATGCCGTAAACATGCCGTAAAATGTCTATCAGAACCTAAATAGCAAAAAAAACACTGCCTTGGTCTTCCTCGACCTGTTACAAATATCTTCGATTGGTTCAAATCGTATCTGACAAATCGTCATCAATATATTAGATTAAAAGTTAATAATTTTTCCAAAACGGCAATGCTAAGTAGTCCCGCAAGGGTGATTACGTTAAAGTGTGTTCAGTCTCAAAAAATGGAAACGTTCGTAATTATTAAAATACTAAAACATGAGATTAAAAGATTCCCTCATAATGCACTCCTTACCCTGTCTTATTCCTTCATATATCCACATTTATTATGTTGAATTACAACATGGGGTTGTAATGCAATTCTTTTCTCCTATTTTAAAATGAGTTTTTGTATTTCTTCTACCATTTATATTCTACATTTTATATACTCCTTTGTGAATTCAGGAAAAACAAGTAAGTCCATAAATTTACCAAAATACCACAGCCATAAAAATTTTTGAGCTTCACATCCAAAGCCAGTGAAACCAAATATGTGAAGCCGCACTTAAAATATAAGTGGCTCGTGAGCTTAAAGTAAATGTCAAGTCCTCACTGGCTTAAAAACTTTTGTTCAAAAGGTAAGATGAGCTAATTTTGTGCAAAATTTGTTTTAAACAAAATGGCGTTGCCTACAAAATCATGGACTAGTCTGAAAAGTGCGTAATACAAAAACGCAAATTCTTTTTTGTGTACATAATAATAAACCCTAAAAAGAAATAAGTAAGAATAACAAAAACATTTGGCGTTAAAAATCCTTAACTATTAAAAAAAAACCCTGCATTTTCTTCCATTTTCTTAAAATATAAAATATATGAAAACAGTTACACAATCTTCCAACTATTTTTAACAGAAAAGGAGGGTAGGGGTAATGGGGGAGGGAGGGTTATGCAACAAGGGGGTGGGGTGGGGGTAATGGGGGCAATGGTGAGTAATGGGGAGGGAGTTATGCAACAAGGGGGTTGGGGGTTAGGTCTCCCCAAGTTGCATAAAGAGGGTGAGGGGTTTTTGGGGGGAGAGGGCAGAATGACCTCCCCTCAAAGGGGTAACCCTCACGTGCCCTCGCGGTAGGCGAGTTTGCAAAGCACAAGCCCCACCCAGTAGGGCAGGGAGTCGAAAGCTCTGCTTGTTAAAAATTAAAAAACAAAAAATATTTAGCTGCAGCTCTTAGAAAAAAAACTCTTTATGCGCTTTAATTTTAAATGCAAAAAACTTTTTTTCTACGTGAAGGTCAAAATATGAAAATAAAACCCCACTCTAATAGACAGTTTATTTCCACAACAGTTTCGACGCCCACTGGCATCCTCCTCGGGTGGAGGAGGATGCCAATGGGCGTCGAAACTGTTGTGGAAATAAACTATTAGAGTGGGTTTTTATTTTCACGCTTTAATTTTGTTCTGCAGATTCAATTACCACATGTAACTCTTATACACGGAGATTAGAATTTTCATCTAACTTAGAAATGGTCAGTTATCAAAACACTCCGGATGATTAATTTTTATTTAAAATTATGAACAGTGACTCATGAGATACTCTTGATGATCCAACTTTCATTATTGTATAAATAAATATAAATATATACTATATATACAGGGTGGCGCAAAAGTCGCGCATCATATGAATTTTCAATATTTACTATAATATATTATTTTTTTCCTTTTAGATAGGGGATGGCTGCGAAGTTAACAATAGACGAGAGGTGAGCTTGGTTTTAATGCATGGAATACCAGGTACAAATCGATGAATCGGAACAGAATTTAAATTCTGTACCAATTCATCGATTTGTAGTACCTGGTATTCCATGCATTAAAACCAAGCTCACCCTCTCATCCATTGTTAACTTCGCAGCCATCCCCTACCTAAAAGAAAAAATAATATATTATAGTCAATACTGAAAATTTCTATGATGCGCGACTTTTGCGCCACCCTGGTGTGTGTATATATATATATATATATATATATATATTCAGAGAAATCCAATGACAAGGAGGAATGTAAATGCCATGAAAAGTCTTCTTTAATGCAACGTTTCGAGCAATATGCTCATCTTCAGGCTAAATAATAATAGACGAGAGGTGAGCTTGGTTTTAATGCATGGAATACCAGGTACTACAAATCGATGAATCTGAACAGAATTTAAATTCTGTACCAATTCATCGATTTGTAGTACCTGGTATTCCATGCATTAAAACCAAAGCTCACCCTCTCATCCATTGTTAACTTCGCAGCCATCCCCTACCTAAAGAAAAAATAATATATTATAGTCAATACTGAAAATTTCTATGATGCGCGACTTTTGCGCCACCCTGTGTGTATATATAATATATATATATATATTATATATATATATTAATATTCAAGAGAAATCCAATGACAAGGAGGAATGTAAATGCCATGAAAAGTCTTCTTTAATGCAACGTTTCGAGCAATATGCTCATCTTCAGGCTAAATAATAATAGACGAGAGGTGAGCTTGGTTTTAATGCATGGAATACCAGGTACTACAAATCGATGAATCGGAACAGAATTTAAATTCTGTACCAATTCATCGATTTGTAGTACCTGGTATTCCATGCATTAAAACCAAGCTCACCCTCTCATCCATTGTTAACTTCGCAGCCATCCCCTACCTAAAAGAAAAAATAATATATTATAGTCAATACTGAAAATTTCTATGATGCGCGACTTTTGCGCCACCCTGTATATATATATATATATATATATAATATTCAAGAGAAATCCAATGACAAGGAGGAATGTAAATGCCATGAAAAGTCTTCTTTAATGCAACGTTTCGAGCAATATGCTCATCTTCAGGCTAAATAATAATATGAAATTAAAATCAATAAACAATTAAAACAAGACAAAACAGTTTCTATAAGACCAATTCTTAAAAACAAAATTTAAAAAGACTAAAAGAAGGTTAAATTTAAAGTTATTAAAATTTACATATAAAATTACAAGAAATTTAAAAAGCTCTTTTTAAATTACATATAGTAAATTTGAAATTAATACAATGGAATAACACTACTAACCCTTCATTGCTGGTTCCGAGGCACAAGTAATTTTAAAACAAAACACATGGAACATACTATGGGTTGGGTGGTTGGAGAGTTATAAATTGGGAAGGGGGAATTATAAAAAATTTAAAGGGACAGCTGAGGAATCAACATTTAGAGAAGGGGTCAATGTTTTTATATAAAGAGATTCCAAAATTCTAAGTGAGTTGGAACAAGAGTTATACCCGAGAATTTTAAAATTATCTAAAGTGACATCAGTTTTACATTTAATACTATGTTCCCGGATACTAGAGGCTTCTTTTTTATTTAAAATTTTACCTGTTCGGCAACTTATTCCCATATGCGAATAAAATCTAGCCCTGAGAGAGCGCACGGTGCTGCCAATATAAGTACCAAGGAGACACCTTGGGCAAGTAAATAAATATACAACACCGCTACGCAACGAATCAGGAGTTCGATCCTTCGCTGAGAAAAAGCTACCTAAAGACGTTTTATTAATAAATATAATGTGAAAATCAGTATGATAAAATTTTTTTTTAACAACTTCGTAAATTTAAGTTTAAATTCTTTATTCATGGGACCCATTTCAGGTACCAAGAAATATTTTACATCTTTAGGCACTGAAATACAGGGAAGTTGAGGGCTATAAACATTATTTAAGAAAGATCTTATTAGTTTATCTACATATTGAACAGGAAAACTATTATTGGTAAATATAATCTTAAATTATTAAATTCATCGTTAAGTAAGGTAAAACTAGAAGTCAAATTATATCCTCTGAACAAGAGTGTTTTAATGCAAGACATCTTATAGTTAAAATCAGTAAAACTAAAAAAATCATGCCCAAACCGGTAAAAGTGGGTTTCCTGTAAACTGATGTAGTAGTAGAATCCCTTTTTTCGAAATTAAAAGATCTAAAAAAAGGAGGGAGCCATTTTCCTCAGTTTCCATTGTATAAGTTATATTGGGGTGCAGAGAATTTAAGAAATTAAAAAATTGTTGCGCTTGTACAGCATTATCAAAGACAGCTATCGAGTCATCAACGAAGCGTCGGTAAAACATTTCTCGAAACGTTGCATTAAAGAAGACTTTTCATGGCATTTACATTCCTCCTTGTCATTGGATTTCTCTTGAATATTAAATTGAAGCTTTTTAGAAGCAACCCGCATGAATATATATATATATATATATATGTGTGTGTGTGTGTGTGTGTGTGTGTGTGTGTGTGTGTGCGTAAACAGAAGCAGTAGGCATATTAAAATAAATATACTGAAATCGACATACTGTATATGAAACTCTCTCGGTATATCTTAATGTCTTATGGCCGAGTGGGTAACGAGGCAGCTCTCAAAATTCGAAACTTCAGTGGGATCCGTTCAAATTTCACCGAGGTAAGGTAAATTTATTTCTAATGTATTTAATCTTGAAACGTAGTTTGGTGTTAGTATGGTGTTCCTGATTAATATAAAACTGATATGGGTGTGATTAAAATAGGTTAATGAAAATAAACTGAAATGGTATTCAGTTGACAGTTCTTCTAATAGATGGTGCCACCAACTTCGATTAAACTATTTTTAAGGAATCAGTTCCTCGAAATGTATTTTATCTAGCATCGAAGTTTGATGAAAATACTGTCATCACCTGAGGGCACTTGTTCGGTGAAAGAATTTTCCACATCTTGATGGAAATTCTAGTTTTAGTGTACGTGTTAAAAGCGGCCGCTAAATATTTTTTGTTTTTTAACTTTGAATTTTTAACGCCAAATTTTTTTGTATGTTATTCTTGTCTTGTTCTTTTTAAGATTTATTATTATGCACACAAAAAAGATTTGCCTTTTTTGCGTTACGCATTTTTCAGACTAGTGAATAGCTGGCTGAATATATTTTGCCTTCTTGGTTGAAACTGAAATGAATGGTGTAGTTTTCATATTTATTTTGCCATCCCTCTCTTAGACTCGTCCATTTTCTTTTTCAAGGGATCCAATACGGTCTTGTGCTTACTTTCCAAATCACTCATTAATTGAGAAGTGCTATAATACTGTATTTTGAAGATTTTTCACAAAAGCCTCAAGAAATTAATGTTTTCTCATCAGGGAAGGAGGCAAATAGCCTTACAGTACTTTTATCTTTGCTACAAATTTTAAAATATTGCCAAACAAATAACTGAATAATTTTAGATTTTTAATTTTATATTACGTTCTTATTTCGTATCTTGGATACAAGTTATTTGTATAATAAATTCTCCCCTAAAAAATGAAAATAAAATTTAATGAATGAAATAAATTAATGAATTGTAAAAGGTCAACACTTGGGGCCTTAGTCAATTAAACTGTATAGGAAAGTAAACCTGTTTTACTTTTTACCCAGTCTACAGACGGGTTCTAACATACTGTACAGGGTGTACATAAAGTCAGGATCTATTTTTGCGAAGCACTTGGAAATTATATGGAATTCAATCATAAAATGATAAAGTGGTAACATTTATTAAATAATTAAGAGTAGGATTCGACGTGACGCCCATCAGTATCCCTGCACAGCTCAAATCGTTCCGCAGCATTTCTAAACACATTCTGGAGCATTTGCGGGGTTATGTTATCTGCAGCAGTTCGTATACGTGTACGTAAGTTTTCAAGACTCGTAATCTTCGTCTGATAGACGTGCGATTCGATAAAGCCCCATGCAAAGAAATCTAAAGGGGTTAAATCTGGTGATCTCGCTGGCCAAGGTCTGTTGCTTCCGCGTCCGATCCAGCGATTTGGAAAACGTCCATTTAGATAATCCTGAACAATTTTGGCATAGTGACAAGGAGCACCATCATGTTGATAGACGACGGTACTAACACTCCTATCCCCGTCGTCTATCAACGTGATGGTGCTCCTTGTCACTATGCCAAAATTGTTCAGGATTATCTAAATGGACGTTTTCCAAATCGCTGGATCGGACGCGGAAGCAACAGACCTTGGCCAGCGAGATCACCAGATTTAACCCCTTTAGATTTCTTTGCATGGGGCTTTATCGAGTCGCACGTCTATCAGACGAAGATTACGAGTCTTGAAAACTTACGTACACGTATACGAACTGCTGCAGATAACATAACCCCGCAAATGCTCCAGAATGTGTTTAGAAATGCTGCGGAACGATTTGAGCTGTGCAGGGATACTGATGGGCGTCACGTCGAATCCTACTCTTAATTATTAATAAATGTTACCACTTTATCATTTTATGATTGAAATCCATATAATTTCCAAGTGCTTCACAAAAATAGATCCTGACTTTATGTACACCCTGTATAATAAAAAAATAAAATGGAGGCCCCCCCCATTGCCACATTTCACACATATATATATATATACTGTACAGTATATATATATAATAATATATATATATATATCTAATATATAATATATATACATACATATATACGGCTCTTCATACGTCATGCGTGGTGGCGCTTCAAGGCTTTGTTACAAATAAAGCTTCTTCCACTCCAACCCATATCATGCATATCATCAACAGGTTCACACCTTTCTCTCTCTCTCTCTCTCGTTTACACCTGCCGTCACACACTTTAAACTCTCCCATTCACACTCTCCACCTCCTTTCACCTTTGTTTCACAGAACCCCAGAACATCAAACCTTCCCTTTGCTCAACATTTAGTCCCTTTACATTCCACACACATGCCTGCCTGTAGTTACTTGGGCGACCCGGGTGAGCGCAGTGTCCACGTCCGACGTTATAGGAAGGAGTGGAAAAGTGGATCTCCAACCCAAACCTTCCTCTCCTTTATCGCCACATCCCTTCGACATATATATGTGTGTGTGTGTGTGTGTGTACATATATATGTACATACATGTATATATGTGTGTGTATATATATATATATATATATATATATATATATATATTATATATATATACACTCGAGGCAGTGTTGAATTTTTTTTATTAATTTATTATTCTGTCCGAAAGAATAGTCAAGAAGTATGCTTATACAAAATAAAATGCAAATACAAAAGAAAATATGTTTATTTCGAAGAGAGAATGCACGAAGCATAAAAACTCTGCCTGGGGGTGGGCAAGCCAGCCCATTCCCCAGCCGGTCCCAAGCCCGGATAAAAGAGGAGGGTTGGCGTCAGGAAGGGCATCCGGCCGTAAAATTTATTGCCAAAACCAGAGATGATGGCATGCGGACCAAAGAAGGTTCAAGAGAGAAGACTGGCATGGTATGGGCATGTAATGAGAAGGGACGAGAACTACGTTCTTAGGAGGGTGTTATCTATGGAAGTGCCCGGGAGGAAGAAAGGAAGACCGAGGATGTGGTTGAGAGATCGCATGAGGATGGACATGAGCGAGAAGAACCTGACGGAGGAGATGGCGCAGGATAGGGCGGAGTGGAGGAGAAGTATCCGCAACAGCAACCCCATATAAATGGAACTAATAATGCTGCAGAAGATGATGATGAATGCACGAAGCATAAAAGGTGAATAGTGGAAGCTAAGCATAAATTTTTTTTATAAAAGTGTATCTCGGTTTGCATTTGATGATATGGAAAATTTGTTCTTTGAGTCTTTTACAGAGAGAATTTTAGATAATTTTGTCTTCCCATTTCTTAACTGGTAAGAAATGTTTTGGACATTTTACATTTTTAACAATAAGAAGGAAAGGAAATAATTAATTTGAAATTTTGTTCCAGTGATGCTCTCAAATATAAATTTAATGCGAATTTTGAAGGATTTTCTTGGATCGTTTGCAATGCGGAAAGATTTTATATATATGTATGTATGTATGTAAGATATTTGAGAAAAAAATTCTGCTTTGAAAGTTTATAATATTGGTCATCCCAATTTTACTTAAAATCATTAAAAAATATTTATAAAATGTAATATCAGATACAATTCAGGAAAAAATTTCGCCAAGAAACAAAATTTAAAAAGTGCACGAAAAAAATTAGTAATCAGCAATGATTGGGTTCTGTTTTTGAAATTTTATTACTTCAATCAAAAACACTAAAATATCCAACAAAAAATAGAATATCATCAATTCGGAATATTTTGTTATTTAAAAAGTTTACATTCGTAAGTGAACTTTTTGCCGAAACTGTACAGTAGGCTACATAATAAAAAGGAAAATGACCCTAAAATTAATCATATGCGCACGAGCTGGCTAACAATACTCAGTGAGGAGGGCCAGAAACTGACCAACTAATGCGGCCAATTGCCCTAACTCCTCTATTATTATTATTATTACTATTATTATTATTATTACCAGCATCATTGGGGTTCGAAACCCCATTCTCACTTCGCTTATAAGGAAACGGTGTTATCTTTTGTGCTACGGATGTTGACCACAAATGGGCTAACGACACTTCGTTGACGTAAGATTTTACTGGCACTTTTTTAAGGGTTACTTTAAGCTAGGTTAGGTTAGAATAGGTTAGGTTAAGCTTTGTTAAATAAAGTTAAGTTAGTTAATAGAATGTCGATTATAATTTCTTCTCTGTTTTGTTCCCTCTCTCGTCGTCTTTGAAAGGAATTACTTTCGGTTTACCGTTATTCGCAAACCAGTACTTCTATTGTGGCTGGTTCGTCGTAGGTTTCAAACAAAGCATGTTGAAACGTTATACTCTATTACATGCCTGGATGTAACTTTAAAATTGGCATTCGGCTCAGAGCATGGGAAAGGTTGGCTCGCCCTCATCTACTGTAAAGTGTGTATATCGCGTGTAGAAATTCAAAACAAGAGGTTTAATACTCTGTTCTGTACTTGGGAACCTTTTACAAAATTTAAACTGTCATATATAAGTGATGTTGCTCCAAAATTAGTCAATAATTAACATGAAGTATATATATATATGTTTAAGATAGTTGTTGTGGGTTCTTTTTGTGTCGCCCGGAGAATAATGCTCTTAATGAGCAGTCCGTGGACTTTAATGTTTTACTTATTCTTGTTAATTGTTAGAGTGACTAAAGGTGTCAAAATAATTAATAAGCTTTACTAATGTTTATTAGAAAACAATTATTGGAGTTGAGTGGCTGTGCCTTTATTAAGTTCCTTAAATTTATGAGTTAATGATAAGAAATAACAATAATCACTCGTGTCCTTAGAAACCAATATATACTAAACGTAACCAAGGACGGAGATCCGACAAAACCCCCACACGAAAAAAAAAAACCGACAAAACCCCCGGCGACAAAACCCCCGGCGACAAAACACCCACCGACAAAACCCCCACACGAAAAAAAAACCCACCGACAAAACCCCCGGCGACAAAACACCCACCGAAAAACCCCCCAGCGACAAAACCAGGGCCCTCAGCCTTCGTTAGGTAGCCTTAAAATCGTTTTTCTTTTTCTTTTTCCTTGTGGGTTTGCAGCATATATATATATATATATATATATATATATGACGATTGGTTAGGTTAAGTCGTAATATTTTCGTTCCATCCATAAACCAAATATCGGACTTACCTAAATGTTGCATACATTCTTCTGTAGCAAACACAATGACTCGATTCCTGGCTTCAATGCCACTATCGTGAATAAGAAAAGGCTTAGTATTTTCTCTACCAGTCATAGCCCAATCACCTGAGATTTGTAAATCATTTAAAGATACTGGATCCTTAGGTCGTCCTTCCTGGCGCTTTCTTTGAACATTTCTTTTTACTGTACTTAATTTTCCCATAGCAAGTCTTCCTTCTTGAGTCATGCTTTCCAATGAATCCGCGACAACGCGACTAGTACTTCCTTTGTTTGATTTGGCCTGTTGATAGAGGGATGCACGCACTTTCGCTGCCTCTATTGATCCTTCATCTCTCATGATTATGCTCTATACTTGAAATGATATCGGTTATTTCTAAATTAGTTGTTATTTTACCGTTACATCCAAACGCTGCTCTTCTAGCACACTCCCACCGCTTTGTATTAGAACTAGTGGATTTTTTAGTATGCATATAGCCATTATAACAGCTTTTTGCCACCTTTATTATTCCGAATGGCTTCCATGATGGGTAAAAACGGAAAGAAAATATAATTTGCGGTGAAACTTTCAGAGATACTGCTGCAGTGAAGCTTATTCAGAAACTGAAACTGGAATTTCTCAAAACCTATAACCTAGACTCTGTCACCTTGACCTTGAATTTAAATACACATTATATATTTACTTTTGTGAGTGGGGGTTTTGTCGCATTACCCTATTTCGGGGGTTTTGTCGGTGGGGTTTTGGTCGCCGGGGGTTTTGGTCGCCGGGGGTTTTGTCGCCGGGGGTTTTGTCGGTGTTTTTTTTTCTTGTGGGGTTTTTGTCGTACATTCAACCAGGAC
The DNA here is from genome assembly GCA_023014485.1 of Bathynomus jamesi. NCBI lineage: Eukaryota > Metazoa > Arthropoda > Malacostraca > Isopoda > Cirolanidae > Bathynomus > Bathynomus jamesi. Next base: position 11,453 of record JAJOZX010002490.1, read on the forward strand.
ACTCCCGACACTGGAGACGTAACCAATACGATACCCTCTCACGAGCCAGGTCTCGGAGAAGTAACCACACCAGGTCCCAATCTTCCGAATTCGTGTGTGGCACGCCGCCTTTTATGGTATAGACGAAGCCAAGATAGTGTTGCCAACCACGGAATATTCCCTAAATATGGTGAAATTTTGCTTTCTTTAGGGGGTAAAAAGAAGAAGAAATTTTCCTAAATCCTAAAAGGTTGGGCACCAATTTTGGTATAAGTTAGACTAAAGAAAATTATTAAATTATTAAATATCTTTATACGTGAGTCAGTAAAGTTAAAGTTTTGGGAAATAATTATTAAAATACAATTTTATTTAAAAGAATAATTGTTTTACTAATAAATACGTCAGTATTAAGGACGTTTTCTTTAAAATAGGGAGTTTTCATAATTTTTTTAAAGAATTTCTTAACATTGGAAGTCCCCCCTCGAGAAATACTAGAAGAAAGGCTTTCGCTATTTCTCGAGAAAGGTAATTTTATTTTAGTCGAAACTTTGACACTCTTTGAGGACGATTCCCGCAGCATATGCGGTCACTATGTCACCAAAACGTACAAGTTTTATTTTATTCGAAACTAAATATTTTAGTCACTGAAATGATACACATTTTGGGTTCCTTTCCCGACAACTAAATGACACCAATATAAACAGGTAGAAACATTTAGAGAAAAGAGGCATTGTAGTACAATTTATATTGTTAATTCTAATGGAACTTTTATTAAAGTACCATCCGTCTTCAAAGGGTTAATAAATATTTGCATTCTCTCTATTTAATATATATATTATGCATGAACGCGGACGATTTCATAAAATGCATAATGCCCCTCGTAGCGTAGTGGCTCACGCCCACACCTTCTTTTCAAGAGGTGGTGGGTTCGAATCCTAGTGGGGAGAAATTCTGCTTTATACACGATATTACATCTATGGAACCTCAGCGTTGCACCAGATAATCTGAGTGAATTACTGGCCATTACCCAGAGTGCGGGAGGGTTACACGCGAAAGCGTTATGCGTTTCCTCGGTATGTAGTGGGTGGCACCTCACCTTCTATTCAAGAGGTGGTGGGTTCCAATCCTGGTGGGGGTAATTTTGCGTATATACATGCATATACACACACACACACACACACACCAACTCCAAAAAGAGAATGTTACATGTTTTATAGAAAACATGATTTAGATAGAAAATGAAACGAGTATAACAGAGGATGATTCAAAAGTTACTGAACACTTTAATTTAATTATAATTCCAGAACCAAAGTATTTACGAAAACAATTTCTTCTCACGGAGAAACGGATAAAGCTTTTTCTTTTTTTTAAATCTATTTCAAATTTGTTTATATATTTTAACAAGACACTTAATTTCCCATCATTTTTTTAACATAAATACTTTTCCGGAAAATCAAATCCCCAATTTTTTTTTTAATAAATCACTGCTGAAGACAATCGTAATTACAGCTTTAGGAGAAGTAAGCTGAAAAGTTTCATATTTTACGCAGAACACCATTCCGCCCATAAGCTTATTTCAGGGTACGAGCAGCTCACCAAGTAAATAAGGGGTCAGTGCACTTAGAAGGCTTGTATTTTGTTTAATATATTTTTTCCTTCAAAAACAGCTTTTAAATAAACTGAGAATTCCCTTCTTCAAATAGCTCTCATTCACTCTCAGGCACTTCTTATATCTTCTAATTCGCGTATGTGTAAGTTGTTCGTGTGTACGAATGTGTATAAGAAGACTATGCGCGTTATAAACATCCCCCTATAATGGCACTATAATTTCCGGTCCATGAAAAAGCGAGCGAGTTATCAATATTTAGTGAAGCAATACCGGAGTCGTTCTTCAAACTCCCAAACCATAAAACTCGCCTCGTTTTAAAGAATATTCGAAGGACAAAATAAAGTTAAAAACAGGTAAAGTGGAAACACCTCGCTTCAAGGCCATAATTTATAGAAAATTGAAGAACAAGTCATTTTGGTCATCAGCCAAAAATTCTTTGCAAATTGCACTTCGCAAATAAACGCATATTCGCAACAATAACTTTCTGGAAATAACGAAGGCATGTATCATGTTCATATATATATATATATATATATGGGATGAATTTCACAATTAAACACGTGAAATGAATGAATGCTGCAAACCCACAAGGAAAAAGAAAAACGATTCCAAGGCCTTTCGTGTATTCAGAGCTACACCTCGTCAGGGAATGACGAGGTGTAGCTCTGAATATACGAAAGGCCTTGGAATCGTTTTTCTTTTCCCTTGTAGGTTTGCAGCATATATATATATATATAGAGAGAGAGAGAGAGAGAGAGTCGTGGACAAAAGTTTAGAATCACTAATAAATTTCTTGAATATGTTCTTTTTGCGTTCAATATTTCAATCAATATATTTTAAAGTTAAAAAATGGCACTTGTTCTAAATTGGACTTTGCCTCATGAAGCGAAATAGATGCTAAAATACGTGAAAATAAAAGAGAATAGTTTCATCCTCATTTGTAAGAAGTAGATTGTTGACACCAGTCGACCAGGAAAGCACTCCGTGGGGACGTCAGGCAGAAGACGGAGTGTAGAACTCCCATTTTTCCAATCATTGTCCTTCTTAGCTGATGTTTTGCCGTGTCTCATCTACCCTGTGAGCAGTCCAGCATAATCTCAAACACACACTTCTCCCTCTATTCCTCACTACGTATACACGCATCTTACACACTACACAATCTTTTCAAAATTAAAAAAAAAAATGGCATCGTTTTTAAGAGACTCTGAGATCTCGATTTCGGCTCTCTCCTTCTTCTTCTTGTACGAGGAGGAGCCATTTCTGTGAACGTTCGCCTTTGGCCCCTCCTTCCTGCATAAAAAAAATAGTCAAAAGCTGGAGCCTGACTTGTAAAGAGCCAGAATTAGGCATTATCCTACGTTTCTTGGAAAGTTTTTATTACTGCTTGTGGTTGTTTATATACAATGATCATGTGACGAAGGGGACTTACAGTTTTATGGGGAATCCGAAACACGGAAATGGAAATGTCCTTAGAGAAGCGAGGCTATATATATATATATATATATATATATATATATATATACACACTAAAATGTGCTTTCGGTTTCCTTGCCAAATACACTGTCAGCTAACGTGTCCGTTCCCAGTCAAGAATTTCCTGTTGTACTTTCGGGATACTTCAACATTCTAACTGTGCTTGAAAAAAAAAGTTTGTCATGTACTTTCCATATAACTTCTTACGGAATCCAAACAACTACTGTACTGTACTTTCCATCTACTTTTTGTAACGTTCCTATAGTAGTACACTGTGGCCCCGCTATAGCGCGGAACTCGGTATAACGCGGGTCCGTCTTGGACTCATCATGGATATGCATACTAGGGTTATGACTTTTTAATTTTTTGTCATAAATATTGTTTCCTGTATCATCAATCGATGAACTTTTGCTTGAAAACAATAAAAAAGGGCCTAATTCTTCAGAATTAAAAAAAAATGTCACCCCGAAAGCAAATATAGTATATTAGTATATTCGAGACAGCTGCATTGCACCTGATGATTATCATAAATTGTCCAATAACTTGCAACAATACCGAAAAGCACTAAATACTCTGGAAAATCACTGGAACAGAGACCCATCTGCAATAGCTATACCAAGGAGCAACCAATATTTATTATTTTATTAATTTTTTATTTTTTATTTTGGGGTGAAGTTTTTTCAAAATATATCGAAAAAACTGTTATTTTCATTGTCAGGGGGCAAAAGTTCATCGATGTATGATACAGGAACATGAGGTTATAAAAATGTCATAACCCTAAATTGCATACTCTCATTTTTGTTACTGCATACGGTAAAAGAAATACTGTAAAATTTAATATACATATTTGAATTGATTGTCTTCATTTTGTTATCGGAAGTCTGTTTGTTTTTCTGTAGTTCTGAATTTATTTTTGTTACAGAAGAAATTTAATTTAATTTAATTAATGTTCTATATTTGGAAAATAAACATAAAGGACATTTTTTTAGAGTGTACAATAATATCAGTAACCTAGATTAATGTATCGATTTATTATGGCAATGGAAGATTTTAATGCCTAGGTTACGTGTGTGAGACGCCTAAATTAACCGTATGTGATGTAAGATGATTCGGTATGACTAGCAGCTGTCATATGAAAAGTAGCGCAAGATGAGTCGATCATTATCTCGTAATTAATAACTTGGAGATTAAAACTGCGAATGTATTGTACAGATTTTACATGATTTCTTTCTCTTCAACCACAAACCTTTTGGACTCGTAATTATTTAACAAATTTGTAAATGTATAAGATACCGAATAATAATATAACAGGTGATAATAATCGTGTGGATTGGTCCAATGATAATTGAAACAAAATTAAATGCTATAGAACGACAGAGTAATGAGGGTAGAAGCATATGAACGAGAACAGAAGAACTCACCATAAAGTCTAAATAATGATTATAATAACATTTTTGGAAATATGTTTACATGGAAATTCATGGCAAAGATGCCGTCTCCTCCACAATCGATGGCGTGTTTGCATGCGCGAGTGGAAGTTGCGAATTTGTCGAAAATACCCTAATCAAAGATTCTTAATTGGTGCTTAGGGTCAGTCTTAATGATGGTTGTAATAAAACGCTCTTAGAAGGAGCGAAGGAAAATCCCTTATCTCACCACTTGAAATAAAGTGTCAAATTAAAGTGTTAAAAGTAGGTCTTCTCCAGGTAAAGTTGACATCAAATTAACATTTGATGTAAGCTAAAGATGAAGTGAATCTTCATTACTTTTCTCAACTATTCTAGGTTATAGTTACGGTATATTCTTACAGAGTCCATGAAAGAAGCAAAAATAATTCAGTAGAAATTTAAGATGTAAAGACTTAAATGTCGAAAAAGTTCTATAAAACCTGTTTAAGAGTGTGGTAATGCTTGAGAATTAACGTAATAAGCACGTTTTCTGTATGAGAGAACATTTAATTAATGTTAATAATTAAGGACTTCACTTGTTATAATGTTATAATGTTTCAGATCAACAAAGACCATAGGATCCACTCATGGTTGGTCTACCTAACTGTGGTTGTAGTTGTGTATTGCGCATGTCCTCCGTGGTGGCGGAGGACCTACAATTTTACGTGGGTTCCGAACCACAAAGCCTTAATTTTGCTACCTTAAACTATACCCAATCTATCAACATATGCGTCTAATCGATTTTTAAACATGTTTATAGACGCGCTACTAATTACTTCTACCGGCAAACTATTCCACCTATTTACTATTCTATGCGTAAAAAAGTTTTTGCCAACTGCTGTCTCGAACCTTCTACTTGTCAACTTACACCCGTTATTTCTAGTTCTATTATATTGTGATGGTTCGAAAAAGCTATCTCTATTTACGTTATCGAACCCATTCATAATTTTAAAAACCTGGATTAGATCACCCCTTAGCCTCCTAGTCTCGAGTGTAGTCAATTTTAACTGCTTAAGCCTATCCTCGTACCACTTCGACCTAAGCGACGGAATCACCTTAGTTGCTCGTCTTTGAACTCTTTCGATTTTATCTATATCTTTTTGCATATGCGGATTCCAAAATTGGATCGCGTACTCCAAATGGGGTCTAACTAATGATTTATAAAGACGAACTATAATATCGCGCAATTTGTACTCAAAATTCCTAGCTATAAAACCTAGCACTTTGTTCGCCTTATTGACCGCTGCTGTACTTCGTTTCGCCAATTTTAAATCACCAGTGACTACAACTCCTAAATCTTTTTCCTGTTCTACGTTTGCCAACTCCTTCCCTGACATACTATAATTTATCAAAACTTGTACTGTAAAAATTAATAACGTGTTCTCTCATATATTGCTTTTGTTTATATATATATATATATATATACAGGGTGTCCCAGAATTAACTATCTATTTCAATGAAATCGGACAAATTTTTTAAAAACACACTTTTATTTATGTTTACCATGTTTAATATGTGTTAAAAATGTATAAATTTCTAAATTTTTTTCATAATTTTATTTTCATAATTTTTTCATTATCTGGTCCAATGAAAGACCGTCTGAAGTCATAGAATGGCAAAGAGACTCTCCAAAAGTTAACGTGTGGCTTGGAATGACCAAATCCAAAATTTATGGTGCTCCATCTTGTTGAAACACAACATTATCAAGAATGCCATCATCAAGAAGCTGTGGTTCGAGAAACTGCTGAAGCATATCAAGGTAGACGGTACCTGTTACAGTTGCTTCCGCAAAGAAGAATGGGCCATAAATTTTGGATTTGGTCATTCCAAGCCACACGTTAACTTTTGGAGAGTCTCTTTGCCATTCTATGACTTCAGACGGTCTTTCATTGGACCAGATAATGAAAAAATTATGAAAATAAAATTATGAAAAAAATTTAGAAATTTATACATTTTTAACACATATTAAACATGATAAACATAAATAAAAGTGTGTTTTTAAAAAATTTGTCCGATTTCATTGAAATAGATAGTTAATTCTGGGACACCCTGTATACCTCTGCATCGCTGAGATATGTACCACACTAGGTACGAATCGGCGGTAAATTAAAGAAAGCAATATATATATATATATATATATATATATATACGCTGCATCATTATTTGATAAGAAAGGAAGATAGAAGTTAAATTACAGTTTTGTGCAGTACTTACACGATTTGAAGGGGCTACGTCGTGACCAATGTCGTAACACCGCTTCCCATCGATTAGCGAAGTTGAGCGACATTGGGTCTGGAAAATAGTTAGATGGGGAACATTTTTCCTCTTCCAAATTATTATGTAGCGACCCGTGTTTCGGATCATACGTACAGTTTTAGGTCCCCTCCGTCATCTGACCTTAGATGTTTAGAAGGAAGTTAAACAATACAATAAAAACAAAAACAAAATATGATTTTGTGTCTAAAAAAAAAATCTAATCAGCTGTGAAGGTAGTTAGTCTGTAGCAACTTGACCTTTTAAGTTTTTACCTACGAGTATATATACACACATTAAATTTAAATTAGAGCGTGTAAATTATTTACAAATATCGTATTAGCCTACTTTTTCTCATTTAATTTTGTTCAGGTTTTTTTTACTAAGTATAATTTTAAAAATGTAAATATAAAATTAAAATACATCAGTTATAGGCCGATATTTTAAATTTTAATACCGATAACCGATACCGATTAATCGGCACATCCCTAACACACACACACACACACACACATATATATATATATATATATATATATATATATATATACACTGTATATATGATGCCTTAGAAACAAAATAATCCTTGAAGAGCTTAAGAATGCTTGACTGAGAGTACTTTTAAAATTTAATTTTCTTCTGAATTAATAATGTACGTAAGTATCTTTCTCTTTCCTCAAATGTAACAGAATTGCTTAAAAAAGAAGTATGCTTAAAAATGCATTTAAAAGAATTACATTGTAAGCATGTACTAAATAAAGAGTTCTTTTAGGCTTTTGAACGTGACGTATATGTAAAAAAATTCATAGAAAGCTTTTTTTTTAAATACTTTATTTTGTCTTTATAGATAAAAAGTACTCCGACGTTTAGAAAATTATTAAAGTTCTCGTGTCTGTCGCTCTAATTTGCTGAATCACAAAAGTATAACCAAAGATTAAGAAGCGAAAATTGAAAACTGCGAAGAGAAACGAAAATGAAGCAGATTAACATTGTATTGAAACAAAAGAGAATGAAAACAGTCCAATGGTGACGCGGTCATGTAAAAGGGTAAAACTGCGCGTGCGAGATTATACAGTACCAGCTCTGCTGTCTACATGGATAAGGAATTAAGTTAATATTTTAATTCTAAAACTTTCCTTTATATGATTGCTTTACTACGAATGTCAACAGGATAAAAACATTAATTGAACTTTAAATTAAGAGCATTAAGAACGATGAAAAAAAAATCATAATTCTAAACCAAAGATGATCTTCGGAGACCACAGTAATCGTTACTCTTCTGTTTCACCAAAAAACATCGTTTTATATACTATAACTTTAAACTTCGGGAATGTTGATAAAAATGTCTTTCAAATCTGGTAAACTGAAGGGTAATTCCCACGAGGGATTACATAAATTCCAGTGTGACTTCATTCTCCTTCCTTTCATTACGATGTTAATCTGTTTGAAGTTGTTTTCTCTTCGCAGTTTCCAATTTTTTCGGCTTTATTTTGCTTTCTTTTACGTTTTGACTTCATTTTCGGTTGATGAAGAGTCTACTGCAGCCTCGAAAGCTTATTTTATACTTTTTGAGATTTTATCAATAAACTTTATATATATATATATATAAATAAAATGTTTGGGATTTTTAACCTCCTTTGTAACAGCAAAGCTCGTGTGACGGAGGGGATCCGAATCACGAATCACTGCGTTATCCGAAGAGAGAAAACAGTCATCCATGCAACTACTATACAGACCCTTAACATCACTAATCCAACGGGAAGTGGTATTGCAACATGACCACAACGTAGATATACGCAGTATATATATATTTATTTATTTATATATTTTAAACAAACATCAGGGCACGGAAATTTTATCCTTATTTTCCAAGAAACTGGAAGTATGTTGCCGTAATAAATAAAGAATATGGCATGCATAACCAAGCCTCCCTAAACTTCTAATTTAATTGAACCCGTAGGACATACGATGGTAAAATATGCTGTCGAAATTTAGATAGATGACGCAAAGCTGTTGGAAGCAGTTGTGAACGAACATAAAAATTGTGCATTACTACAGCACATAATAAACAAGTGAAGCTCAACAATAAATAACGCGTTGTAAAGGATATCGTAGAATTACAAATAGACGAGTAGAGGCTAAAATAGTAAAGGCTAAAATAATAAAGGAATTATGTACTGAGAACATTCATGTAACGCAGAACTTCAGAAAGATGACAAGAACTGTAGATAAATTAAATAAAACGAGTATATGAAAATGCTAAAAGAATTTAGGCAAGTTATAATGTTATAATGTTTCAGACCAACAAAGACCCTAGGATCCACTCATGGCTGGTCTACCTAACTGTGTTCGTAATTGTGTATTGTGTATGTCCTCCGTGGTGGCGGAGGGGACCTACAATTTTACGTGGGTTCCGAACCACAAGAACATAAGAAATTTATGTAAGAACTGCCTGTACATTGGCAAAGACCAATTTTTACGAAACTAAATAATTATCAATTTAAAACTAATTAGTTATCGATTTAAAACTAAAGATAGAATCTCTGGATCCAGAGGATCAAGTCATAATAGACTTACTATCCACAAATGTTACACTCTATATCTATTTATAACCGACATGCAAATATATCAGATCCAAAGAATCCTAAACTTATAAACTCTACGTCGTCATAAAAATAAGACCCACTTCGAACTTGTAGGTATTGCACATTTAACTAAGACGCATGACAGTGTCTGTAGGCATATTCGTTCTCTTACGCGTAAGTTGTTGATATAAGCAATGAGATAAATTAAGTTTATAGTATTTTTTATTCAATTACCTTTTGAACTTTAAACAAGAGTTTTTTTTTATTAATTTATAGAATAAACGCCTCTGAAGACAAGTATGAATTATCAGATTTGCATTCTCGTCGTGAAACATAAGAGAGAGATCATATATACGAGTAGTTTTCTGAAACTGATTTTCAGTTTCTTTTACTCTCACAACCTGGAAAATATTAAACAGACAAGAAGTTGGACCAACATTAAATCTTTCACAGCGGCAAAACTATATATAGCTCGTCCGAAGTGTCGACCAATTTAGCGTTGGGTCTATAAATAGCTTGCTTTTAAATTTCAAGGTTACAAATTGGCGGATGCATCTAAATTTAGATTCCAAATAAAATACAATTTATATTATCAATTAGTAACTTTTATGTCTTTAACAGACTGACTCATTAGGTTGTTAGCTCATTCAAAGGCAATTTTATTGAAGTCATTTCCTTCTTAACCTTGTGTTTTGTGTCATCACTTGATTTACATATTTACATAGCTCATATTTTCATTTACACGATATATTGAGTGAATCATATATTTTAGTGATATAACTAGCGTATTTTACGCTATATATGTATATGATAAAAAAAACACGAAGGAAAGGAAACACAGAATGGTGCTCAAGCGCTTTCGTCTAATGACATCCTCAGTATGTCATTAGACGAGAGCGCTTGAGCACCATTCTGTTTCCTTTCCTTCGTGTTTTTTCATCATAAATATTTTTCACGTGTTACTTTTGTGAAGTAATTTTCATATATATATATATATATATATATATATATATATATATATATATATATATATATATATATATATACACGCACACGAGGATAATTCAATAAGTATCCGCACTTTTTATTTTCACAATTTTATTTTCACATCTGATAGATTATAAACACATCATTTCTCAACATAGTCTCCTTGTTTCTCAATACACTTAGTCCAGCGATCTACAAGCTTCCTAATACCATCACAAAAGAATGTTTTTGGCTGTGTGCGTAGCCAGTCATGCACCGCCACCTTCAGGTCATCATCGCCTTGGAATCGCTGACTTCTCAAAGCGTCTTTTAGTTGTCCAAACAGGTAAAAATCCGAAGGTGCCAAGTCTGCACTGTAGGCTGGATGGTCGAGAACTTCAAATTTAAGTTCTTGAAGGCATTTTCTAGTCTGTGCAGCGGTGTGAGGGCGCGCATTTCGTGTAACAGAATAACATCTTCCGACAATCTCCCTCTCCGTCTTGTGCGAATTGCTTGCTTTAGCTCATTCCGAAGCATGTCAGAATACGATGTACTTGTTACTGTAGTTCCACGCTCTAGATAATGTTCAAGGATAGGGCCTCGTGTATCCCAAAACAGTGTTAGCACAACTTTACCTGCTGATGGCTGCGCTTTGAACTTCCTTGCAACGGGAGATGTTGGATGCTTCCATTGCATGCTCTGTCGTTTGCTTTCTGGTTCATAGTGATGGATCCAGGCTTCACCTCCAGTGATAATGCGCTCCAAGAAGTTTTCACCTTCATTATGAGACCGCGCCAAAAGACGGGGGCAGACGTCCATACGATTACGCTTGTGCTCTTCTGTCAAGTGTTTGGGCACCCATCTTGCACAAACCTTGTGAAAGCCAAGAATTTCATGAACTATCAAATAGGCTGACCCTTGACTGATGTCTAATGAAGATGCAATTTCTTTTATTGTTAATCTTCTGTCATCGAAAATCATGGCTCTGGCTTCTTCCTGCTTGTCACCACTAGTTGATGTTGACGGTCGTCTTGAGCGCTGAGCATCTGTCACACATGTTCGACCTTCCTTGAACATTTGAATCCACTCATACATACTTCGCCGTGGTAACGCGTTATTCCCATACTGAGCACATAAACGCGTGTGAATTTCAGCTCCTTTCACAACTTTGCCCACAAAAAATGAACCACGGATCTCTGTTCTTCCAGAGTACAAATTGAAAGCGGCGCAGCCATGCTCACTACTCGTACGATATGTGACAACTACGAGTAGCCTAAATAAGCCTATACTGTTGCTGGCATAAATACAGTAAGCCTATAGATCTCAGTTTGGCTCGTTATTACGAGTATATAAGTATATGTTATAATAATGTTATAATGTTTCAGACCAACAAAGACCCTAGGATCCACTCATGGCTGGTCTACCTAACTGCGTTCGTAATTGTGTATGCGCATGTCTTCCGTGGTGGCGGAAGGGACCTACAATTTTACGTGGGTTCCGAACCACAAGAACATAAGACATGAGAAATTTTTATGGTGGGCACACTAGGGGCTACTTCGGCCCATCGAGGTGGCTCCACTATGTAAAAACTGCCTGTACATTGGCAACAACCACTTTTTACAAAACTAAATAATTATCAATTTAAAACTAATTAATTATCGATTAAAAACTAAAGATAGAATCTCTCGATCCAGCGGATCAAGTCATAATAGACTACTATCCACAAATATGTTACACTCTATATCTATTTATAAACGACATGCAAATATATCAGATCCAAAGAATCCAGTGAACTTCATTACTGTATCCATCACTACCAGTACCTTGCCAACCAAAAATAAGGCACGGTCCATATCAATTGCGGACCAAGTCACAATTTACAACCATATACATTACCATATGTACACTTAGGAGGAAAAGTGTAGGTGTGGCTGTAAAGCCTGTACAATAATGTAGAAATGTGTGTGCACCCATTTTGGGTCTCCCATTTAAAGGTGTTTGTGGGGCAAGTGAAGATCATGAGTTTTTCAATACCTCACACTACTATGGGGGGCACAGCTCGGCAAAGGAATCTCTTTAAATGGGGTGTGTAAGGCCAGAGAGTATCCCCTAACCCAAGATGCTGCCTCCCTATATCCCACAACACTTGTGTTGAGCTGTGGGATCTATCACCACAAGGGCTTAATTTTACTTCCTTAAACTACACCAAATCTATCAACATATGCGTCTAATCGATTTTTAAACATGTTTATGGACGTACTTCTACCGGCAAACTATTCCAGCTATTTACTATTCTGTGCGTAAAAAAGTTTTTGGCAACTGTTGTCTCGAACCTTCTACTTTTCAACTTACACCCGTTATTTCAAGTCCTATTATATTGAGATATTTCGAAAAAGCTATCTCTATCTACGTTATCGAACCCATTCATAATTTTGAAAACCTGGATTAGATCACCCCTTAGCCTCCGAGTCTCGAGTGTAGTCAATTTTAACTCCTTAAGCCTATCCTCGTACGACTTTGACCTAAGCGACGGAATCATCTTAGTTGCTCGTCTAAGGAACTATAATATCGCGCGATTTGTACTCAAAATTTTGAGCTATAAAACCTAACACTTTGTTCGCCTTATTGACCGCTGCTGTACTTTGTTTCGCTACTTTTAAATCACCAGTGACTATAACTCCTAAATCTTTTTCCTGCTCTACGCTTGTTAACTCTTTCCCTGACATACTATACGCAAAATTACCGTTACGCGAACTTATATGCAAAATTTTGTACTTATCGACGTTAAATCTCATTTGCCATGTGACTGACCAATCAACGATTTTATTCAGATCTTCCTGGATTTTACCTCTATCTTCGTCATTAATCGCCCTACCACCCAGCTTCGTGTCATCCGCTAACTTTGAAACTGTACTGACTAGGCCGACATCTAAATCGTTAATATATATAAGAAAAAGCAAGGGGCCCAATACAGAACCCTGAGGAACGCCACTCGCTACATTAGCCCAACACGACTCCGCTCCATCAACGACCACCCTCTGTTTCCTACCTCGCAACCACTCTTCTATCCAATTTATTACTACACCCCTGATTCCATGAGCTTTAGTTTTTTCAATGAGTCTTTTGTGCGGCACGGTGTCAAACGCTTTTTGAAAATCTAAATACACTACATCAACCGCCCGATGTCTATCGTAAACGTCAACCACGCTTTGGAAAAATTCTAAAAGATTAGTTAAGCAAGATTTGTTTCGCCTAAAACCGTGCTGCGTATTTCTAACTAGTTTATGCAATTCTAAGTGTTCGACTATACTATCCCTAATTATTGATTCCAGTAGCTTACCTACAACAGACGTTAAACTGAGTGACCTATAATTTCCCGCCGCACCTTTATCGCCTTTCTTAAAGATAGGTGTTACGTTTGCTAACTTGAAATTATTTGGTACGCACCCCTCAGAAATAGACGCATTAAAAATCTTTGTTAGCGGCACAACAATGCTATCTTTTAATTCTCTTAGTTGTATAGGATATATGGAATCCGGACCCGGTGATTTACGCGTTTTCATTTTATCAATGTAGCGCATTACTTCCCCTTCACTAACCACAATATTATCCAAAATATTACCATTATCAAAAGGTATTATGTCTATGACCGTAGGGATATTCGTTACATCTTCTATAGTAAAAACTGACGTAAAAAATTCGTTTAGCAGGGTAGCCATTTCCTTGTTTTCAGGAACTAGTTCTCCGTTTAGATTTTTCAAAGGCCCCAAGACACGTTTTACTGGATTTCTATTATTGACGTATTGAAAGAATCGCTTGGTTTTTTTTTTACCGTCACGAGCTATGGAGATTTCAAATTCACTCTTGGACTTTTTTATTACACTTTTCGCTTCACGCCTCAGAGATATGTAGTTGTTTCGTAACCACAAATTGTCTTTATCGCACTTATGTAGCCTATAAGCCCTATCTCTACTCTTTATAATGTCTCCTACTCTAGAAGTAAACCACAAGGGCTTGTTGTTTACTTTCGCACGCTTAATTTTGTACTGTACACATTCCTCATTTATAGTCCTATATACTATTTCGAACGATATATAGTATATATATATATATATAATATATATATATATATAGTATATTATCACTAAAATAAAAAGTGCGGATACTTATTGAAGTACCCTCGTTTGTGTATATATATATATATATATATATATATATATATATATATATATATGTATATATTACAGCTTAGCGGGAGCCACTATTTATAGACTTAATGACTATTCACATTTGCGTTGGTTACTAAATATAGACCTTATGGATAAACTTTATTTTGTGGAGGAACTATATTTATGGTTGAACTAAACGGGTGTGGGCGCTAAATATAGACGTTTTATAAATGCGCCCTTTATGACGTGGGTTGCCGCTGAGATCCTGCAGGCATTCATTCAATTTTGGAGGATTTGTTCCCAAAAAGGGTTTCTTGCGTTTTTTATTCCCGTTTTATGTCAGTTCTGGGTTGAGAACCTCGTCAAAATTTTTTATTTATTTGCTCGCTTGAATTTTCCTTCTCTATCCCAGAAATATCGTCTCACACAGCTGATACTGAGTAACCCTTTATAGGGTTTCTTTATATATATAATACTAATATAATGCTACGAGGCATTATATTGGGTTTTTATAATAGAGATGATGTTTTATTATAGTTTATTATAATTTTATTATGGAATAAGCATATAGTGTATTTTTATGAAACAATACCATATATATAAATATATATATATATATGAAAATTATTTCACGAAAGTAACACGTGAAAAATATTTATGATGAATAAAACCACGAAGGAAAGGAAACACAAAATGGTGCTCAAGTGCTTTCGTCTAATGACATCCTCAGGAACACTGAGCGCTTGAGCACCATTTTGTGTTTCCTTTCCTTCGTGGTTTTATTCATCATATATATATATATATATATATATATATAGCTATTCAGAGTTGATTTGTAGTCGGGAAAGAGGGCGAACGGATCCAGATCATGAAGAGAACCATAAGACTTCTGAAGAACATTATTTTTCTCGTGTAAACGTTTATTAATTTAGGCTTTTTATTTACGAATGCAGCTTTCAAATTTACTGTTTATTTAACCCAGGGATTCCCAAAGTGGTCTGTACAGACCCCCAGGGGTCTGTAGGAAGCTTCCAGGGGGTCTCTAAGCTTTTGGAAAAATAGTAACATTAACTATATTAAAATAAATTTCTATTAATTTTTTTTTCTTATACCAAAATCTTAAAACTCGTTTTAAAACTCGTTTCAAGGATCTCGAAAATATGGTAGTTCCAAAGTGGATCATTTCTCCATTTGATACAAACAGTGATGTTACAGATTTGGAGTTTGATCTGCAAGAAGAAATCATCCAAATGAAAGTTGACATTGAAGCTAAATCACTTTACTCAAATGAAAGTCTTAGTGGATTTTGGCGCAATAAAAAACTTGCAGAAAACTATCCCAAATTGCAAAAAGTTGCTGAACCTTTTTTGTTAGCTTTTCCTAGTTCATATACGGTAGAAGCTGGATTTAGTCATGCTACCAGTATCTTAACCAAGCAGAGAAATCGACTTGACCTTGAAAATAATGGCGATTTGAGATTGAAACTCACTAATCTGGAACCGAATATTCCTTCACTTTTAAATGCCCATCAACCTCACCCTTCACACTAGACATTCGGTAAGTGTTTATTAAACTGGTTTAATGAGCGTAGAATGTTTAATTTTACATTAATTTAAAAGCTATCTATGTTTATGAAATATACTATAGTTTGTAACTGAATTCATAATTTTTTTTGTGGGGGGTCTATGTCGGTACGGAATTAATATTTAGGGGTCCTTGGTGGTAAAAGTTTGGGAACTCCTGATTTAACTTATCAGAGAGAGAGAGAGAGAGGACAAAGCAAGAATGTACTTACATGACTATGGCTACGTTATCCGGTATGTGATCGTTCTCATATCCAATACAGGGGATTAGCTATTTCATTCTTGCAATTTTTAATCAGTGTAATGTTTCATTTGTCCTAGCATATAATATATATATATATATATATATATATATATATATATATATATATATATATATATATATATATATATATATTGAAAACGAAGACAAAGACCAAGACCAAGTCCTTGGTCTTCCTTTTCATTATACGTTTAAGGTTTCCGTAAAACAAACCTATCACTTCTATATATACAGTATATATACTGTATATAAATATATATAAGGGGTTCCAAAAAACCTTAGCCCCCCATTTGCAGCTTACATGTTTACTTATATCGAAATTGTTTTCAGTGATTATAAAAATATTTAAAATTCTTTATTTATTGCACAGTATTAAAATTACTCTAGCTGATAAAGTGATAATATAATGGCTTCTCAATTAATTGGTGATTTGGAGAGGCAACGTGTGATAGATCGCATACGAGCAATAACATTTCGGGAAGCTCGTGATGCTGGAGCCACCTTTATAACACGTTCATGGGTTGCCAAAAAGTTGCGAAGAAGTGAGGACTTCGTCAAAAGAAATTGGAATAAAACTTTGGATGAATGTGAAATGGATACAACCAAATGTGGGCGCCCAAATTTGCCACTCTCTCAGGAAACAAAGGACATCATTGAAAGCGGTACGCGTAAGCGGAAAAACAGCTGTGCTAAACTTTCTAGAGAGATCGAAGTGTTGAGAGGAAAGATCGTTAGTGGTGAGATCATTCGACTGTACCGTCATAGGCAAGGTTTAAAGCCTTGGCATGAACTTCCAAAACCAAGAAAAACTCAACTTAACATCGATGACAGAATGTGGTTTGCCCATTATCTTGAAGATTGGGATGTGGATGATTTCATGCATTTAGCTGTCTCCGATGAATTTTTGTTTACGTAACACGTCGGCCTAACTACCAAAATGATCGAGTGTGGGCCACAACACCAGATGAAATCGATGACAATGAACATTATCGCGAATTATTAAAAAGTCCAGACTGTGTTGGTGTGTTTGTTTTGTTCACTGCAAAGAAGCTCATGTGGGTGCTGAAGCCAAATGGTCAGAGTTGGGATGGACAGTATTTTCGTGATATTATTCTATCCCAGCATGTCATTCCTTTCTAAGAAACCCAAACAATGTTATGGATGTCGATCAGGTCACACTTCTGCACGATAAGGCCCTCTGCTTTAAGGCATTAGCCACTCAACAGTTGTTGCGGAACCATGAGATCGATTTCTTTGGAAATGAAGAATGGCCAGGAAATTCTCCTGACCTGAACGTCTGTGAACACATTGGATCAGTTATAAAGGACAAGGTTGAATGTCTCTTGTTTCAAGAACCTGCAGCAAATCGATTTTCGAAGGATACAGTGACGCAATACATTGAAACTGTTTTAGCAAATTTGTGCAACGATCAAGATCTATTCACGTCACTTTGGGCAAGCTACCCAAAGCGAATTCAGGCTGTCTTGGAAGCCAATGGCGGGAACACCAAGTTTTAATTGTTTCTCATTAAATGCAGGATTAAATTCTCTTTTGTAAGGTATGTTTAGTTTTACTGTACCTCTAATGGTTTAGGCCATGGGCGGGGGGGCTAAGGTTTATTGGAGCCCCGTATATATATACAGTATGTATATATATATAATATATATATATATATATATATATATATACACACCTTGTTAACCTTGTTGCTGTTCCGTGCGTTGGTCTCTTCACACGAAGGTCAAGCTGGTGGCTCCGCCTCTAGGTCTGGCTTGGTGGAGGAGGGAGCTGCTTTCCTGCGGTCTCCACCGTACATAACCAGGTACACCTGGCTCATCTGGGACCGTCCTGAGCCAGGCACCTAGTCTTCTCTTGAAGACTTCAACTTTGACCCCTGTACCGTTTCTGAGGTCCTTTTTTGGTTAGCTTTCGCCCGAACTGTTCATTCTGACGAAGGTCAAGCTTTTCACTCCACCTTAGACCTACAGTTTAACGTGGAATCCGAACCACGCCCAATCAGCAGCCCAGGGTCTTAACCACTAGATTACCCAGGGTACCCTATCAACCACTTTCTTTTGTGTGGAAGGATGAACAGCTGGGTTTTGCTGCGCGCCGGCTGCCGTCAGGTCTCGAACCCGGGGCCGATGGATTCGTAGTCAGCGACGCTAACCACTACACCACCGAGGCGCACTCGTAAGACCAAGCTAACTATATATATATATATATATATATATATATATATATATATATATAGTAGGGGCACTCAATATATTTTGCCCCACCCTTTTCTCTTAGCTAAATAATAGGCCATGGGGCTGAAATGTCTTTTGGGCCGTAAGTTTGAACTTTCTGCACTTCACATAACCGGATTTTTCCAGTTTGAACCTCCCCTCCTTGTATAAAACCGCTTTTAAACGCCCTTGTATAAAATCGATGGTTAACGCAGTTTCGAAAATGGCGTCTGACAGTGATGTGCGTCGTAAACAGAGAGCTGTTATCGAGTTCTTAACCACAGAGAAGGAAACAGTTGGAAATATTCATAACCGTCTACAAAACGTTTACGGAGATGCTGTTGTTGAGCGAAGCACAGTTGGACACTGGTCTAAACGTGTGAGATCATCGGAAAGAGGGAGAGCCAGCCTCGATGATGAACCACGCAGCGGTCGCCCGGCATCGGCTGTCACATCTCATACTGTGCAACGTTCTAAGAGCATCATTCGATAAAATCGGCGAACCACATAGAAAGAGCTATCACTGTCACTAGGAATTAGTGAAGAAAGTGTGAATACGATAATTCAGCAACTGGGACACTCAAAAGTGTGTTCACGGTTTGTTCCTCGCCACCTGACTGAAGATCACAAAGCCCAAAGAAAAGAAATTGCTTGTGAGTTGTTGGTTCCATACGAGACAGAAGGGGATAACTTCCTCTCACGAATTGTGACTAGGGATGAGACTTGGGTACACCACTTTGAACCTGAAACAAAATGCCAATCCATGGAGTGGCATCACGCAGACTCCCCACGCAAGAAAAAGTTCAAAATGGCTTCCTCTGCAGGAAAGGTTATGGCCACCATCTTCTGGGACATGAAAGGGGTGATTCTGGTGGACATTATGAAGAAATTACAAAGCAATCAACTCAGAGGCATATATTGCTACCCTACAGAGACTCCAGATACGTATAAAGCGAGTTCGACTGGAGAGAAAACTGGAAGACGTCCTTCTTTTGCACGATAACGCAAGACCACACAACAGTTTGCAAACAAGAGAGGCCATCACAGAAATGCGCTTGACTGTGTTACCCCACCCTCCATACAGCCCGGATCTGGTACCTTCAGACTTCCATTTGTTTGGGCCAATGAAGGATGCTATTCGTGGAAGAAAGTTTCAGAGTGACGATGAAGTTGTTCAGGAGGTTAAGAGGTGGCTCGAGCGGAACCCAGCGGACTTTTACTGGCAAGAAATAAAGGTCCCTGTTTCGAGGTGGAGGAAAGCCGTAGAAAAGGAGGATGGAGATTATGTGGAAAAAGAAAAACTTGTAAAAAAGGTATGTAACTACTTGTGTACAAAAATTCTGGAACTTACACTTACAAGGAAATTTAGAAAGAAAAAAGAAGGTGGGGCAAAATATATTGAGTGGCCCTATATATATATATATATATATATATATATATATATATACACACATCTAATTATTTGCTACCTACAAGAAAAAACTTTATTCATTCCAAACAAACATGGCTTCAGTGCTGAAAAGATCGTGTCTCACAGTTAATAAATCACTAAGAGAAAATACTGGAAACATTATGTCGAGTTCAAAATAGATGTCATATACGTTGATATAATATATATATATATATTATATATATATATATATATATTATATATATATAGATGTGTGTGTGTGTAGATAAAATGAGTAGTGCAAAAACAGTCCAGTACGCACCACAGGCTCTCCAGCCTTTTTTGTTTATATCTGAAAAAAAAGTCCAAGCATTTATATGCCAATGAAACTCTTAAATAACCGTCATTTTAGAACAAGAAGCAAATTACTTTCCGTGTCTGCTTTATACAGTTGGGTAATCTTTATTATTTACGGCACAATTTGCAACAAAGCATGCGAGCTCATTTTCCACGAAGCAAGCAACTTTGACAGAATAAGTACAAAGACATATGAAATTAGTATTTACGACTTGTGATACTGTGAAAACTTTTTCCAAAATTTGAAATGGGTACTATAATTTTAGTCCATATATGTATGTATATATGTGTGTATATATCTCTAACTAAATACATCTGCGGTGTCTACCTTTCCCCTAATCCTACTGACTATCGGCAGTTTGGAAATTAAGGATTGTGCAAGACTCTATCAAAAGCTTTTGATATGTCTAGCGCAATAGCAAAAGTTTTACCGAAATCCCGAAATGAAAATGACCAAGAGTCAGAGAGATATGCAAGAAGATCACCAGTAGAGCGTCCCTTGCGGAACCCATTCTGACGATCTGAAAGAAGATTGTGAAAAGAATGGTGTTTAAGAATCTCCCTATTAAGTATAGATTCAATAACTTTAGAAAGGCAAGAATTCAATGCAATTGGACGATAGTTGGAGGGTTGAGAGAGGTCACCTTTCTTTGGGACAGATTGAATGAAGTACCAGATGAAAGGCAAAGACGAAAGAGTTTCCCTTTGCGGAAGTTTGAGGAAGTAAAGTTGTTGGAGAGGTTCTTTGCGAGATGCCAGAAAGAGTGAGAAAAATTAGAATTGGATAGATTTTCACATTCTTGTCCGATAAAGAAATTTTTGGGGAGTCGAAGAACAGGTTTTGCACGATTCGAGCAGAAAAATAAACTGAGTGAGAGGCAGGAGTTGGATGGAGACAATATCTTCTGAAAGACCCTCCTTCGGTTTCTATCCTTCTGTCTGTGCCTTTCTTTCTAATTTCCTTTCTGGCCGATCTATAGCTGCGGTTGTAGATAACCACTGTTCTTCTCCTAAAGCTACTGTATTAACAGTGGTGTTCCTCAGGGTTCTGTCCTGTCACCCACTCTTTTCCTTTTATTTATCAATGATATTTTAAGTCGCACTTCCTGTTCTATTCCCTCCTATGCGGATGATTCCACTCTTCACTTCTTCAGCCACTTTGTAAACGGTCCCTTTGAACAGACACTTTATGATTCGCGTGGGAGGGACGACTATGGTACACCTGACTCTGATCTTTCTGCTATCACGATTGGGGCAGAGAAATTCTCGTGGCTTTCAATGCCTCAAAAACTCAGTTCTTCCATCTTTCTACTCGTCACAATCTTCCACATGACTCTCCCCTTACCTTCAGCAATACACAACTCAATCGTTCCTCTTCTCTTAACATTCTTGGCATTGCCTTTTCTCGTGATCTTTCTTGGAAAGACCCCATATACTCTCTTTTTAAAACAGCTTTCATGAGGTTAGGAGTGCTGTACCGCCTCCGCAGTTTCTTCACCTCCACTCAGTTGCTGTGTATGCACAGGGGCGTTGTCCGCCCATGTAGGGAGTATGCTCCTCATGCGTGGGGTGGCTAAACCTACACAACCGTACTTGACAGAATGGAATCAAAGGCTTTTCGTCCCATCAATTCCCTCTCTTCTCACCGCAATGTTGCCTCACTCTCTCTTACTATCGCTATTATAACGGACACTGCTCTTCTAAACTCTCTAACTGCACGTCTCCTTTAAGGAGAGCACACAGTACTAGACTTTCTACACATTCTCATTCCTTTTCTGTGCAACTCTCTAACGCAAGAGTTGATCGGTATTTTCAATCTTTCATCTACTCGACCGATCAACTCTGGAACAATCTTCCTCAATGCATCTGTTCCCCTGTCTATAACCACCAGTCTTTCAAACGCAGAGTGTTGAGGCATCTCGAAAACCCTAGACTTTTATTTTAGCTCTCTTTTTCTTCTATGGGGAGGGGGCTTTTGCGGACGTTCGTTCTTGGCCTCTCCTTCTTGCATAAAAAAAAAATGTATTGTATTCATTTTTCATCTCACAAAAAAATTTCTTCTTTAGTACCGTAGAAGTTTTACACGTCTTTGAGAGAAGCCAAAGATACGACGATTCTTTCGTCGTTTGATTTGTTTGCGACTCCAGAGTCATTGCTGTCTAGATTTCAAATTGATAACTCTTCAAGACTTTGTTAAAATCGTTCGCTTCTTCGATTTGGCTCTTTCTTTGAATTTTCATATTTCATTGTTATTTCTTTTTTATTTATGCTGACCCTATTTAACAGAGTGTCATAGGGCGGGGTTGATTTACATTAGTATATATACCCTTTCATGCTTTTGTTGTATTGGTGGTGGTTGTATTTTTTTGAAAGAGTATTGTTGGTCAAAGGTTAAATTTGATAACCTTGAAATTAGTTTAGGTACTTGTGGGTTATCTGTCGCCACTTTTTAATATTTTTTTATTTATTTATTTTTATATATTAAGAGAAGAGGATTCTTTATACTGTACGGCATTGACGATTGGTTAGGTTAAGTCGTGCTAGTTTGGTTAAATAAAACGGTATTTAACCAAACTAGCACGACTTAACCTAACCAATCGTCAATGCCGTACAGTATAAAGAATCCTCTTCTCTTAATATATAAAAATAAATAAATAAAAAAAATATTAAAGTTTTTTATTTAACCAAACAATCACGACTTAACCTAACCAATCGTCACTGCCGTACAGTATAAAGAATCCTCTTTTAATATATAAAAATAAATAAATAAAAAAAATATTAAAAAGTGGCGACAGATAACCCACAAGTACCTTATTTTACGCCAACGGTTCACGTATTTCGTTTCTACCTACGGTAGTCAGTGTATATGAATGGGCGTGTAAACTGATCCAACAAATTTATTACCGTACAGCCCCTATTATCATTCCTCTCCCTCCTAGTTAGATAATTTATAGGTGCCCTTGCGATATAATTACTGGAGACGAACCAGCCAGTATTGATATTAGTTTTTTCTTTTAAATAATAAGTGGGGGTAACCGAAAGGTATTAAATTGCTGTTGTAAATATGCATAGTTTTACACACACACACACACACACATATATATATATATATATATATATATATATATATATATATATATATATATATATATATATATATAGAGAGAGAGAGAGAGAGAGAAGTGATGTTTGCAGTGGAAACCTTAGTTGAATAAGGAACAAGAAGACTAATCCGTATGCAAACATTTAATAAAATACTGTAATCAAATCTTTCGACATATTCTGATGTCATCTTTAGTACTAAAATGGAGATTTATACAGTTAAAAAACAAATATAAATTTAAACTAATTTTAAATATTAACAACACAAATACTACAAACTAAAAATAAAAAATTAAGGTACTTACGTTTTAACGGGGGGCCACCACATATTGCTGATTGGTTAGGTTAAGTTGTAATATTTTCGTTAGTTGAAAATTTCTAATAAATCATATTTTTTAAATAGCAATATTTTTAAAAATATTTACAATGATCTTTGGCTTGCAAAAAAGAGACCGCATCTTCTTCACTTTTTGGTAGATCCCAAATTTTCATCATGAATAAGCCTAAAAAAATTATTTTTTTTCGGAAAATTATATAAAAAAATATTTTTAAAAATATTGCTATTTAAAAAATATGATGTATTAGAAATTTTCAACTAACGAAAATATTACAACTTAACCTAACCAATCAGCAATATGTGGTGGCCCCCCGTTAATACGTAAGTACCAAAATTAATATAATCATGAAATTATAAAGTTAAGTAATACAGTTAAAATATAAAATATAAAAAAACTATAAAAGGGGGCTTACCTTTACATTGAGAGTAAATTTAATTAAAACCATTATAAAATAATTTAGGGGAACATTATGGATAAATTTAAAATGTAAAACATTAAAATCGATAAAACCTTAAAAGAAACAAATCAGGTACAAGTTATTTGATCACAGTCGCTGCAGAGAATGAGAGATGAGAAAGATGGGTACAGTTTGTTGAAGGACGTTAATTCGTTTGGTTAGTAAAGAAAATTTTGATTGAAGAATAGTGAGGTTATAGAATCGGGTATGATTAGTTATATCTAGTTTATGTTTGAAAATGAGTCGTATTAGTAGTCGCACTAAAAATAGACTCGCAAATCCTTCACCATCACATATACATTCCCACTCCCATCAGTTATACTACCCAGTTAGATCTAATAACTTTTTAATAATTGCCAACGCTAATAAACACGATCTACCCCTCTTAGAAACAATACTCATTTTCAAACATAAAACAGATATAAATCATCATTCGCCATGAAAGAACTGCGGTCTGTCCTTTCTTGAACATGTTTAAGGTGCTAAGGTGCTTCGTCAGCATGGCAACGCAAGACCGCACACAAGGCTTCGCACGTCTGAGGCAATCACATCATTTAGACAAAATGTTTTACCTTATACCACGTACAGCCCTATTCCTACACCTTCTGACTATGATTAATCTCCATAGCCGAATGAAAGCTGTGTTGCGTGGACACCACTTTGAAGGTGACAATAAAGTGAAGAAGGCGATCCGTAAGCATATACGAGAAGTTTTATAGAGAGGGCATACATACCCTCGGTCAACGGCAGGAAAGGTGCTGTAATTGTGATCTTGGCAGTGTAGAAAAATACGTCGGCCTACTCCGCAGTTCGTTTACGTACATTTTCTTTTAAAAAATAAATGTAAATTCATTTAATAAAGAGCACACTGTAAGATAACATGTTACGCAGATAGGTTAAAAATTATTACTTTAAAAAATTAAGTTAAATGCTTAATCCCTTAAAATCTTCAATAAAATTTTATCGCAAAGGATTATTTCTATGAATTTTAAATAAATTAATGTAATTCCAATCATTAAAATGGGTGATAAGCAATTAGCGGACAATTACAGGCTTATCATCATTTTAACTTCTATTATGGCAAAGATTTTGCATGTTATTTGGGATCACATAGTAGAATATTTTGAAAGCAATAAGAAATAGTGAGCACAGATTTTATAAAAATATATCATGTTTAACTAGCTTGTTATAACTTTTCCACAACGTCGTCGGTAGTTATGAAATACTTACACTGTAAAAACAGTGTTTAAAGTATATACACTTTTCTAAACACTTCGCTGACTTCACTTCTTTTACACCGTCAAAATTTTACCTAAACATTTTTAATATCTTCGATGCTTACCGTGAAGGCGTGTTAAGATCATAACCTTTTCATTTAAGGTAGCGTTGTGGTAGCCAAGAGTGGGAATGGTGAAGTGAGTAGGAGTAAATAATGGGATAAGAAATGAGGTGGAAAGTGAGGAGTGGAGGTGGAGGTCCAAGAGTGAAATTATGTTTGAAAAATTCGAGTTTTTTAATATCGGTTATTATGCACCCTTCTTTTCCAAGCCCGTCTCAATGTCGCACTACAGAAGCTGAGGTGGTCCTTTGACCGATGAGTTTCAGTCGGTCTTCTGAGGAAGTACTGTAAATGAAAACCGTGAGTATTCTTTGAAGTTCGTTACTAAGACGTGTGGAATGTGGGGAGTGGCTAGAGAACAGGGCATGTGGGTGAGAAGAGGAAAAGGTAGTATGCAGGGATGGAAATGGATATAAGTTGTGTTGCAGTGAGAGTTAGTGTAAGCGAAAGGTGTTGGAAGAAATGTGTAGAGGCGATGGCGCAGCTAGGCGTTTTAGCGCACGGTGTGAAGTTCATAAATTGCAGAAGAAGAAATCAAGTTGTTGGAGAGGTTCTTGGCTGGATGCCAGAAAGAGTGAAAAGAATTAGAATTGGATAGATTTTCACACTGTTTTCTGATGAAGAAATTTTTCGCAAGTCGAAGAACAGATTTTGCACGATTCCGGGCAGAAATATAAGCTCAGTGAGAGTCAGGAGTTGGGTGGCGACGGTACCTTCTGAGAGCCTCCTCTCTGTTGCGGATAGCATTAGAACATTGAACATCATTCCGGTGGTGCTTGATGAAGCTCTGTTTGCTAAAGCGACTGAAATAGCGTGGAAGCATCCCAACCAGTACAAAAGAATTGTTCTTATGATGGGCAATTTCCATACCATCTGCAACTTCATGTTCAGCATTGGGAAACTGTTCGGAGATGCAGGACTCCGTGATCTATCGGTGGAATCGGTTGTCATTGCCGAGGGCTCCATCGACAAGGTCTTGGAAGGTAAACAGCACAACCGCGAATCGAATCGCAGTCGATCAAGCAACCGAAGAAACTCTCAATAAGAACACGCAAACTGCAGCAGGGACACGGGGCTTCAGCCTCCGGCCGGAGACTGTATCACGCTACTATTTCGTTGATTATAAAATCGAAACATGAAATTGTAAATGGATTTGGAAGAAAAACAGTGGATTTATACCGAAATATATTTTATCATTGTATGTTACATTCGATACACTTCAGTTAGATTTCGTTCACTGTCTGGTTTGGGTTGAAAATTTTTTGACATCACCATTGGATAGTCCATATAATGGTTCATTTAATTTACTCAACCATCATAATAGACAAATGTAGAGAAGAAAATATATAAGTGGAAAAAGTAACGAAATTTTGGTATATTATTGACATTTTCCCCTAGGTTTTTGACAAATATATACCATGAGCACTAACATACTCAGAATTTTGTATTTAACAACTTTAATTACTACAGCTTTAAGATCCAACCACAAGATTTTGCCATAAAATCTTAGTTTTAAATTGCACGAATTATACTTCAAAATGGTAGCCATTTTGAAAGATGGCGTCGGAAAAGGCATTCGTGAAATGTCCATCACACATTTTCAGATACGTCACACAGTGGTGTAAGCAGTGATGTCGTCGAGACCACCATGGCTGAGACCGAAACCGAGACCGAGACCAGAAAAAAAGGTCTCGAGTCCTACATCACTGACTGTAAATGAAAATGACAGTGGGAATTAGTTCACCAATTTGGTGCTCAAATCTGGTCTGGCTCATGTACTATAAACATATGTTAAGAGCGTTTTCAGTATTCTTTAGTTTCATTTGCATCTTTTGCTCTCTACTTCTTTCTTGGACTAACCTATAGAGTAAATCTTAGGGTCTTTGTTTGCTAGTAACTTCTGTAAGCATGTAATTGTAAATATTAGTTTCGATATACATGACAGCAATATTCAGAAAAGCATTAACAATGTAATCTTTGCTTACAATATTTAGGCGGTTTTAAAGGCAGCATGATCTTAGAATGAACACTTCGGGTGTGGTCAAAAACCAGGTTGAACCATATATACATACATATATATAGATAGATAGATAGATAGATACAGTGCATTTAAAATGTAACTAGATGCATACTAATTAATAGAAGATGAATTTCAATTAACATTTGAATTTTACAATTTCTTTCTTCATTTAATCCATTTCAAAATGATAAAATATATCTCGTGTTAATTATCACAGTTTTTAGTTAAAAAGATTAAAAACTTAAAATGTTTGTTTGAAAGTGTAAAATATTACTAAAGTTTAGACCATAATTTATTTCATTTTAAAAAAAATTTAGATCTAAAGATTATGTCTACAAACCTGTTTTTTTTACCTTCTCTTATTCATCTAAAAAGAGTCAATCACTCTTTAGTAAATCTAGGTTGCCATGACAACGAAAGTAATAGTACAAAAAGTTTTTTAAAATCTCTTTCCTCGTGTAATTTACGAACAAAGTTCAAATAAATAAAGTTGTTTATTACTTGTAAAGCTTAATTACAGTCTATTAATATAAAGAACAATGTTTTGTATTATTCTTGTTACACCTATACTAACATAATATATATATATATATATATATATATATATATTATATATATATATATATATATATATATATATCCTCGGCTTAACGTATTGACAGATAGAAAAATTAATCAGACTCACGCATCATGTTTAACTACAAAGGAAAACCGTTTTATACGACTTCGATGTCTGCCGAAATTGGCACGAAAACCAATGAGACACGATTTTCACAGTGAAGGCTAAAAATGATGACAGTTAATGTATATTTCAATGGTTCAGAATATGCTTTATGGTTAAATGGTTAAATATATAATAAAATGATACAAGCAAGTGAAATAGCAGTTCGAATTATCCAAGAAGGCGGTAAAAGAAGGTAGGTTGTTCACTGCGCGCGCGAGAGAAAGAGAGAGAGAGAGAGAGTACAGACCTGTGCATGAATTGCAACTGTTCTCTAAGAACGAACTGTTCAGAGAAAATTCACAGAAGAGACCGACGCATTTAATGGATGTAAAACCATTTGCTAAAAGTCACAATGAACAAAAGTACATAAAACTTGGATAGCCGAAGACGAGATGCAAAGGTATCTGGACAGATGAAAATAATTTCAAGGTGAGTAAAAGAATCCTGAATACGAAAAGAAGCAAGACTTTAATCGCCACATGTCGTATCTATTTCGATTACTTTATGCTTCTTTATGGGGTTTTGAAAGCTTCTTGGGATATCTTCGTAAGAGGATTATCAGTGAACCATTTCATTCAAATTGTATTACTTTATCATTAGTATAAAATGTGGAGGTGGAAGCATTATGATTTGGGGTTGTAGGTTAGCATGAAGAGTTAGGAACTAACGAATTCCACACACTATTAAAACATACTGGAACAAATATCCAGGCTAATCTAATATATATATATATATATATATATATATATATATATATATATATATATATATATATATATATATATATACATTATAACTGCAAACACGCAGTATAATTAACGTAAAGAACGACGCTTTGTATAGGAAAATTATCCGCGCAAGATGAGAGCGAAAGAACGAAACAAATGAAAAAATGAGGTAACCACCCGGAATCGAACCCGGGATCTTCCGATTGCCGGTCAGATATGATAACCATTACACCACGGGCCTCACTCAGTCAAACGTCGTAATTCCTCTACATGCGCGCATTTTTTCATTTGTTTCGTTCTTTCGCTCTCATCTTGCGCGGATAATTCTCCTATACAAAGCGTCGTTCTTTACGTTAATTATACTGCGTGTTTGCAGTTATAATGTATATAATGTTACGGCATGCGGGAGGTGCCCCTTTGGGGTATTGGTTTCTGCGCGCATGTAGAGGAATTACGACGTTTGACTGAGTGAGGCCCGTGGTGTAATGGTTATCATATCTGACCGGCAATCGGAAGATCCCGGGTTCGATTCCCGGGTGGTTACCTCATTTTTTCATTTGTTTCGTTCTTTCGCTCTCATCTTGCGCGGATAATTCTCCTATACAAAGCGTCGTTCTTTATATTATATATATATATATATATATATATATATACACACACAGTGTATATATGTATATATATATGTGTATATATATATATATATATACAGGGTGGGCCAAAAGTCACTGAAGGATTTATTTATTATATTTTTATTTTATAATTTCTTTATTTGTATCATAAAGCAGCCCAGGAGATTCATTATGAGGAAATTTACTACCGACCAACGCGTAAAAATTGTTGAATTTTATTACTCAAGTGGAAAATAAGTAATTGAAACTCAAAGAAAATTTCACAGACATTTTAATGATAGAGAAACACCATCAGAAAACATGATTCGGAACTTGATTGCTCGTTTTCAGTCAATGGAGTCTGTTCATGACACAGCCCGCAGTGGAAGACCAAAACAAAGTCGTACTCCAGAAAACATTGAAAGTGTGAGGGAGAGTGTTAACGAAGACCCAAAATCATCAACTCGTAAACGTGCAACTCAGCTTGCAATGGCAACATCATCATTGCGAAGGATAATGAAGAAAGATCTGTTGCTGTTTCCTTACAAGATTCAAATGGTGCACGAAATTCAACCTTAAGATGCAGCACAACGTCTAAGATTTGCAGCCGAATTGCAGCAACTCGTAAGGGACAATCCTGATCTTATTCATAAAGTCATTATGAGTGATGAAGCCCATTTCCACCTAAACGGCTACGTCAACAAACAAAATTCCCGAACTGGGGTACTGAAAATCCAAGAACCTTTCATCAATGACAAATGCATTCCCTTCGAGTTACAGTTTGGTGCGGAATGATGGCAGAAAAGATCTTTCGACCTTTCTTCTTTCAAGATGATGATGATAATGCAATGACTGAATGGTGAGTGGTACAGGTCAATGCTGGAAATTTTTTTGTTTCTGGAAGTGGAAAATTTGCGAGCAATGTGGTTCCACAAGATGGAGCTATGGCCAATACTGCGAGGCAAACAATGGACTTGTTAAGGACAGTTTTTGGTAACCGCATAATTTCAAGATTTGGGAGCATTAATTGGCCTTCACGTTCCCCTGATTTAACACCCACAGATTTTTTTCTGTGGGGGTACCTTAAAGATCGCGTATATGTCAACAAGCCACATACACTAGAGGAATTGAGAGACAACATCTCCAATGAAATTGCAGCGATTGATCAAGGAGTTTTGGCCTCTGTAATGGATCACTTTTTAGAAAGACATTATTTTTCAAAATTAATCTAAAAAAAACAAATTCCATGAATTAAACTACCATTTTCAATTTATTACATTAATTTGTATTTAAAAATAAAAAAATATAATAAAAATAAATCCTTCAGTGACTTTTGGCCCACCCTATATATATATATATATATATATATATATATATATATATATAACATATATATATATATAAATAATGGTTTTCAGTTGTCATGTAATAAATCAAAACTGAAAAGCGTTTCTTTCCATTCCTTCAGTGTGTCTGGTAAGTGGTTGAATGGGAGACCAATGTTCTGTTTTTCGATTCTGGAGCCATCCTTGGTTCTGAATCCAGGTTCAGTTGTAGGTCCCTCCTACCATTTGATCTTTGACGTTGCAACGATGAAAAATAATAACTAACATAGATTATCTCGTCTTAATATTTTACTGCTGCGAAGGAAAGTTCTGAAGGGGAAAATGGCAGCAGAGGCAAACATCAATGGTTTGTAGTTCACATCAATAGCACCAGAACCTGTTTAGGAAAAAGTTTAATTAGTTTGCACACATTCCCTTCTTGAAACTTGTTAATCTCCCAAAGCCCAAAGAACTGCCAGTATGCCACACGCGGGCAGTTTGTGTTCCTGCGAATATAGCTAATACCTAGAACGCGGGAAAATATTCAGCTCATAAAAATTAAAGTAAAACGAGAGCGTAAATTTCAGCTTGTGAACAAAAATAATAATAATGAGTAATTATGAATCAGTGCATTATTTTAAACAAGACAATGAAGGAATAGGCAGTGATGAAGGTGCAGAACAGAATGATGCAAATAACGAAAATGAAACTGAAGGTGAACGATTTAACTATCTAATAGGCTTAGAAGTTTTTAGATGAGTAGCTGTTTGCATCCAGCTGACTTAGGGCAGGAGATTTTAGCTTCGTATTTTGAAATCATTTGCTTAGCACCAACGCGAGGAAACACACCCGTTCGTCAACTTATGGACGTGTGACCAACGAGGCAAAGCTCTTTCCAGTAATTTTTTTCAATGGGCGGACCAATTTTGTCATGAAAGGGAGGCTCCATTACTTACAGCTAGATATATCAGGGTTAGATGGAGTGCTGATAATCGTTGTGCTTGAGATACAGATTGTGTATTCTATTATTACCATTTGTCAGAACTACAACAAATAATAGTCAATTTCTATAGCTGTACGGACGTCAAGCAAATACACTGCATATAGGAGTGTCTGATTTAACGGACTGAAAAACTAAACTTTCTCGTAAATTAACAGTAGGGTTTCAAATTTTTTAAGTCTATTAGTTTGACGCCTGCCTTCTTTGAAGATTAAATTACAATTTTACAAAATATTTGTATGAATAAAATTCTTATAAACTTTATATTTGATTTGTTTCATCATTTGAACACTTATCTGTCTAATGTTGTTAACTAAATAATTGTATGTATAAAATCCTTAAAGACTTTTGTCCCACCCTGTATATATATATATATATATATATATATATATATATATATATGAATGTATGATTCAGCGTTGAGTGATTTGTAACAAAAAATTATTAAATGAATTCTAGGATTATAACTTAAATAAAAATGAATTAAAATTAGAGGACAAATAAAATGAAAGTTTCAGTAATAAATAATATTGTAAAATTAAGTAAGGTTGTCAAAAACTTTTGACAAAGTCTGCCTTACTTATTTATTAAGTGTAAAAGGGAGAGAGGTTTCCAGATATTGTATTTTGACTCTGTCTTTTGATTCCAGCTCATTTTTCTTTTCATTTCAAGGGAAAGAAACTGCTTTGAAATTTTTCTTGGCGATATCACTTTTGTACAAAGAGAAGAGTGAATGACCTTCTGTTTAAGCTATATCCGACTCTCTGCACGTTAAAAGATCAAAGGATTTTGTTGAAGATGAAACTGCAACAGTTTATATATATTTCCTTTCATGCAAGAAGAAGGGGCCAAGGGCGAATGCCCGCAAAATCGCCCCCTTCCCTCATAGAAGAAGAAGAAGAGCCAAAATCAAGGTCCAGAGTTTTCGAGTTGCCTGAACACTGCGTTTGAAAGATTGGAGGTCATAGACAGGGGAAAAGATGGATTGAGGAAGATTGTTCGAGAGTTGGCCGGTCGAGTAGATGAAAGACTGAAAATACCAATTAACCCTTGCGTTAGAGAGTTGGACAGAAAAGGAATGAGAAAATGTCGAAAC
Source organism: Bathynomus jamesi (assembly GCA_023014485.1). Taxonomy (NCBI): domain Eukaryota; kingdom Metazoa; phylum Arthropoda; class Malacostraca; order Isopoda; family Cirolanidae; genus Bathynomus; species Bathynomus jamesi. The sequence continues at coordinate 44,495 of JAJOZX010002490.1, forward strand.
CCTGGTGCTGCGTGCTCTCCTTAAAGGAGGAGGCATGCAGTTAGAGAGTTCAGAAAAGCAGTGTTCATTATAATAGCGATAGTAAAGAGAGAGTGAGGCAACATTACGGAGAAGAGAGAGGGATTGAAGACAGTGAGTAAGAGGCGGGGAGTTGATGAGACGAAAAGCCTTTGATTCCACCACCTGGTCAAGTACGGCTGTGTGAGTTGAGCCACCCTATACATGAGAAGCATACCCATACAGAGGCAGACCCCCCCCCCCGTAGATAATTAAAAAATGCTCGTTAGATATCACCATTTGTTCGTGGTCGCGTGAATAAACAGACAGCGGTCACAATGTGAGGAAAATAGGTTAAGATCTTAAGCCTTGCAAACAAGACATCGCAAATTATAAATAAAATGTAGTTCCCCATCAAACGTATCATCACTCTATGACACGGGTTCAACAAGGTTTTTTTCGATGTTGTTCAATGCACCCATTCTGGGAAAGGATTGTGCCACTACTAAAAAAATTTAAAAAGGGGTTGCAGGTTCCTCTCTCGTCATTCAGAGGCGATGATAAACCTTGATGAATCCATGTGAGAGCACCTTCATTGTCAAATAAAGACCTCTTCTCACGTGGAAGCTCTAGAGAAAATTTTAAATGAACTTTGCCAAAATCTCGACGATATCATGATTTCAAAATTCATTGCTTCTATACCCAGGCGTGTGGAAGTTCTTCAAGAGTCCTGAAGAACATGAACTCAGTATTAACAGACTGTTTTTCTTCTCTTTTACTACACCGGAACTTGTGTATGTGCTGTAATAGTTTATTTTCGTTGCACTGTATTTTCTACGGTTCTCTTTATATCTATGCAAAATATACATTATTATTAATTATTAATAAATAAATAAATATATATATATACAGGGTGTCCCATAAGTCCGGCATCATAGGGAAAATAATAAAAAAAGGCAAAACAAAAGCTTTTATTTACAGAACGTGCTCAATATGTCCACTATTGTTTTCAATACACAAATTCAGACGTGATACCCAGTCAGCAAGCACACGGTGAATGATGTCAGGATAATGGTGTTACATGCCCCAATAATGCGCTGCCGCAAATGTTTCAACATTCCTAATTTGCTCTGCGTATACCAGCGCTTTCAAGGGCCCCAGAGATAAAATCTAGTGGCGTGAGATCCGGGCTTCTAGCTGGCCATTCCACAGGCCCTCGACGTCCTATCCAATGATCAGGGAATTGTTGGTACAGGTATTCCCTTACTTGGGTGCTGTAATGTGCAGGAGCGCCGTCTTGCTGGAACCATGTTTGGAAATTTCCTTCTTCGTTCAGACACTGGGAAGTGCTTCTTCCTTGAGCATCGTAGGTAGGTGCCTCCAGTGACATGTCATCGAAAAAGAGGGGGCCTATGATGCGATCCTTCCAAATGCCACACCATACCATCACCCGAGATGCACCTTGTTCCTTTGAAGAGGTATACCAGTGAGGGTTGTTTTGAGACCAGTAGCGGGTGCTCTGTCGATTTCCCCCACCATTTCCATAAAAAACAGCCCCGTCACCGAACAAAATGGTGGACGGGAAATTGGCATCCCGAGCATATTGTTCCGTAGCCCATTCACAAAATTCCATCCGCCGGTCGGGATCATCTTCGCTTAATTTCTGTAGGATCTGAAGTTTATATGGATGCCATTTGTGAGCCTCAAGAATGCGATGGATGCTACTTTTCGACACTCCTGTCCCGGCGGACAATCGCCGAAGAGACTTATTGGGACTTCTGTTAAAATGAGCCAGGATAGCAGTCGCTGTATGATCGTCAGTGGACCTCCTTGAAGGTCCACTGCGTGGTTTATCTTCTATAGGATCTGTTTCCTTAAAACTTGCAACAAGTCTGCTAACACAACTCTGTGTTATTGGCTCGCGGTCTGGATGCAGTCTGTTAAATTCAGCAGCTGCCTCTCTTGACTCCGATTTCCTATGAGTAAAATTATCTGGATTCGTTCTTCTTGCTCACAGACATTAGGCCTGTAGAAAAAGAAAATATGAATTATGGTTTGTAGAAATAGAAAAATATGAATTCTCCTATGATACCGGACTTATGGGACACCCTGTATACTCGTATATATAGTGTGTGTGTGTGTGTATATGTGTGTGTGATATTTAGTCAGAAGCTAAATGAAAAAGATCAAAGTTCGATCCGACAGTTTCGTCGTTTCAAACAAACTGTTAAATATTATATATATATATATATATATATATATATATATGATCCCCAAAATGGGACGTTCTATTTTGCTTAATACAAACTGTATGTTACAAAGTATTTGACATAAACTTTTACGACACATCATTATTTTGACGGAAGTTTCAAGTTTTTTCATATAGTTTAGTCTAGACCAGTGATGCACAAACCCTGGCCCGCGGGCCAAATGTGGCCCCCACGGGTCTTTTCAATTCAATGAAAAAGTGAAAAATCTGAAATATTACCCCTGGTTATAAAAATGCATATTTATAAAAAATAGAATATCTATATATCTGGCCCCTACATATAAAACAGATGGTTGGTTTGGCCCTCACATCAAAAAAGTTTGTGCACCACTGGTCTAGACTATTATCGATTTCAAATACAAGATGGTGCATTCACCAACTCAGCGGGTTTTTATTGTGAAGCTGTGAAGCTGCATTTCCGTATAAAGGGTGTTGCGCGAGTGTATTGTGATATTAAAACAATTTGAATTAACGGAAGCCCCTCTATAGCAGATCTGCAATCAGGAGATTAATAAAGAGTTTCGAGGACACTATGTGTAAAAGACAATTTGAAACGTCAAACTGATCGAAAGAAAATAAAGTGGACTCCGGAGAACGTCGAATGAGTGCAAGAAGTATTCTACAAAGTACCCATAAAGAGGTGAGACAACTCTTTCACTTTAACTCTCTTCAAAACACTCGAAGGATATCGCACCGAGTGTGTGTTTACATGAAAAGAAAAACCTTCCAAACTTAGGTGTTGTAGAAATTTATATATCAAATACTTTGTAATATGAATTAAACAAAATAGGGCAGCCTTATGTACATTTGGTATATATATATATATATATATATGTTACGGTTTTTTTGCGAAATCGGTTTTTTTGCAAATTCTCCGGTCAGTTTACAAAGAAACCAAAACAATAGTAATTTTACAAAATGACCTTAAATGTTTGATAATTTTGCAAGAATACACAAAAATCGGTCAATTTGCAAAATCACCAATAATCTTGTCGGTGTATTTGCAAAATCTCTTGTTCTAATACTGTAGAACCTTCTAGCTCCTAACCTAACCAACAGTGTCATTGTGTTTAGGTTAGGTTAGGTTAGGTTAGGAGCTACAAGGTTCTACAGTATTAGAACAAGAGATTTTGCAAATACACCGACAAGATTATTGGTGATTTTGCAAATTGGCCGATTTTTGTGTTTTTTGCAAAATTATCAAACATTTAAGGTCATTTTGTAAAAATTACTATTGTTTTGGTTTCTTTGCAAACTGACCGGAGAATTTGCAAAAAGACCTATTTCGCAAAAAAAAACGTAACATATATACAGGGAGTCCCAAAAAAATGTATACACACTTTAAATAATTATAAAGGCAGTGTTTATTAAAATACATTTCATTTTCAAAATGTAATAGAATATACAGACATTATTTAATTGTTTTGTCAACGCCTGTTTTCAAACTGACGTCCGTTCTGGTCCAGGCACTGCTGATAACGCGAAGCAATGGAATCGCAAACATCACGAAACATTTCGTTTGGTATTTGTGTGCATTCTCGTTCAATGGCTGCTCTCAATTCAGCGACTGTTGCAGGTTTTATAGCGTAGACTTTGTCTTTTAAGTATCCCCATAAAAAAAGTCTAGTGGTGTGAGGTCTGGTGAACGCGGAGGGTATTCTACGAAACCCTTCGTCCAATCCACATCCACATCGTGCCAAGTACCACTCGCAATACTCCACTCTTCGGTCCGGATCATCATCTTCATTAATAGCATGGACTAATCTTGGAATGTAACTTTTCCATTGACAGCGCCCAAATGCGTTGGACAGACGATTCTGAAATTCCTACCTCACGACTCGCTTGCCGCACAGATTTTCTTGGACTTTGGTGATACGTTTCCAGTACTCTTTCTTGCTTTGTGGGGCTTGTCGATGTCCGTGGTCTTCCGGAACGCTTCTTGTGGACATTCTGAACAGTTCCATCGGCTTCAAACTTATCTCTAATTCGAGTGATGGTAAGTCGCGTTGGTGGATCTGTTTGAAACTCCCTCCTAAACTGTCTTTGCACTTCAACTGCGTTTTCACACTTCCAGTAGCATTTTAGAATGAATTTCCTTTGTTCAAAGCTTAGTCTGACTGCCATTATTAATTCTAATGGGTTTAACTTGGAAAGAAAGAAACATCAATTGAGCTATCAGCTGTTAAAGTGTGTATACATTTTTTTGGGACGCCCTGTATATATATATATATATATATATATATATATACTCGTATATATATAAAAAAGCTGAAACGGGTCCGTATTTTATAACATAAACCGTATATGAAAAAGTTGAAACGTCTCGCCAATCTTCGGTCTCAACAATTAGAGCGTTTCTTTACGGTTAATTGTTTCCATTTCGGCGCTATTGTTCCTCTCTGAAAGAGTTTGAAAGCCCAAATGGTATAATGCCATCGTTTATAACTGTGCCTTTGTATTCTGTCATAACATTTGTAATGGTATCCTCTAAATAATATCTGCTATTATTTATTTAATTCTCTTGCTCATCAATGTTTTACGCTGTTTTATTGTAGGCCTGTTTAATATCATTTATTTTCATTAAGGATCATCTAAATTTTTATTTTCTACGTTTCAGATTAAAAATGATTTTATTAAAGTTTAACCTGATGATACATCTTATTCAAATATTTAATTCTTATACAAGTTTAAAAACGAAAATGTTCAGTGAATTACACGATTTATTAAATTTATTGCAATAGCTTACAGAGACTGACGTAATTTCGGGCTGTTTTGACGGCATTAGTATTTTATTTTATTTACCTTCGAAACAATTGCTAACAACTGCCTAAAAATCTTCAACAAATTTTGAACGTGATAAAATATTACTTCCCATCAATTTTATGATTGCAATTTTGCGTCTAGTTTCTTCATTTCTGTTAAAATGGATATAGGTGCGCAGTTAATGCATCCATGATAACACAAACCGTCCTTTGTATGCCGATGGCGGTCTGAGTTATAATGCAGGATATTTTTATTAATCATTGACAGATTCAGATGTATAATTATTTCAACCAGCTAAATTTCTAAAAGTACACCTAGGGTAACTTAGGCCTAAATCCTAGCTTGGGTCTATTTAGGAGACAAGAGGTCGAGGCCTCGAATCGGAGTCTTCGTAGCTTAAAGCTTCATACTACTGTACATGAATTATTTCACACATCGCAATTTTAGTTAATACTTTTTACCAGCTTTGCTTCTTAGCTCTTGTAACTTTTATTATATGTGAAACTTTGAGAATTGTATGTTGATAGCATTTTTTTTTAAACGTTTACGTACATTTAAATGATTGTTGAAGTTCAGAAGTTCAGATTGTCAAAAACGATATACTGTACATAATATATATTATATATATATATATATATATACACACACACACACACACACACACATATATATATATATATATATATATATATATATATATATGTGTGTGTGTGTGTGTGTTTCAAAATAACGAAAACAGTTGACAAAAAACGTTGAATTTGCTCTATAAATTAATGAAATTCTGCCAGTGTCTGTAAAAAACTCGGATGGGAAACTGTATTTCAAAAAAGCGGACGCAGTTGACGAAATGATTTTGTAGAGAGGGACGTAAATACGGTTCTCTGTATTATACGATAAGTCACAATTTAATAAAGAAAAATAATAAAAACACAAAATATTGTGAGTAAACCGTCCAATTAAAAACAGATATTTCTCGTGTTAATATGAATCACTAAATCAGTTTGTCTACTTCTGATTGTAGGAGAGAGAAGACCATTTTGAACAATTGCTTTTGCTGTCACAACTTTCTGTTTAACTTTTGTATCTGTTGTCGTTTCATTATTTCGTTGCTATTTGTACTTTTATAAGTTAGTCATAAATGTAATAACGGCTCTAATTCAGTGCATAGTGTCTTTTTCCCAAACCCTATCTTTATACCTATATTTGAAAATTATTTCACGAAAGTAACAAGTGAATAATATTTATGATGGAAACAACCACGAAGGGAAAAGGAAACACAGAATGGTGCTCAAGCGCTTTCGTCTAAAGGATGTCATTAGACGAAAGCGCTTGAGCATTAGACAAAAAAGTTTGAACACTATTTGGTGTTTTAATTTTCCTTCGTGATTATTTTCATCATATATATTAATCACGCGTTACTTTTGTAAAATAATTTTCATTATGTATATACTGTATATATATAAATAAAAGAAAACCGCATAAATATTTTTACCGAGGCCACAGTCCTAATTCTCTATGAGCAGTGCTTAAAATGTTTACGATCTGCCTGAATGACTGCCCCGGTAAGAGTTAAAAAATTATTTACAGCTGTGCGTAAGTAGTCCCGATTAATGTTAACAACCTCCATAATAACAGCATTCTTTACCAATTGTAATTTGTCTGATGTAAGTGAGGACTCCGTTGTGGTGAGACAGTCGTAAACACTCGATTTGGTACGTTGAGGCGTTAAATCATAATGCAGAGTCATCTTGAAGAATGCAGATCTCACGTAATAGACCTTTTAAATAGCGTTTTAATTTGTATAAATAGTTCTAATTTTAATACATGGTTCAGCAATTTTCTCAAATGGCTAAACCTTCAACTAGCGTGTCGAATTTTACAGAATGGACTACTGCCACACATCAGTAATTTATCATCGAAATTGTTTTTCTCGTTACTTCTTGTTCACACACACACACACACACACACACACACACACACACACATACACTTCAATATATTTACATAACATAAAATAAACCTGTGTCAGGAATATTGCAGATCTACAATCAACCCTTAAGTTTTCATAATTTCCGCTTGAGTTGAGAGGTAAGTAAATGATCCAACCATTTTTTTGAGATGAAATGGAATTTCTTGACGTTATGTAGCATAATGAAGGCAACTACTCTATATTTACATCATTAAATCAAGGTTGAATCACAATATAAAAGATGACTTAAATAAGGAGCCCGACCGATTCGTAATTAGAATCGGAACGTAAAGGTTCCGGGTTCGAGTCCCATTGGCACCGTTGCCTCGGGTTGAGTTGAGCCAGCCACTTACTCTGACAATTCTCGGTTTCAGGCGACTCTCAGTGTTATGTCGTTAATTAGGGGTTTACTTGACTACTATTAACTATAAAGTAAGTATGAATCACTATAAATGTTTATAAATGACTCCAGTAAATCCTAACTCTGAAACTTAAAACTATTTAACCTTGCTGCAGCTCGAAGGGAAACCTTGAGGAGACAAGTCCTTTTGCACTATAAATAAAATGTTTAGGCAATGTGTGGTAAAGCACCAAACACAACTCGTTGTATAATTTTTCATTTATATTCACTTGTTTAGAATTTGAATGCAATACACATTTTTCAACATATGATAGTTAAAATACCAATTAACTACATACATTAACTATAAAATTTTTTGTTGGAAAATGCAAAATATTACTTAATTTCAAAATACGTCAATCATTTTTAAACTGCAGCTTAATTGAAGGTTTAAATAATAAAAAAAACTTCCACAGTCTCAAAATGAATTCAAATTGATTTGAGCGCTTTAAGACCCTGGAAGTCGCCACTTCCAGGACGAGGTTTGAGAGCCAACTGCCTCGTTCGAGCTCGGAGGACAAGTCTGAACGAATCAGGCTTCAGTGCGACACTGCCAAAACAAACCATTTGTAGTTTAGTCGATCCTTAAAAGTGTGCATCCCAAAATTTTGCCAATCGCAGGATGGTATTCGCCTCCACGTTTGCTATACGTGCCATAAATCAAAATGTAAAAACGTTTTCGTCATATAGATAAATATTTCATAATCAGAACAATTACGTGGGGATTGTAATTTACCTATAGGTTTCTAGTGACATATATAATGATACTGAATTTTTGTCGTAGAATTATACTGCACTCCTATATTGTAGATTCTGTTTATTTTCACTTTTGTAATAAAAATTTTGCATTCGTTTACATACCGTCTTCTACGAACGCTTTTAAGTAAAAGTTTCATCTTTTTCTCCACAGTCTAACTTCCTTGAATGTCTACTAACTGTTACGTATGCCTAAAATAAAAGCATATTTACTTTTCCGTCGAGGGACTATAAAGCCTTCTTGCGATTACAATTTTAATTTTTGCTCGAGGATGATCCGTTTCAGATGGGAATGCTTTGCTAGACTATTTTGCGTTTCCATCTTGAAACGGTATGCTAAGTCGTAAAAGAAAAAGTGGTTATTTTTATTCTATTTGGTTGGGAAGGTCAGCGTGCAGAGAATTTACAATTTTTTCCCCTAATGATGTGAGCACTTCTTGCATGTTAATGGAAGGTGAAAATAGAAGTTTTCCTCAGATATGGGGAAATAGTGGTACATTTTAACGTGATAGAATTTCGTGTTTCCTAAGAATTCAAAAATTACCAATAAATTTCTAAATACAGAATGAGGAAAGACACTGATCATCTTTGTTTGTCGTTACTTTCATGGAAAGGTGGTGTCGTCAGATTTTCTATGAAGTTTTTGATGAATTCTGTTCTGCTATTTTCGACTGGTTTCATTTTCATCTTTTTGCCTTCGTTGCGCCTTTTTCAGGTCGTGAGCGTGGATGCACTTTCATTTAAAGTTTTAGACAACATCATTTTCGGATTTGTCGTCATTTTTCGGTTTGCACTTTCTTTTAAAAAGAGTTCCTTCATCATTTTCATATTCAGCTTTGTTCAGTATTCTCTCTCTCTCTCTCTCTCTCTCTTCTCTCTCTCTCTCTCTCTTCATTTCTCGCGAATATGCACCCCCACAGAATGTTATACCGAATTTGTGTACTCATTCTGCATATATAGTGTATATATATATATATACACACGCCACGTATATATATATATATTTTTAACACAACTAGAGCTCTTGACAATTCGACAGTGAAGGCATGGGGAAGAAAATTTTATTTCAACCTAAATATTCAAATGAAAATGTTGTCAGGTCGAAATCATTAAAATATAATGATGTCTATAAGAAAAATAAGAAAAACTTCAACTGAAAAAAATTGACTATTCTTTTTTAATAAAAATTAAATAAAAAATCATAAGTGACTGACGTAAAATAACTGGAGTTGGGAAAAAGGGGAACTTGCAGTCTGCGAGTCACACGCTCGAACACACACACGCACTTGGTAAATCGTGAATACTGAAATACTTTAAATGTAATTCATATTTCGGGTTGAAGTCGACAGAGGGTAAGTGATGGGAAACGAGGGAAGGAGCTATTTAAGTATAGTGTAATACGCTGAGGTTTATGGTGTTAATAATAAATGTTAAGAAGGAAAATCATTAAGCATATTTCCTTAGGCTAGGTTAGGTTAACACGAGAATCTTCATGCAGTATAGTAATAATAATAATAATAATAATAATAATCATAATAATAATAATAATAATAATAAATTTCCATAATTATAATTTGAAAAATTCTTTGTGTATGTACAACATAACATGATGGATATTTATGTCGTCTTCGGAAGCAATGGTGCTTCTTGCTCTTGAAACATCATGAACCGGGATTGAGAACAACTAAAGGTGTCGCATGGTTGCTTTTAATAGTAGTGATGAACTACGGTACGGAGGCTTCGTCAATAGTAAACTTCAAAACGGCGAAGATGGTCAGAATTTAAAGCTTTTTAGCGCTTAATTAAAACATATCGGAAATCATCCCTAATTACATCGATTGTTAACTGTCTTTAAAACTGCATAAAACTTTGTTTTCCTTCTTCTATCAAAACTCAGTAAAACAAATACAAAATACAACCAAGTGTGTGTGTGTGTGTGTGTGTGTACACACACACACACACACACACACAAAGGGTGGCGCAAAAGTCAGAAGTCAAAGGAGCCAGAGAAAATGGATCTTTTCCGTTCTATGGCCGTCAGTATTTTTAAATAAAAATTACATTTTTAGTTAAAAAACTTATAATTTATGCAATACTGACCCTTTAATTTCTAACTTTTGCGCCACACTATATATATATATATATATATACATATATATATACAATATGTATATATACAATATGTATATATGAACCTGAAATAAACGGAAAGCCTTGGAACCGCTTCTCCTTTTTCCTCGTAGGTTTGCATCATTTGTTCGTTTCACGTGATTAATTGAAATTCATCTCATATATATATATATATATATATATATATATATATATATATATATATATATATATAATTTAGACCCTAAATAAATAGACAAATAAATGAAAGTAACCCAAATAATGAAGTACGTAAAACTAGGAAAAATTAGATTAATTTTATTGCAATAAATAATTTCTTTCAAGTTTGTATTCTCATTTACTGAAAAAAACCTCTTCTTGGAAACTTGTTTTCAAAGCAATTCCATTTACGTTTTTATATAAATTTTATAATTTTAGTTTTGGTAAAACTTTCTTGAAACTCAAGTTTGTATGACAGAAGTTGAATTACAAAGAAGAAATTTAATAAATAGCGAAATAGGTGATATAAATAAGAAAGTTCAGTTGTTGCAATTACAAAATAAAGGATCTCCCGAATATCAGGGCCCCGTGTATTCTTGTGTTTTGCTTTACAGTACCAAATATAATAATAAATTAAATTGAATGCCAGGTTAGGTCAACTGTACGCCCTTGACGATTGGTTAGGTTAAGTCGTGATATTTTCGTTAGTTAGCCTTATAAAGCTAACTAAAGAAGGCTGGGGGGCCTGATCTTCAGTTGATCCCCCTGATCTTCAGGTGATCCATTAACTCTTTAGAGTGGTTAATCAGATGGGTTGGAATTAAAACAAAGTATTTTTAGTTTCTAAGTTCGATGGAAATTTAGTTAAAATTAAGTTAAATAACTGATTTGAACTTAAACGATGTTTTAAACTACGGTAGTTTCATTTGAGCGTACTGTTACTCGTATCATTGTTCATTTTGATTAATAGAATAGGTAATTCTAAATCCCCGTGTTAATATTCAAATTATTATCTTTCGCTTAGTATTACCTCGTTACATTGCCCTGCGTGGTAAACTTCTCGTATGCTGAAATGTAAGAATGAGCATCCATAATGTAAACTGAATTTTCTATCACTTAAAGTTTCATAGGTAAATCCATGCAGGGGAAATATGAAGTGAGAATAAGCACTGGGAATAATGCTGAAAGGAAATGAGCTTTTCAATACGTAAATCATTTATTCGGAAGAATAAAAAAGATTGAATAGAGAAGACACTCGGAGGACGATAGAGACGACTGTTCAGCAGATATTTGGCTTTGCAATTTTATGTAGACAAATAGCCTTACCATCGTATCCCCTCCAACTGTCCTCAGACAGAAACCAAGCTATGTATTCATTTAAAAATTCAGAAACAAATTACTGTTTTGGTTCTTCGTAACTCGTACAAGGAAATGTTTTATCAGCCTCTAATAAAGAAACGAAGAGAAGACGCCTCAAAATGATGAGTGAATTTGTGGAATGTCAATATATTCAAAATAAACCCTTCGATTTTATTTATTTCTGCTTCATATTTCTTCAATGAGATCCTCATAAATGCGTTTCTTGTCAGAGACTGGTTACCACAACATAATAAAGGAACCAGATGCTCAAGGAAGACGAGGTACAGGAAGCTGTATTTGTAGCGAAATGAATCCAAGGATCAAAAATAAATTTATAAATCATTCAGTCTATAAACTAAACTGATATCCTACAAACTATATTTAGACCTTAGAACAATTAATAAATTAAGCAAGTTTTGTACTATGAGTATTTTTTGTGTAATTCGCGCAGTCAATGACAGAAAATACAATCAAAACAGATTAAATCAATTGTTAGCGGCGGTCAACGCGGAAACATTACTTACCACTTCCGTTTTCACTTCAGCAAAGAAAAATATTTCCTTTATTTGAATTGACTTTAGCATTTCACGAGGAGGCAATTGAAAGAGAAACTAATGAAAGGAGTCAGAGAGGTCGTTCGTGAGAAGGATCTCATAAATAAATTATGGAGAAGAAATTGGAAAACACGTACAGGAAACCAATTACGATGACGGAGAAAAGCAGTGGATATATGTATTACGTTTTACAATTTTATATATATATATATATATATATATATATATATATATTATATTATATAATATGTGTATACAGTATATATATATACACAAGGTGTTTCATAACATGTGGGACGCACTTTTAGGATGGATTCAGGACCTGAAAACAATGAAAAAAGTTTATATAAACATATGCCTGAAATCGCTTTGTTTCCGAGTTACAGACCGTTTTGTGTTCCAGCAATTCTTTCCGCAAACTGTTTGCAAACACTGCTTGCCGACAATGCTTGTGAGTGTGTACGAGACTTATTTCATGTATGGCCTTGCCGATTGTAATGTTTCGTACACTCTATGACATGTTTCAATATCGTTGAGTGTAGAGCCATCAGTCAGTCAGAGGTGCATCGCGGTGTTTCACTCTTCGTATTCTTAACTTCTTACCGTGAATAAGTGCAGTAGAGTGAAAAAAAAACCTTAAAAGTTTTTGTGCTATTCAGTGATAGAGTGCATTTGAGGTGAGAATGAAAGCTTATTCAAACAGAGAAATGGCAGACATGCATCTCATGGATGGACTTGCCTAGTGTAGTGCGGCCGCAGCAAGACGTCTGTATGCGGAAAGGTTTCCGAATCACCGTCTGCCAGATAAGACCTTTCAGAGAATAGACGAGCGAGCGTCTTGGTGATACAGTATCATTCAACAAGCGAGTTTCAGATAGTGGTAAACCAATCAGCGCCAGAACTGTTGAGTTGGAGAAGCGGGTCCTGAATCGCGTGGAGGAACATCCTGGTGTCAGCACCCGAAGGATAGCAGCAGCAGAGAATGTAAGATACACAACTGTGTGGAAAATTTTACGGGAACAACAGCTTTACCCATATCCCATTCATAGAGAACAAGGCCTTACTGAAGCTGATTTCCCACCACGAGAGCTTTTTGTTCTTGGTTCCTTCGACAGTGTACTCGCGATCCTCTTTTTCTATCCTCCGTGTTGTTTTCTGATCAGGCTGCCTTCACAAGAAATGGCGTGATCAATTTTCACGACACTCATCACTGGGCCGAAGAGAATCCGCATGCCATCATCTAGTCAAGGCACCAACAACAATTTCGTATCAATGTATGGGCAGGACTTGCCGACATTTTAATCGGTCCTTTTGTTTTGCCTGGAAGATTAAAAAGAGAATCCTATTTCAATTTTTTAAGAAATGATTTAAGCGATTTACTAGATGAAGTTCCTCTTGGTGTCCGACGTCGTATGTGGCTTATGCATGACGGCGCTCCGCCTCATTTTAGTCGAGGGCTAGAGACTATTTGGATGACCATTTCCCTGATAAATGGATAGGCAGTGGAGGACCCATTGCGTGGCCTGCTCGCTCCCCTGACCTGAATCCACTCGAAATTTACCTGTGGGGTCATCTGAAATCCGTCGTTTACGTGACACCCATTGACAACGTTGAAATGCTTCGCCAACGTGTAGAACAAGGACGCCAGAAAATCCGGCAATACTTGGAATGTTTGAACGCGTCAGGCAGTCTATGACGAGGCGTGTTTAGGCGTGTATTCAAGCGCAAGGCGGTCATTTTGAGCACTTCCTTTGAAGGTAAGGCGGATACTTGCTGGAACACATAACGGGCTGTGACTCGGAAACAAAGCCATTTCGGACATATGTTTATATAAACATTTTTCATTGGTTTCCACTCCTGAATCCATCCTGAAAGTGCGTCCCACATGTTATGAAACACCCTGTGTATATATATATGAACCTTATGTTGTTTCGTGCGTTGGTCTCTCTTCACACGGAGGTCAAGCTGGTGGCCCCGCCTCTAGGTCTGGCCTGGTGGAGGAGCGAGTTGCTTTCTTGCGCTCTTCACCGTACATAGCCAGGCACGCCCGGCTCATCTGGTACTGTCCTGAGCCAGGCATCCAGTCTTTTCTTGAAGACTTCAACTTTGACCCCGTTACGTTTCTGAGGTCCTTAGGAAGCTGGTTGAAAAGTCTTGGCCCCTTATATATATATATATATATATATAATTGTAGAGAAAGGGGTGTTCTTAGGGAACCGGCATTTAAGAATAAAAAGGATGATCAACGCCCACGTCAACATTAAAAAGATTTAATATCAGACGTTTCGGAAGTCAAACTTCCATCATCAGTGGCTAAAACCAATAAAAAGTAAAAACATTATAAAACTGGTGAAAGACTAGTCAGACAGGTACATAATTTACTTAATTTTAAAACCCTTTCAATAGTACACGAGCAAGAATAAAATCCCAGTGACAACACTATTGTCAGGTTCAATTAAGTTTAATTAGCCAAGATGAAACAAAACTAAAGAAGATTACAATATATACATATACATAAAATATTAACTTACTATTCTTAATTTTTACGCAAAATTGTAGTCATTCAACTTCGGCTTTTATCTATAAGGACTTCATAATTCTTTGGTGTGTTTCATTTTGCAAGGTGGTTAAAACTGGGAAATTAAGTTAATTATGTACCTGTCTAATTAGTTTTTCACCAGTTTTATATTGTTTTTAGCCACTGATGATGGGAGTTTGACTTCGGAAACGTCTGATATTAAATCATCATAATGTTGACGTGGGCGTTGATTATCCTTTTTATTCTTATACATACATATATATATATATATATATATATATATATATATATATATATACACAAGAAGGGCTTGTTCCAAGGGAAACGACAGCTAAGAATTAATAAAATAACTATAAAATAACAAAATAACCATAAAACCTGCTTTAATTCGGCCTGGTGTTGATTCTCTTAGCTTTCTGCAATATTTTTTTGTTATTTCTGTGCACCACATTTTCTTGAGAGCTTCAGTCAGCTTCGGATCTGATCCAGTTTTTATACTCCTGGAGTTTGGTTTCCATCAAATTCCATATATTTTCAATGGGATTTAAATCTGGACTATTTTCTGGCTAGTCCAGAAGTTCAGTGTTATTATTTCATAGCCAGTCTTTCACATTTTTGCCTTATGATGGGATGCTCCATCTTGTTTAAAAGTCGTGGCAGTATAGACTTATAAACATATTTTTAAACAAGTCTAAATAACAGGCTATATTCATAGTGACATTTTGAGGAAGAAAAAAGGAGACGCTGACGACCAGAACCTGATAAACAGCCCCAAATCATGACTCCTGAAGAATGTTGTGATATTTTTTCACTGCACTTCAGATCCATACGGCTCGATCCAGGAGGTTTTCTAATTAATCTTCGACGAGAAGCGAAAGTTTAAAAATTTGGTTCGTCACTAAACATTACTTGAATTCAGTTTTTTTGTCCACTATTTATAATTTTTACCAAAAATTATTCTGCTGATGCTCATTTTCTTGGTTAACATGGGTTTTCTTGCAGGTCGTTGAGACGGTATTTTTTAAGTCTATGCTGAGTTGTTCGAATCGATAGATTATTATATAGCTCTTTATTTATGTTTTTTGCTTAATTTCTTTTGCTGAAATTACTCGATTGATTATTACTTCTCATTTAATGCAGATATCAGTTATCTTAGTTGTCTTCTTTGACCATTCAGAACCCTTCTTTCCAGTGGTGGCTGGTGGTCAGAGAGAGTGCGGAGGCCCAAAATTGTCTATAATATATGCTATATAAATAGAATAGATTACGCAAGTTCACTGTACTCTGGGCAACATTTAGGCGTGTGACGATATTTCGCTGAGAGTCCTTCCTTAGCTAGTGCAACAATTTCTCTTCTAATATCTGGAGTTAGCCGCTTTTTATATTCATAAAAATGCCCACAGTTTATTGATTTTTATGAACTGGAGATATATTGCAATGTTTGGTTCTTCTTAAGCAACATCGTGCATATCACCAGGAAAAAATATTTCTGAAACCTCAGACAAGAAAAAATTTAGGTTATAATAAGAAAAAAGTGGACACAAAACAGACTCTTGACACCAGATGGTTAAATGTCAGGAAAGATGAGGGGATATTATTGCTCGTTATTCCTGGAAACAATAACGGCACAGTTTTCAAATCAGCAAATTACGTTCCACACAATCAAATGCCCCAGACAAATCGAGAAACATATTAATCAAATAAGATATATTATTAAATGCTTCCAAAATACAGTATGTTTAACAAAGCGCAACGCGGCACACGTTGTACTTTTGCCGTGATAAAATCCATACTGATTATTTACATTTAGACCAGTTGCATTTATAAAACCCAAGAACCGAGAAAGAATTAATGTTTCCAATACTTTATTAAGGTTTAAAAGCAATGTCACAGGTCGATAATTGTCGCATTTATCTTTACCACCTTTTCTAGTTATTGGAACGGCTTTGCCATCCTTAAAAGCCGTGGGGTAAATAATAATAATAATAATAATAATAATAATAATAATTTATTCTGATTCGTCTGACAGAATGTAAAACACGTTGATGAATGTATTGCGCAAAATTTTATGGATAAAGTTTCATGATTTTCCTTGACCATCATAAACGGATTTTGAAAATGCAAAATGCATTTATGGAACCTCGGTAATAAAAGCGATTTGCGTGAAAAGCAAAAAATTACTTCAAATTCATTCTTTCGCATTTCCAGCCATTAAAGTTCAGATAAAAGACACGTTTCAACTGTTTCGGAAGAAAAAATTCATAGTTTCATTTCAAATATTTTACCTAAATGCATAATATCAAAACTCGTGAGTGACACGAATAAATACTAATATCCAGAATGTGTATATATATAATAGACGAAAGCGCTTGAGCACCATTTCGTGTTTTATTTTTCTTTCGTGGTTATTTTCATCATAAATATTATTCACGTGTTACTTTCGTGAAATAATTTCCAGATATATATATAAGTGGTGTACCGATTCCAAAATTTAACCGATGCTGATGCAGATACTGATACCGATGCAGATGCCGATGCAGATTCTTTGCTTAGATTTTGAAAAATCAATTCCCTTCATAAATTTGAATAATCTAATGTGAAAACTTTCAATTTTCATATTTTTACATTTGAAATTAGTTAAAATACTTTTCTTTAGCTCACTCCACAATATACAGTAGCAGAATTTGTAACCCATATATCGTAGCCAAAATGATGTGAAAAAGTTTTATTACTCAGTAAAATAATAAAATAATTTAATTTTAATTTTATAAATTGTGTACCAATACCTATTTAAAGTAATTGTTTTTCCTTATGTTGAAGGTATTTTCTTTCTTCAACAGTGTCAACAACAACAAAACGTTTCATTAAAATTTCAAGTTCCTGGTGCCCAATTTGAATAAAAAATATGGATATATAATT
Organism: Bathynomus jamesi; assembly: GCA_023014485.1. Taxonomy (NCBI): domain Eukaryota; kingdom Metazoa; phylum Arthropoda; class Malacostraca; order Isopoda; family Cirolanidae; genus Bathynomus; species Bathynomus jamesi. Next base: position 62,129 of record JAJOZX010002490.1, read on the forward strand.
TGAGTTTATAAAATTATTAAAATACAGGGTGGCCACAAAGTCCCTTTGCATGAAAAACCACGGCAACATACTGTACAAATATGCTATAATTTCACTGCAAAGGGACTTCGTGGCCACTCTGTACTTAAAAGAAAGTCAACATAATAAGATGGTTTAATATATAAATTATAAAGTACAACTTAATATAGAAATATTACTAACATAGAGTAGGAGATTACAATAGTTTATAGTATTTAGAGATTAGGTAGTTGGAGAAAATGTAAATTTATGGGCAACTTCACTTATTGTTATTAAGCTTTGCCTTTTTCGTGAATGTAGAATATTTTTTATAATTACACTTCGAAATGAGTATAAATTATCATAAATAGGTTTTTTTTTTGTTTGTTCAATTTTTCCATAAATATAGATTTTGTTTCGTAATGAAAAATTTCAAATTTCAAAGAATCTGTGAGAGAATCGGCTAAATTTGTACGATTCTTTATTATATTGTTTGTACATTATTTGGACGATACTGTGCTAAACTGTACTAAAAATTTCACGTCCACTTTTTAAAAATTTAATTAAATAAATGATGTTACTTCAGAATAAATTTGGTTTAGGTTAAACGCAAACAAAGACTATTACACCAACGAAAAATATTACCCAAGATCAGTGACGGCCACGAGGCAATTTTTTGTGACCCACGAGCTCTTATTTAAATAAAATATGACTTTCATTTTTAATATTTTCTACCTTACAGTTTTAAAATATTTTATTCTCCCACTGAAATAAACAGCTGATACACATTGAAACGTTTTTGAACGTATAGTATACGTTTAAAAACGTGTGTGTATGTATGACAACTTACAATTCATCCAATACCCCCATACTATTCAATTTGAAGCTTCAGTTATTAGCTTTTCATTGGCTTGACATTGGTAATTTAGAAATGGAATTAGTTGACTTCCAAGAAAGTGCAGTACGGAAGATTAAATTTATTGATCTTAATCTGAAGTTACAGGAAAAGGAATTGGAGTCGTCAATTTTGGGTGTAACCAGAGAACAACAATCAATAGAAAGAGTAGAGAATCTTATTCTTGCAGAATGGAACTCTTTACCAAATTCTTTTGCATCAATGAAAAAGCTAGCATTAGCTCTGCTAACAATGTTTGGTTCATCTTATTCATGTGAACAGTTGTTTTCCTCCATGAATTTCGTCAAATCCACCATTAGGAATCGCCTTGGCACAGATATGAGTGCTGCATGTGTGAGACTAAAGACAACTAAATATAAACTTCGGATCAAAACATTAGCAGCTAAAATCCAACAACAAATTTCTCACTAAAAATAGTAAGTAAATAAATTATTGTGACCCAATTTCGTTTTTTTTTAAATCAAAAGTAACAAAAATGATCCGCCAGCAAAAAAGGTTCGCCACCACTGCCCTGGGTGGGAAGCTCAATTACTCTAAATTATCATAAACCTAATTAGCAAAGATATAAAAGCAATAATTTTCCTTATACCTTCTTTGAATAGCGAAAATTATTAATATGCATACTGGCAATGGATAAAAATAAAAATTAGAAAGTACTGGTGAACATTTGGCAGAATCAAATGCATTTATTTAAAACCAAGCATACAATGAATTACTTGAAAAGCGAGTGTTTAGACCCTACCCCAAACTCTACCCTAATGCAAGACTGATTACCCTAAAATAGGGTAATTACCCTAAAAGTGGATGCACTGGCTAAATTGCACAGCTTGGCTGCGCGGCGCCGATGCATTGCGGCAATCGTCTGCTAGCGTAAGACGTCAAGAGCGTTACAGCGAAGGCGTTGAGCGATGAGCGCAAAGCGAATTAGGGTATCAATATAAAAATAAGTCGATTTTAACTGTTTTATTTTAATTTTTCTTTGACCGTTATAATGTTACTATCTGGTTTCTGAATTTAGCCCTGAATTTAGGGCCAGTTTGTTTTTGTCGCTGTATTGGTTCCTCACAAATATTTGTGATCTTTGATTTGCAATTGATTTTACCCGTTGAAATCAAGCATCATGAGTCAGAAACGTGTTAGCGCTGAGAAAAACAGCGCAAAAGCTTAAAGCTGGAGGTTAAGTTGGATGTAATTAAACGTACTGAGGCAGGCGAATGTCAATCTTGTCATCCGTGCAAAAGGCCCTGAACAAAGCCCTTCAACTTCATCAACGTAACCAATCATACTGTAAGTTCCATACACTATATTTTAGTTATTTATGTAGTGTACACTATTGTTTTGTAACATATTAGCAATGAACAATGCCCAATGTAACCAATTACACATACTTGCCAACCCTACCGATTTTACACGCTAATCATCCAGCATTTCAATATATTTCAGAAAGTAGCGTCGCAACAAGCATAATATACAAGGATAAAGATCACTTTCAGATTAAGTTTACTTATTTATTATATGAATGTGATAAACACCATAGTTTTTTAAGTATTAAATCCATCCAGGATCAAGCAAGTTGTTTTTTTACAGTATCAGCACGAACAACATGCAAATAATATAAAAACCTTTTATGCTCAGAATGCAAAAGAGTGCATCATTTAAGGTTTGATTTTAAAAAATTTCCCAGGGGGTGGGGGCCATGCTTCCCGACCCCCTGGCATTGATTACAAATCCTACCGCTTTTTCTTTTCAAAATGTTGGCAAGTATGGTTACAGTTTTTGGAAAATGGGATCACCCGAAGATCAGGCCCCCATGTATTCTTGTTTTTTGCCTTACAGTACCAAATATAATACTAAATTAAATTGAATGCCCGGTTAGGTCAACTGTACGCCCTTGACGATTGCTTAGGTTAAGTCGTGATATTTTCGTTAGTTTTAACGAAGATATCATTTGGTAATTGAGGCTGACGGCCCTGATCGTCAGGTGATCCGGAAAATATAAAGATAAACGCCCGTCTCTTCAATCTCCATAAATTATACGTTGACGGATTCGTTTTTACATCAGGAATGCTTTTTAGATGGTCTGTAAAATATCAAAAACTTTGATTAATTTTTACAACCCTTATTCGTCACTTCTCTTAATATTATACTGCATCAAAATTGTTATATAAACCTTGAAGAATCTTATGGTAATTTTATTTTTCGTTCTCTAAAGACGGGAGTTTATCTTAACAGTTACCTATTATATTTTTGTTATTTAATATCATTTTATAGACACAAAGAGGGTGCCGTGGTAACGAGTTAAACCTATTTGCAGTATTTCTTATGGGAAAATAGTCCCCGCTCAGCGCTGTTTCGTTTAACACTCGGTTTTTCTGGAACCAATTAAGAGCGCTGAGCGGGGACTGCCTTTATTCTATCTGGAATTAATAATAATAATAATAATAATAATAATAATAATAATAATAATAATAATGGTGATAAAACGCAAGAAGAACTAAATTAGATTATAAAGAGGTACACTGGATAAATACTAAAATCGTAACTACAAAATAAAGAAAAGATAATGTAAGGTACTAAAGGTTTTCTTAGTTTCTATTCTACGTTGGTTTCTTTGGGGAGGTTATTCAACCTTGAGGTGTAGTCTCCTTTAAATTGTATTTCTTTTGAGTTTACATATAAAGTTTATTTCCATGTTGAATCTACAAACAAAAACAACCAACTATTATTCTTAAATAATTAATTATTCTTCTCTAAGTTTTGTTCCGTTTTAAGATTAAGTGTAAAGTTTTATTCCGTTCAGAATCTGCATATATAAAACATAATTATTACCTCTAATTAGGCTAAACTAAATCAATTAAGTTCAAATTAAATTACAACACTGTAAATTGGAAAACAAGGATCTTGAATGGGGAGATTCCATGAAGAAAAAAACCAAGTGAACTTTGATGATGATAAAGTAAACAGAATACGAATATGTTAAAATATATATACGAAAGGTTTGATATTGTAAATATTTGAAGTTTTTGGTCCAGTTTGTGCAGTGCAAGCCCGAAGTAGTACGAGTGCGATTGTGATTAATACAAGCAAATTTGTGCTGCCTTGGGGAGGAAATACAAACTCGTGATACATCTTGCTCCTGAAGAATCATGCATCTGAACTGATAACAACTGGAGGTGTCTGCAATACAAACTTAACGAAAATTACTCGAAAACGAATACGGATTTGGAAGTTCTTTGAACTGGAATAACACAGAGCACTATTGCTTTCAGTGGTCATAAACTACATACGGAAGCCTCGTCAGTACATTGATTCCCTGTTTGCTTACCAATGGTAGTACTGCGAACTGTTCGTACGCTGAAATGGAAGTATGGGCGGAATGTTGATTTATGTAAAAAAAAATGTTCAACTTTTCATCCATCTACTTTATGAATGCATCGATTGATATATATATATATATATATATATATATATATATATATATATATATATATATATATATATATATATATCATATATATATCATATATATCATATATATCATATATATATATATATATACCATATATATATATCATATAGATATATATATATATGTTAAATTTCTAACGATAATAAAAAAGTTGAAAAAATCACTTTCAACGGAAACTGCTCAATCGAATTAAAATAGAGCAAAATGGCCATAAAAATGAATATATGGACTGAATAGCGTTCAGTTTAGTAAATATCCGATAGTTTGCATTAATTGAATGGAGATAAACGCATTTTTGCAACAGGCAAAAATGTTAGAGTATTTGAAGTGCACAAAAAGTTCATTTGCAGTAGTTAGGGGAAGAGATAAAATTAAATTGGTTGAAAGTAGAAATACTAATATGATATAAAAAGGGTAGAGGAAAATAAAATTACGTTCAGTGTTAACTGCAAAAATGCTCGTTTACGTGGTTTAAATAATTGGATTATTGCACAGCCGAGAACGGGAATTATATGGCAAATAGCAACCCAAATTTTAGGTACTACAATATTTGTAAACTAATTATTATTAAAAATTGTTTCATTGTTACACTTTCATCTGTCCCAGTGTGCAACAAGTTTCAAAATTTAACTGTAAAATATTATTTTAATATTCGTGGATGTTCCCAGATTATCTGCAATCGGTCAAATAAATATCGAAAAAGTGACTCAATAACAATATGCTGGCGACATTCATAAGGAAGGGGACTGAGTTAATGCGTCTTATACAAGATGAAAACCCGTATCTAGATAGGAGCACACAGGCCACTTCCTTCTTTGATAGGGATCTCAGGACCAACAACGACAGCCTTGAATCCGTGAAAAGATGATAAAGATGTGAAAACAATAGGCATCCATCACTTCTCATTTTAAGAGGCCCGCCAAATCTACATCTTCGCCTTCAACCTCCGGCATTTCTTCGTTTTTCAAGAAAGGTGAGAAGAACTCACCGCCTCCGCTCCGCCTCCTTCCTCACACGATACATCACTGCTAGACGTCCCCTCCTCCTCTCGCGCTTAACCGGCTGCAACCACTCATCCTAACACTACTCAACCTTCACCAGTGATGAGAGGTCGCCCTGTCGGGACACGACTAACTATTTAGTTCTTTACTTAATCCCTAACCTTATAACTTATAACGGAAATACATACATATATTGTATTATTATTTAATTATTTAATGTGTATTAAAGTTTTAAGAATGAATATTTTCTGCTAAATGGCTACCCCGGAATCTAATCTATTTTTCCCTAATAAGTTACATTGATTCGCGGATTCACATATTTCTGGGTCGCCCAGAAACGAAATCCCGCGAATATTCGGGAGTTTACTGCATATACAGTATATATATATATATATATATATATATATATATATATATATATATATATATATATATATACAGGGTGTTTCACAACCGGTCTGCCATACTTTTGGGGGTGATTTGGGGGGGTGATATCGAGTAAAAAAGTGAATACAAAATCGATGCTACTTCTAACCGTTGCGGAGCTACGGACGTTTTAAAGTGCACAGAAAAAATAAACGAGATTATTAATGTGATGTATTTATTGCTACATTTTATGAGATACACCTTATAAATATTCAAAATGTCCGCCGCGGTTTTCAATGCACAACCTTGCTCATTCCAAACAAGAGTCCACTGCCCATTGACTCATTTCGGGTGTTCTCGCATGTAAGCAGCGGCATCCATAATCCGACGCAAGAGTTCCTTCTCGTTTGTACTTTAGTCTTGTAGACCATCTCTTTCATAAGGCCCCATGAAAAGAAATCTAACGGGGTCTATCGAATTACACACAAATAGGGATTTGTTGTTTGCACATCTTAAAACGTCCGAAGCTCCGCAACGGTTGGAAATAGCACCGATGTTGTATTAACTTTTTTACTCGATGTTCCCCCCCCAAATTACCCCAAAAGTACGGCAGGCCGGTTGTGAAACACTCTGTGTATATATATATATATATATATATATATATATATATATATATATATATATATATATAGGGTGTCCAAAAAGTCTGGAACCATTGGAGAAACGCTTTATTTACACGTTATAAAATTTGTTCAAAATGTTCACCCCGTATCTCCAAACATGTTTACAGACGAAACTTCATATTGTTTTGAATTTTTCTTAGCATGTCTGCTGTAATGGATTTGCAGACTTCTTCAGTTCGATGTTTTCGCTCTTCAAAACTTCATGGATGGTACTTTTCGGTACTCCAATTTCCAAGCTTGTACGTCTCAATGACTTTTTAGGACTAGCACAAATTTTCGCCATTACGGTCTCACGGACTTCTTTCGAGGTTCTGGGACGACCTGAACGTGGTTTGTCCGCTACAGAGCCAGTTTCTTTAAACTTTTTCAATAATTTTCCAACCGCGCTATGTGTTGCTGGATTTTTTTCAGGATGACCGTTAAATATGATCACCAACTTCAATCTTTTGCTAAGAATTACATTTGATACAGGTAAATCCTAAAAAAAATTTCTTAGTAAACCCATTAAATTGGAAGGAAAAAAGTACGACTTTATCCCACTTCTTACCCTTGAATATTTTTAAAAGGAGCTGATTGTAATTTTTTTCTGAATGACCTCACCCTTTTAGTTTCAGATTCGACGGGGAATTTATAGGATCAAATTCGTATAAAAAAACAAGGCATAGAGCGGTGACAACATAATGAAGGAAAATAAACAAGCTAAGAAAAGAATTTAATTGCGTTCATTATTTAAACATTCTTAAAAAGTACTACAAAATAGTAGGAAAAAGTACAACTTTACATCTGAGTTTTCGACATATTGACGCATTTCCTCAAGCGAAGCCAAATTGAATAGATAGCGCTATCTATTTGCAGGAATTGTCAGTTAATTCTCTTTCAGCTCATCTTTGTTAACAACGAGTAATTGTATTCAAGTTAATTCTTATTTCTTAACCCAGAACAACGTACGAAAAGCAATTTAAATATACAGGAAATAAATTTCCTCTTACCTCAGCCGAATTCGAACAGTTGTCAATAAAGATGCGAATTTTACGATCCGCCGCCTTATCCACACAGCTATCAGACATTGAAGTAGGGATGAGTTTTGTATGTTTTTGGCATTGTTTTTCTTACTTACCTTAATTCTCTCTCTCTCTCTCTCTCTCTCTCTCTCTCTCTCTCTCTCTCTCTCTCTCTATATATATATATATATATATATATATATATATATATATATAATATATATATATTATATATATATTATATATATATATATATATATATATATATATATATATATATATTATATATATATATATATATATATATGCAACGCACAAATGCATTCCAAATTTTCTTTAGATCGGCTATAAATTACCTTAAGTTTACTTTTAGAGATTTAACTGATTATAGAATAAATGTTACACACCTGAGTATATATATGTATATATATGTATATATTGATTACCGATATAAAAATAACCCCAACTATTATCTCAGATCACAATATAATCAAGTTTTCAACAAATATGACGATAACTTTAAAAGACAATACACATACGGAAGGAAGAAGCAAATTTGGGGCTTTTAACCTAAACTCCAAGACCCTAAATTGGGAAGAAATCAGATCACACATGGCCCAAATAGAGTGGAGAACATATTTAGAGAATAAGACAACTGAGGAAATGTTGACAACCTTGGAAGAAAAGACGTTGAGAATTTTGGAAAAATATGCTCCGAAAGCACAGCCAAAAGGAAAGAGGAACTGGTTAGAGAGGCAAAAGAGAAGGATATTCCGCAAAAGAAAGAGAGTAGCGATGAAGTTATCAAATTGCGGAGACAACAATGCCAGGAAAGTAATACAAGAAAAACTGGAGAGTATCGATAGGGAAATACAAACTCTGATAAAGGGCCATACAGACAGGGAAGAAGAAAAGGCGGTAGAAGCAATAAAGGAAAATCCAAAATACTTCTATAGCTATGCGAAAAGAAAAACAAAAACGCGCGCAACTATCGGGCCCTTAAGGAAAGGAAATAATGAACTAACAGACGATCTAAAAGAAATACCTGAAACATTGAGAACTCAGTATGAATCCGTCTTCAGTACCCCAAAAAGTGACAAAGCAATACCTGACGTAGATGCATTCTTTGAAGAGAAATTGCAAGGAGAATGTATAACAGACTTTGATTTTACCCTAGAAGATGTAGCGAGGGCTATAGGACAAATGAAATCACATTCAGCTGCAGGTCCGGACATATGGAACGCACTATTGATTAAAAACTGTAAAAATGAAATAGCTACACCCTTATACTGGATATGGAGAAGATCCCTAGACACTGGGGAAATACCGAGCATCTTGAAAAGAGCAAACATTGTCCCAATATATAAAGGCGGGGACAGATCTCAAGCAAAGAACTATAGACCAGTGTCATTGACGTCCCACCTCACGAAAATATTTGAAAGAATAGTCAGAGAGAAAATCTATTACTTCTTGGAGACACTGGAAAGATTTATCGAAAATCAGCACGGATTCCGATCAGGAAGATCATGTTTACCACAACTTATAGAGCATTATGACAATATCCTAGCTGCACTTGAAGACAGTGAAAACTATGATGTCATATACACGGATTTTGCTAAAGCGTTCGACAAGTGCGACCATGGTATAATAGCACATAAAATTAAACATATGGGAATAACAGGCAAAGTGGAAAAATTGATCTATAACTTCCTCAGAGAACGACTACAGGTCGTCAAAATTCAAGATGTATCATCATCAGAATCAGAAGTACGCAGCTCAGTGCCGCAAGGTACAGTGCTGGCCCCACTCTTGTTCATTATCATGCTAACAGACATAGACAGTGGAGTACACAGCAAAATTATAGTAAGAGCCTTTGCAGATGATACAAAGATCAGCAGAAAAATCAGCGAGGCAAATGAAATGGAGGCTCTGCAGAGGGACACAAACAAAATATACAAATGGTCAGAAGACAACAATATGACATTTAACACCGAGAAATTTCAGCTCTTGAGATATGGTAGAAATGAGGAAATTAAACACACTACATATTACTCCAGATAGACATGAAATTCAGAGAAGCACAAAAGCGGTTTACTTGGGGGTAATAATGACCGATGATGCCAAATTCGAGACACAAAATCAGCTAACCATAAACAAAGCAAAAAGAGTCGAGGGACAGTTACTGAGAATGTTCAAAAGGAGGGACAAGACAGTAATGATTCCCGTGCGGAGAACACTGATCATACCAAAACTTGAATACTGCTCAGTTTTGACGTCCCCATATAAAAAGGAAGAAATTAATAAACTAGAAGAGACGCAGAGACATTTCACAACCAAGACTGATGGCTGCAAAGAACTCAACTACTGGGAAAGACTACGTAAACTAAATCTGTACTCCCTAGAAAGAAGAAGAAAGAGGTATACCATAATCTACACATGGAAAATGATCGAAAAACTGGTACTAAACCTCAAACTAAACCCAATTACCATCCAAACAACGCTGGACAATAGGAAAGGCAGAATACCTTTCAACCTTTCAAGGGTTCCGCGCGATGATTCCTCATTTCACGAAGGTGAAGCTTGTCGCCCCTCCTCTTCAAAGAGAATATGTAGTGTCCCCAAACAGAAGGCCCGACAAGGGACCTCCTCAACACTGAAGGAAAATAGCTTGGTTGTCAGGGGGCCAAGACTTTTTAACCAGCTTCCTAAGGACCTCAGAAACGTTACAGGGGTCAAAGTTGAAGTCTTCAAGAGAAGACTAGATGCCTGGCTGAAGACGCTACCAGATGAGCCGGGTGTACCTGGCTATATGCGATAGTTTCGCGGATAGGATGAGAGTAGTGGACTGGGATAACTTATTTATGGGTAATGACACAAATTTGCGTTGGGTGGCGTTTAAAGAAAGTTTTAGGAATATTGAAAGGGAGTTTATTCCTCGTAGGCCCAAGCGCGCTAGTAATCGTGGTAGACCGAAGTGGTGGAGTAGGGAAATAGGAGAGTTTATAAACGAGCGTAATAGAGCGTATAGACTTAGTAAGCGTAATGGCCAGGTAGCTAACTTTAATAGATATATCGAGCTTAGACGTCAGGTTAAAAGATCAGTTAGGAATGCCAAGCGTAATTTAGAGATACTTATAGCTGCGGATAGTAAACATAATCCAAAAAAGTTTTTTGAATACGTTAATAATCGTAAGCCGGTAAAAAGTAACATAGGCCCTCTAGTGGATGTTAATGGCGCTTTGGCTTCTGACGCTCAGGCGATGGCGGGTATTTTCAATAACTTTTTTGCGACAGTTTTTACCGTAGATGACGTAAATAATGTCCCCGACGTGGATGATATCGTTCCATTTAGTAGCGAGACTATTTTGGATGAAATAACTGTTTACGAGGCTGAGATTGCGCATTATATCGATAGGCTAAAAGTTAGTAAGGCTCCAGGCCCTGACGCTTTTTATCCCAGACATTTGAAAGATTTGAAAGAAGTTATCGTAGGCCCCTTAACGAAGATCTTTAATCAGTCACTCGAAACGGGGATTATTCCTGAAGACTTTAAATTAGCTAACGTCACGCCTATTTTTAAAAAAGGCGACCGCGCGGTAGCTAGCAATTATAGGCCCATTAGCTTAACGTCAATTGTCGGTAAACTTTTGGAATCCGTAGTTAGGGATCGTATTATCGATCACTTAGAAAGTAGAGATTTGATTAATAGTAGTCAGCATGGGTTTCGACGCCATAGGTCTTGTTTAACTAATTTGTTAGAATTTTATAACGAAATAGTGCGCGAATACGATAGGCATAGAGCAGCTGACGTTATTTATTTAGATTTTAAAAAGGCGTTCGATACAGTTCCGCATAGGAGACTAATTGCGAAGGTTAAAGCGCACGGTATACGCGGTCAGGTAGCTAACTGGTTAGAAGAATGGCTTCGTTCTAGGAGGCAGAGGGTCGTAGTTAATGGTAGTGAATCGGGGTGGTTAGATGTAGGTAGCGGTGTCCCACAGGGTTCAGTGTTAGGCCCATTGCTATTCGTAATTTACATTAACGACATAGATGTAGGATTGACTAGTAACGTGTCAAAATTCGCGGACGATACTAAAATAGGCGGTAAGGTTGTTAACGAGGACGATAGAAATAGGATCCAAGACGATGTAAATAGGATTATGGAGTGGACAGATAAGTGGCAGATGCAATTTAACGTAGATAAATGTAAAGTTTTGCATATAGGTTCTCGCAACAATAATTACGCGTACACGATGGATGATAGGGAGTTAGCGAGCGTTGACGAGGAAGTAGATTTAGGCGTACGCGTAACTAAAGATTTAAAGGTTAGGAACCAGTGCCTGGAGTCTTGCGCAAAAGCTAATAGGATGTTAGGCTTCATAGCGCGTAATTTCGAATTTAAATCGAAGGATATTATATTGCCCCTTTACAAGTCCCTAGTCAGGCCTCATTTAGAATATGCCGTTCAGTTTTGGTGCCCGTACTTGCGTGAGGATATTGATAGGTTAGAAAGGGTTCAGCGTCGTGCCACGAAACTTATTCCGTCATTGCGCAATAAGCCTTATGAAGATAGGATTAAAGAGTTAGACCTGTATTCACTCGAAACTAGAAGATTAAGGGGGGAGCTTATTGAAGTTTTCAAAATCGTTAATAACATCGATAACGTAAATTTTGACAAATTGTTCACTTTCGATAATAGTAATACTCGCAATAACGGATTTAAGTTGCGTGGCAGACGTTTCATTACTAATATCGCTAAAAACTTCTTTACGTTTAAAGTAATTGATAAATGGAATAATCTTCCCGCGTCAGTCGTTCATTCTACTAGCGTTAATATGTTTAAGAACCGTCTTGACAGACATTTTAAAGGTATTAACGTTGTTTAATTTAAAAAACAAAGTTAGCAACAGAAGCTCTGGTGGTGGTGCTCGAGGATGAATCTGTTGACGATGAATGCCAGCTTGTGACATGCCAGCGTGTGATGCCAGCAATAAAATTATTAAAAAAAAAAAAAAAAAAATAGACTAACACGAATGTAGATGTAGCTCATAGCGTAAACTAACCCACTTTTTGTTTAACTACCTACTTTTTTTTTTTTTTCTTCTTATCCTCTCCTACTTTGCATGTCCTCTAACTCTTTTCTTGCATGTTTGTAGTTGCTTGGTATGACAGTGAGTTAAGACTGTGTTTGCATGGTTTGTAAGCGTTCTATTTTACTTCTTTTCATCTTTCACCCCTCTCCTATTCTCTCCGACTATTTTTTCTGACTTGTCGGCAGTGGCCGGCGGATGATGAGGTGAGACTTTTCCTCTTTTCTGAATGAATGTTTAACCCATGAGTGATAGGTGTTGCTTACTTAACCCCTTATTCTCGTCTCTTCTCTTAACCCGCTACTCTTTCCTTTCTCTCGGGCTAACCTTAGAGTGGATCTTAGGGTCTTTGTTAGCCTTAGCTTCTGTAGATCTGTAGATAATGTACATGGATGCATCAACTGCACATGCTCTAATTTGTAAAAAATGTACCAACATTTAGAGTATTTTGCGATATTACATCCATCACAGAAAATATGAAGAAAATTTTAGACACAAAATTGAAATTGATAAGATGTAATATTTTGTCACAATCAAATTTATAATTTTTTAGCCAGTTTTCAGCTTCATTGGTGCATTAAATGAAATACTAACTCAATCAAAAATGACGTAATTTCGGTTTCTTCCAATACCACATTCCCTTTGCATTATTATATTAAAGTACTCATACAAGTTCCCTCGAGATGAAGTTACAACATATTGCTAAATGTTACCGACGGGAAACGGAAGGGCAATTTGGATTTCTTTTATGAAGCTTTAAGATTTCTCCGAGACTGTTAAGAAAAACTGCACATATATGGATATATTTTAGAAATTTAATTCGCTTTTCTTTAACTTTTCCCAAAATTCCCGAAGAAGCTTCAGATATTTGAGGAATTCAAGAGGAATCCGAAGATTTTTTTACAGTATATATATATATATATATAGAATGGCGCAAAAGTCCGCATCATAGGAATTTTCAGTGTTGATTATACGAAGGCCACTCAATATATTTTGTCCCACCTTTTTTTTTTCTTTCCAAGTTTCCTTGTAAGTTCCATAAATTTTGTACACAAGTAGTTACATACCTTTTTTACAAGTTTTTATTTTTCCACATAGTCTCCATCCTTTTCTACGGCTTTCCTCCACCTCGAAACAAGGGCCTTTATTCCTTGCTGGTAAAATCCGCTGGGTTCCACTCGAGCCACCTCTTAACCTCCTCAACAACCTCATCGTCACTCTGAAACTTTCTTCCACGAAGAGCATCCTTCATTGGCTTTAACAAATGGAAGTCTGAAGGTGTCAGATCCGGGCTGTATGGAGGGTGGGGTAACACAGTGAAGCGCATTTTTGTGATGGCCTCTCTTGTTTGCAAACTGTTGTGTGGTCTTGCGTTATCGTGCAAAAGAAGGATGTCTTCCAGTTTTCTCTCCAGTCGAACTCGCTTTATACGTCTCTGGAGTCTCTGTAGGGTAGAAATATATGCCTCTGAGTTGATTGTTTGTCATTTCTTCATAATGTCCACCAGAATCACCCCTTTCATGTCCCAGAAGATGGTGGCCATAACCTTTCCTGCAGAGGGAGCCATTTTGAACGTTTTCTTGCGTGGGAAGTTTGCGTGATGTCACTCCATGGATTGACGTTTTGTTTCAGGTTCAAAGTGGTGTACCCAAGTCTCATCCCCAGTCACAATTCGTGAAAGGAAGTCATCCCCTTCTGTCTCGTATCGAACCAACGACTCACAAGCAATTTCTTTTCTTTGGGCTTTGTGATCTTCAGTCAGTTGGAGAGGAACAAACCGTGAACACACTTTTGAGAATCCCAATTGCTGAATTATCGTATTCACACTTCCTTCACTAATTCCTAGCTCCAGTGATAGCTCCTTGTACGTGATTCGCCGATTTGATCGAATGATGCTGTTAGCACGTTGCACAGTGTGAGATGTGAGAGCCGATGCCGGGCGACCGCTGCGTGGTTCATCATCGAGGCTGGCTCTCCCTCTCTCCGATGATCTCACACGTTTAGACAAGCATTCGAACTGTGCTTCAATCAACAACAGCATCTCCGTAAACGTTTTGTAGACGTTTGTAAATATTTCCAACTGTTTCCTTCTCTGCGGTTAAGAACTCGATAACAGCTCTCTGTTTACGACGCACATCACTGTCAGACGCCATTTTCGAAACTGCGTTAACCATCGGTTTTATACAAGGAGGGGAAGTTCAAACTGGAAAAATTCGGTTATGTGAAGCGCAGAAAGTTCAAACTTACGGCCCAAAAGACATTTCAGCCCCATGGCCTATTATTTAGCTAAGAAAAAAAGGTGGGGCAAAATATATTGAGTGCCCCTAGTAATATATTATTTTTTTTCTTTTAGGTAGAGGATGGTTGCGAAATTAACAATAGACGAGAGAGTGAGCTTAGTTTTAATGCATGGAATACCAGGTACTACAAATCGATGAATCGGTACAGAATTTAAATTCTGTACCGATTCATCGATTAACTTTTCAACCTTTCAAATGTTCCGTGCGATGATTCCTCATTTCACGAAAGTCAACCTTGTCGTCCTCCTTTCCTAATTTCCTTTATTAAATGAGTTTCTAAAACGTTTCAAAATGTTTAATAAATAAACCATTTTTAGCGTTGTATAGATAGCTCGACATATACTATATGAATAGACAGATAGATAGATAAATATAGAGAGAATAAAACAAAGCAATTAAGCAAATTTGGGTAAAGTAGTGATTTATTAATTTTTTTATAAGGTTTCATCTTAGTTATAAATATAAATAAAGAGACGTTATTTTATTTAAATATAAAGAATAAACAAAGAATATTCTCTCTTTATAAAAATTCTAAAGTTTCGATACGGAAATGGTAAATTCGGTTCTGTAAACCATCTTGTTATCGCACACAACTGCGTGTTTAGTCCACAGCCATCCAGCAATAAAATAAACTTTTATAACAACGAACTTCCTTTCAAAGTTTTACATTTTGCTACATGAGGATGCCATAAAACTTGTGAAAATCGTAATTTAAAAGCAAATTCGCAGTTTATCGCGGTATAATGTCTAAATTTGCGGTAAACCTATAAAAAACTTTAGGTAATACCTTCCAAACATTTATACCTGAACAGTATCTCATTTTCACTCTTGCGTTTTTTACTTATGTTTCCTCTTATTTTCTATTATTTTTCATTCCAGTAATAAATGAATTCCTAAATGCAACCATTTACAGCGGGTGTCTTCGATGTTTTGGCGTTATAGCATCCGACGCAGAGCCGAAATCGTTATTCATATATTTATCCAATGCATAAATTTGTTAGTCGGTTAATTTCATAAAACGCAACAAACTATTTAATGAAGGTTCTTAGAGAGGATTACATAATTGTGAAATCAAATGTAAGTGTTATATTAAAGCATTTTTGTATGAGTTTAAATGTTTTTTTAACACAAACTTCAAGAAAATATCGTGAAAAGGAAAAAATTATAGAAACGTAACAATTACTTACTTCAATCACAGTTTTACAATGAAAATATATAGAAAATGATTTAGGAATTTGAAAGTGCACAAAAATCATTCATATTTCATACGTAAAGGTCTTTCTCACATATTTTAATCGAGTATATTCTCTCTCTCTCTCTCTCTCTCTCTCTCTCTCTCTCTCTCTCTCTCTCTCTCTCATTTCGCTGAAAAAATTTATAAAGTTGCAATAAATGTATCTTATTTAAATATGTATTATTTTTTTAGGGGTAAATATTGTAATGAAACTTATGAAATAATAAAAGATAATGTAAATAACAAGATGTAATGAAGTATAAATTATGAGTATAAGTTAAGTAAATTTATTAAATTGTACAGGGTGTTCGAAAAGTCCCGTCACCCCCTACAAAATGTACATATTGAAATACCAATTTTATTTTTGTGTGATGAATCGTATTTATACGTGGTAGGTGTAATTTAAGAAACAAGTCACTAGCAACAATTACTTTAATTACAGTAAATACAGTTACTAATTATATGTCTGTATCGCTTAATTCATTAACAAATGACGAGCGGTGGTTTCATGCCGAGATCTTTTGTCATGTGATCTCTCATTGTGGACATGGGGACTGCAAGTTCTTGTGATCGTTTCCGAAGTGATTTTTTTCGGTGAACGAGCCACTGATGCAATCACACTTCACATTGTTCTGGTCGCGTTGTTGGTCTTCCCGACCGTGGTCTGTCCTTGATGGAGCCAGTTTCAAACAGCTTTTTCTCCCAGCATAATACCATCTTGTTTGGTGGTGCAGCCTCATTGAATCTTGTGTTGAAATCATTCTCGATATCATTCATCGTTTTGCCAGTATGTGACTTTTCATGAGCCCATGTGCTCATCACTATCCTTTCCTCCAGAGTGTAAGTGGACTGATCTGCCATTGTTCATACAACTCTAATACCTGGAAAAGAAAAAAATGTCAATGAATCACATATAAATTCAATTAATCACAAAATTCAAATTGGTATTACAATATGTACATTTTGTAGGGGGTGACGGGACTTTTCGAACACCCTGTAGAAGAACAGCTGTTTCCGCGAATATAAAAATAAATAAGTGAGATTACATTTAATGTTTAAAAATCAGAAAATTGGTGTTCTCAATCAAATTAACTGACGGGATAATGATTGAAGAATAATTATGTATTTGTTTCATAGGATTTTTTATTTGTATCCGCTTTCAAATAAGAATTCCAGTAAGAAATGTAATCTAAATTTAAGGTTATGTAAATTAGGACGTTTTAAAAGCGAAGATTACGCACAGTACTTAAATGTGCAATATGTAATGTTTTGTATGTAGAATATCTAATCAGGTGTGGGAACAGTTTCATAACACTAAGGGAAACTACTTCGGAATAGAGTAATTGAAACAAGTTAGGAAGTTATGGCAGATATGGTTATGGTCTCATTAAAGTATGTGAGTTTTTCTCCTACCATTTTGTAATGGGTCTGCTGGTCTCCTCGTGGGATTAATAGGCCCAGAGATTCGGATCCCCAAACCAACAAGAAGAGTTTGACAAAGAAAGCTTGGTTGACCCCGAAAGTCCTTTCTCTCTGCACTCCCTTTTTTATCCGCTTTTTCTTCTCTCTCCGAATTCCCTTCGTTTCTCCGCATTTTCTCACAATCTATCCTTGTATTCCTGAGCAAACCACGACCAATGGACTCCTTAGAGCTTCTCCGTCTTTGGATTATTTCCTCAGCTCTTTCCTACTTTGTTTTTGTGGTCTTTTACAACTATCCTTCTTGGGCTGAGTAAGCCATTAGAATTTCTCATGCACTGAAACTGGCTGGCTGCGAAGCTACATCTACCAAAATCACTCTAGCTGCGAAGTTAGCTAGTTGATTTACGATACAATTGGGTTTGCCACGATTGGGTATCAACCTTCTCAAACAAATGGGTTGGCTAACTGCGATAGTTCCAACACCTTTGTCAAGTAATGAAGCTGGCTAGATGTGAAGGTACATATTCTCAGTGTCGGTGAAGTGTGACGTTATGAACTTCACCCGACCCCACGTTAGGAACTGGGATTAAGTAGTTAAGATCTTAGTATCATTTATTATTCATTTAGTTCATCAAGAAGGCTTTTTATATATTATTATAGATATGTTATTTCGAACGTTATTTCAACTTGACTGACCTATAGAAGAGTCTGATTAAAATTCAGATAGCTTTACTGAAAAGTAAATTGTCATTTACCTCACTGAAATTACTTTTTGTGAATAAAGTATATGTATTTTAGTATTAATTTAATTTCTCCTAATTCCCATTCGACCTAAAAATAATAAATAATCAGTCAGGAGGGCTAGAAACTGACACAGCGCTCACGTCAACTAGTGCCAGAGGCGTACTGAAGGGGAGGGCGACAGGGGTGATCGCCCCCCTTGAGCTAATAAATTATTATTTTGATTATTTTTACGTATTTAATTTACATATTCAATTAAATATTTTACATATTTAATTTCATGCACCAATCGAAAAATGCTAGCTAACTTTCTAGCGATTTTGTGTTTCATGAGTATTGCGTCATTTTTCATGGCACCTGGCAACCACTAATAAATGAAATGAAACATTAAGTATGTTATTTTTAAAATTTGGTATTCAGATTTTTACACATTTTAAAATTTAGTTTCAAAGTTTTCATTTAATTTACAATTTTTCACATTGTATTGCACACACAAAATTTTGTGTGGATTTTGTTTGGATTTTTTATTTCATTATAATGGACTTTAATGTTATGGTTAGTAATAATTCCTATTTCTATTTGCAACTTTGTAGAGTACTATTTGCAGGTGTCACAGGACTAAAGATAATGGACCTTTATAAATTTTTCAAAAGAAAAAATTTCCAAACTGACAGTGGTTCTACAGATCATGATGATCAAGGTACTGTTAATCCCAGTAAAATTACTAGGTTACAACAGGATGAGAATGAAAGTGAAAAAATTTCGGCGCCTTCGGCGCTAGCCCTTGCCTCCCCTACTACTAAAAATCTAAAATGGCTTAGGATCCCGAAAACTCTTAATCCGCCCCTGAGAATAATTTTCTTTTATAAAGGTAACAGTCCAAGGAAATGCTCAATCTCGAAATTAGCACTTTTTTATTCTTATGTTAATACAAATCTGAGCATTCTAACTGCGGTCTGCATTGAATATTGTTACTAATCAGATTTTTATCATAATTTTTGTATTTTTTATATAATTTATATATTTTTATTCATAATGTGTCTTAGCAGTAGCTAGTTAATCATCTCTAATTGAACGATAAGCTCATCATGAACGTAATAAAAATTATTTATCTCTATTTCAATTATACTTCTACGATTAATTCCAAGTTCGCCCCCCCCCCCTTGGCAAATTTCTGGGTACGCCCTCACTAATGCTGTCCATTTTGCTAACTTCAGGACTAGTGGGTAGTCTTGTGGTTAAGGTGCTGATCTGCTGATCGGGATGTCGTGAGATCGGGTTCGGACGAGGACTTTGTAAATTGTAATTTCTGACTTCTCTGTTGGGTGGTTGTTCAGATTCCACGTTAAGCTATAGGTCTAAGGTGGGCCAACAAGCTTTACCTTAGTCAGAATGAACAATTCGGAGGGAAGCAAAACTGAGGTTTACTAAGAATATACATATATATTACATTTAAATAAATGACATGAACATGTAAACAAAATTCTTGTTTATATTTATTCTTTCATCTAATGTAAAAAATTGCTGCACATACAATATGAATAAATAAATAAGTAAATCCACGGATAATACACCGATTATTTAAGTTACAGTGATTAATAATAACAATAATAATAATAATAATAATAATAATAATATAATAATAATAATAATAATAATCATAATAATCATTCAGAAAGGCTAGAAATTGGTACAACGCTCAAGCCAACCAATGTGTTCCAGTGCTCTAATCCCTGTATAAGTTACAATGAAGCAAAGTAATTTCTTTATTAATCGTGGTAAATACATCACGATCGCTCATCAACTCGAGTTTTGAGAGGAGAAGGGTGTATAAATCCTCATAAAATACAAAGGAATACAAAGGACACCAAATAGTAACAGACCGGCTAGTCCCTACGAGGCTGTCTGTTTAAGAAGAAGGGTTTTATTAAAAGAAGGAAAAAATTTAAAGCATAAGAAAATTTAAAGACAAGTGAAGGTTTCAAAGCAAAACAGAGAAAAGAGGTTGAGAGGTAGCAAAGAATTTAAAGATGAAGTGAAAATTTTAAAGTACAGAGGAGGGAATCCAAGTGAAAATGCTACAATATTTCTACGTGCTAAAATATGCTTCCAACTGCTTCCAACTGTTCCAACTTCCAATTTAGAGATAAAGTGAAAATTTTAAAGTATCGAGGAGAGAATCCAAGTGAAAATTCTACATTTCTGTGCTCTAAAATATGCTCCCAACTGGGGTTTAAGGCAAGATAAGCATCTAGTTTCTTTTCAAAGGATTCGCTCGAATTACTTTGCTCTACGCTGGCTGGCAATCCATCCCACAAATTAACTATGCGATTAAAGAAAAATTTTTTAGCTTCATTACAATTAAAATGTTTAGCTTCATTACAATTAAAATGTTTACCCACTAATTTCGAACCATTACCGCGAGTTCTATCTGCATTCCTGAAGGTGAAATGTTTTTTGGCGTCGACATTATCAAAACATTTAATCATTTTAAATACCTGGATTAAATCTCACTGAATCCGCCTTTATACAAGTGAGAATAAATTTAACGTTTCTAAACGGGCAGCGTAGGATTTGTTTCCAAGTCTAGGACTCATCTTAATAGCCCGTCGCTGCACTCTCTCCATTCTGTCCATGTCCTGTCGTAAATATGGGGACTAGAACTGGACGCAGTATTCCAGGTGGGGGGCGTACTAAGGAATTATATAATGTTAACATTGTTTTCTCCGACTTAAACTCAAACGATTTACCATTAAATCCTAAGATTTTATTTGCTTTTCTGACCGCTTCGATACATTGCATACTCGGTTTAAGAGTGTTGACAACAATAATACGTAAATCTTTCTCTTCCGTAACACTAGTTAGTGTCTTGTCGCACATAAAATTATTTCTATTGTTTCTACATTGTTTCTACTGATATGCAACATTTTACATTTATCATATTAAAGTTCATTTGTCAGATTTCCACCTACTGTAGTAATTTATTAATATCTTATTGAATCTGCAAACGTTCTGCCACTGATTTTGTTCGTACCCCTAGTTTAGTATCAACCGAACTTTTGAAATTATATTCTTAATTCCTGTGTCGATGTCATTGATATAAATAATAAAAAGAACTGGTCCCAGAACTGATCCTTGAGGCACACCGTTAGTTATACTTTTCCAGTTAGACGCTTTGCCATTAATGTATACTCTTTTTTTATGTCCACTAAGCTAATTTTCGATCCATTTGAGAACATTACCATCAATTCCGTGAGAATGCAGTTTGGCTAATAATCTTCTATGTGGCACTTTATCAAGCGTTTTATGAAAATCGAAATATATGACATCTACTGTTTTACTCTCATCATATATATTTACAATATCATTAAAGAAATCGAGCAAATTAGTAAGACAAGAAAGATTACGTCGAAAGCCGTGTTGAGAATGTGATTAATGTATTAATTTCTAAGTGATTAACTATTTTGTCCAGAACGATCGTCTCCATAAGCTTACCAACTACTGAAGTCAGGTTGATGGGACGATAATTTCCCCGGGAGTGATTTGTCCCTTTTTTTCAAATATTGGCGTAATATTTGCAAGCTTCCAGTCGAGTGGAACTTCTCCAGACTGTAACGATTTATTAAATACTAGCTAAAGTGGACCCTACGGACCCACTGGGCTAGACTTGCGGTGCTGGGGCCTTCGCCCTCAGTAATTGGGGGGCCTGCGGCCCCACAATTACTGATGAGTCAATAGTTTTCGGTCAATAAAATTATAGAAAAGAACGCATCTATGAAAATCTTAAGCTTCACAAATCTTGATACAATGGGTTCGGATGTGAAGCTTAAGTTTTTCATTGCTGCTTTCTTTTCTATAGTTTTATTAACCGAATAATTGACCCCTCATTAAAGAGGGGGGGTCAATTATTCGGTCAATAAAACTATAGAAAATCACACAGCATTGAAAATCTTAAAGCGCTAGAGTAAAAAGTTGAAGCAAAGTAAAGCGCATTTACTTCTATGTTCAAAATCGCTTAATAGTAAATTCATGGTATCAACAGACGGACAGACAGGACTAGCTTTTTATAGTATAGATATATGTAAGAGGAGAGACTATTGCGCAGTTCACTTCTTCAAGTACCCAAAGTAGAGCTTACCTGGAACGGGAGTTTTATTAGGATTAATTTTACCTATGGCTGAGAGCACTTCGCTTTCACTAATGGTAAAATCGTGAAGCTTTAACTGAGCATGATTACGGAAACAGGAATGTTGTTCATATTTTCGTTGGTAATCTTCCATTAAAATACTGCCATTCTTATTTTTCATATTAATAACCAGTTATAGTTATAGCGATTTATTGCAAAGCACAGACCTACTACTATTTTTCAAACACAGTTAAAAAATGAAAGTATACTATACTACACTACACACCTTATATGCAAGAAGTACATCTTGAGTTTGTGTTAAAAAACTCATCTTCTTATATCAAATGAGTTCATTACAAGAAGACTCGTGTTCATTTAGAATTATCGCATCAATCACTGATTTTTAGGAACAATTTTTAAATATTTCGATGAAGACTGAAGCCCAATTTAGCAGTCATAAATCATCTGTATTGTAAAACACGCCAGAAAGATTCATTAACCAAAAAGTCGAAAATTTGGTTCACTTTCTACTTCAACAAATAATGATTGCCATACCATATTTGAAAAGTAAAATTATATATATATATATATATATATATATATAGAGAGAGAGAGAGAGAGAGAGAGAGAGAGAGAGAGAGAGGCCTAAAGACTGAAACACCTTAAAAGCTATATATCTTCTTTGTGCCTTAACACGGATTACTGCGAAGAGTTTACTCGTAAATAAATAAAATTTATTTCGACGAAGGTTCCTTTTTATTTCTCGCATAGATTGAAAAGAAAGCGTCAGGAAAACTAATTACGGCAAATGTAGCTTTGGCCAAACGTTTGGCATCACCTACAATATTTTAAATTTGGCTAAATAAAGTCAAATGAAACCGGCACGATGCTTTTGAGCAATGATGCGCTGTTCATGTAGTGAATTTCATACCAATTTGTAGTTTAAATATTCTTACCAAGAAACTGCCAAAACTGAAAAAGTATGACACGTTAAATCTAATATAGCAAATAATAATTACACTAAAACTTATTGAAGAAATTCACACATTTTGACGAGTGTTACTAAATTCATTATCAATATATGAAATACATCAGTGATATTGCGGGTAATTTCTCTTAATACTTCTCTCATTCAAAAAAGTATTTTAAGGTATTTCAGCTCTTTTGGCCATATATATATATATATATATCATGAAGAGAAGGATCAAGGGTACTATAAACATGCTTAATACCTCGTTTCTAAACGTTTCGGAAACCACAGCTTTCCATCATCAATGGATGGGTCTCTGAAGTTAAAATCAAAGTACAAAGTTAAAATTTAAGTACAAAATTAAAATTTATAAAAATCTTTTTATTTAAATATTCAAATCAAAGAACTTTATTGTTTTTCTGAGTTTTTTTTTTAAACGTTTGGTTACACTTATTTATACGTTCATAAACACTGATACATGGTATTTTTATTTCTCCTAACACTGTCTTCCTAGAGCTAACCCCTTATATATATATATATATATATATACTGTGTGTGCGTGTATATATATATATATATACTGTACACATAAAAAAGTTTATAGTTCCACATTTCTAAAGAGAAAATTAAAGATTTAAGAGGAAAAATGGTGATCAAATTAAGCTCAGTCCGAGTTCCAAAATCACAGACTCGGACTTCGGAACAGATTTAATATGAATGAAACGAAATAAAAGCAGGACGTGTGGAAACCGAAGTGGCTCTAAAGGATTTTATGAACGGAATCGCGTTGTAGATTTCGACAGAAGAAGTAGAAGAAGAAGAAGAAGCAATGCGATTGCGAGCAGACACACACACGCGTCTTTCGGCTTCGTTTTATGATGATATAAATAGATTAGAATTATTTCCTCCAAAATTTGGATTTTATAACGAACTTTTTTTGGATAAGGGAATTTAATTTCTTCTTAAGTTTTTATAGTCTCTCTCTCTCTCTCTCTCTCTCTCTCTCTCTCTCTCTTCTCTCTCTCTCTCTCTCTCTCTCTCTCTCCATATACAGGGCGTCCCAAAAAAATGTATACACACTTTAAATACTTATAAAGGCAGTGTTTATTAAAATACATTTCATTTTCAAAATGTAATAGAATCTACAGACATTATTTAATTGTTTTGTCAACGCCTGTTTTCAAACTGACGTCCGTTCTGGTCCAGGCACTGCTGATAACGCGAAGCAATGGAATCGCAAACATCACGAAACATTTCGTTTGGTATTTGTGTGCATTCTCGTTCAATGGCTGCTCTCAATTCAGCGACTGTTGCAGGTTTTATAGCGTAGACTTTGTCTTTTAAGTATCCCCATAAAAAAAAGTCTAGTGGTGTGAGGTCTGGTGAACGCGGAGGGTATTCTACGAAACCCCTTCGTCCAATCCACATCCACATCGTGCCAAGTACCACTCGCAATACTCCACTCTTCGGTCCGGATCATCTTCATTAATAGCATGGACTAATCTTGGAATGTAACTTTTCCATTGACAGCGCTTCAAAATGCGTTGGACAGACGATTCTGAAATTCCTACCTCACGACTCGCTTGCCGCACAGATTTTCTTGGACTTTGGTGATACGTTTCCAGTACTCTTTCTTGCTTTGTGGGGATTGTCGATGTCCGTGGTCTTCCGGAACCCTTCTTGTGGACATTCTGAACAGTTCCATCGGTTTCAAACTTATCTCTAATTCGAGTGATGGTAAGTCGCGTTGGTGGATCTGTTTGAAACTCCCTCCTAAACTCTTTGCACTTCAACTGCGTTTTCACACTTCCAGTAGCATCTTAGAATGAATTTCCTTTGTTCAAAGCTTAGTCTGACTGCCATTATTAATTCTAATGGGTTTAACTTGGAAAGAAAGAAACATCAATTGAGCTATTAGCTGTTAAAGTGTGTATACATTTTTTTGGGACGCCCTGTATATATATATATATCAGGTGTCCCCCCAAAATGTCCCTATTTCTAAATAAATGTTAAAGTAAAAAAGAATCTAGACTGAAAGAGAAAGGCGACAGGTTCGTAAAACGTAAGGGTTTAATAACCTCAATTAAACAACATAAATAACTTTATTAATGTGATTTATTTTTCTGAAGTTGGTTATAAATCAAATAAATTTCAAATTTCAAACTTTGGTTTATGTCAATACACATACATTAAGAATAATTAAGGTACTTGGGCACACTTCGAAACTTTGATCGCGGAGGGAGGTTGGCCAAATTATTATTTGTCCTCACTTTTACTTAGATGGTTGTACTTATACTTGTCTCTTGACTTCAAAATGAAGACGTGTTCTGCTACCTCGGAAATATCAGAAAGCATTTATTCAATGAGGATGCAATGACGTAATGTAGTTAGTCGCCTGGGTTTAATTTTGGAATTTAATTATTCAGGTTCTGTTTGTCCAACATCGTGACAAAACGCGGACATAAACCTACTTATTACTATAAAATGACGTACTTTATGATTTTTTTATTTCCAAAAGTAGTTATTTATTGTTATCAGTTTTGGTAACTATAATTTGTTGCAATAATTACTACGATTTAGATATAAATTTGGCTTGATTTTACACGTTATTTACAGTTATTTTATATTTTAAGGGTTTATTTCGTTTTAATGTTTTAAGTGCATTAATTTTAAAAAATTCTTCACTGATCATATCAACTCGATTTCAGAAACGTTGAGGAATAAAATGCAAAGATTTCCAAGGCAGAAGTTTCGCTCTTTATGAAGTTCTTGAGCTTCTCAGAAACTGTCAGCTTCTGAATTATATATATATATATATATATATATATATATATGTGAAAATAAAAACCCACTCTAATAGACAGAGTTTATTTCCACAACAGTTTCGATGCCCACTGGCATCCTCTTCGGGTAGATACAGAAAAACGACGTTTCGTTTTTGGGATCTTTTGGTTTGACGACCGGCGGAAAAAAACGAGTCATGGCTACGGGACCGTCAAATTCTAGACTCTACCAACTGGTTAGGTTAACTGAATGCCCAGTTAGGTCAACAGAATGCCCGGTTAGGTCAACTGTACGCCCTTGACGATTGGTTAGGTTAAGTCATGATATTTTCGTTAGTTTACTGTCAAAACAAACGAAAATATCATGACTTAACCTAACCAATCGTCATGAGCGTACAGTTGACCTAAAACTTTCAGGGATTTTGGAATCTTAATGCGTATATGATATTCTCTAAACTAAAATTATAACTGCCTCACTATTTGTTTCTCTAAAACATGAATGTTATTTTTGAAATCCTCGATTAAAACTGGACAATAAAAAACGAGTAATGTTAAAAAATATTACAGGCCGTCAAACTGAAAAGATCCTACAAATAATTTGTTAATAATAAATAAATTCCAATGATATCACTGCAATGTATGCGATGCTTTTCAAAGCAACTATACAAAGCCAGGAATGATCCTTGGCTAGAACAGGAAGGCCCTAGCCCCGTCACCGCCGTGTCAGTAAGGATGGAATACAGCAATGAAGAAAAAGTGGTATTCTTAACCTTGTATCGTGGGCATTTTTTATAATAACTGTGAATAAAGTTTGCATTTATTTCAAGAAAAATATAATAAACCACCAGCAAGTGCAACCACTCTTCGATACTGGAAGCTCGAACTTCTGGAAACAGGGCGCCTGGTAAAACATCGTCCAAGAAGCGGAAGGCCAGTAACGGCGACAGGAGACAACAACAAAGAAAATGTCCTCGCCAGTTCCCAAGTCGATTCAACAACTTCAACGAGAAAAGTCGCAGATGAATTGGGTATTTCCAAATTTGCAGTAGCAAAAATATTGAAATCACAGGGAGTACCACGATTACAAACTCATTTACTCTCACCTCATATATAACAATGATTCTGATATACGGCTGTAGTTTGCTGAAACAGTTAGACAAAAGTTCAACAGTGATCCAGATTTCCTTCGAGAGCAGATTTTCAGATGAATGTGTCTTTGTTTTAACGAGTAAAGGAAACAAACACAACGTTCACTAATGGGTGGAAAAAATCCCAAAATACGATTGGGTAAACCAGTTTAAACGGTTACACTAACAGTTTGGGCGTGCACTGGTTATTGAGGACTCGTTTCCTTTGACATATTGAGAGATAAGATGGCTGGAAAACGCTATTGCCAGGTACTGAGAGACAAAGTGTTGCCACAGTTTACAGTTTACTAATGGCGTTGGCAGGAATTGGCTTTGTCAACAAGATAGAGCGCCGCCACATTACTCTCCAGCTGCCCGTGAGATTCTGGATACGAACCTTGAGGGAAAATGGCTTGGGCGGCGAGGTTCCATTGAGTGGCCAACCAGATCACATGATTTAACCCCGTGATTTCTGGCTTCGGACTTATTTGCGTGACAAACTCTACACTCCTGGTTTGATCTATCCAGATGTGAATGCCCTTGGCCGCAGAATAGATGAACAACTGTAAAGGCTCCCACTCGATATGTTCAGAAGAACAATGAAGAGTTTCACAGAGAGAATCTACAATTGTATCATAGCCGATGGAGAACTCTTTGAAGATTAAATTACAATTTAACAAAATATTTGTATGAATAAAATTCTCATAGACTTCTTGTTTGATTTGTTTCATCATATGAACATTTATCTGTATAATGTTTTAACTAAATAGTTATAGTACTGTTATATTACATACAGTTTTTAATCAACCTTCGTCAATGAGCGAAAAATATCATTCATATATAAACAAAAACCTACTCGTTTATTCACTTGGAAGGAGTTCGTCATTATACCTACAAGGATTTCCCCAGGATCTCTTCCATTAGTATGAGAAATGAAATTATCTTTGGGCTTTTTCAAATGTAACGGGAATATTTTCACAACTGTATTCAGGCGAATTTTGTTTTCGTTTTTATTTCCACTTTCAAGGGATTTCAGAATGTTCGTTTCAAATTAGTTTATATTTCATTTAATTTATTTTTAAATTTTTGTTTCTTCTCATTTATTCTGCATTTGGTCAACATTCCGCAATCAATTTTTTTTTAGTGATAAATTGTTCCGATATTTCTATCAATGTTACTGCTCTTTTCTCGGTCATTTTTTTTTAGGTAAGTATTCCAATGCTATTCGTTTTATTTCGCTTATTATCAACAGGCATTCGTTGACCTTTTGTCCTGAAATAAAACTTCCCCTTAATTTTCTCAATTTTTGCTTTTATGATATTTCAACTAATTTTATTTGAATTTGAATTTATTCCTTCGAATATACATTCTTTTTCTTTCACTTAATATTTCATTTGCGCTTCTTTTAGACCAGAAATTGATGTGTGGCTAACTCCCTTACAACCTCCTTGCATGTCACTCTACCACCATGGTTCCAGTCTTCCTTAGATCCCTATCCTCTACTTCTTTTCCACTACTTTTTCCAGCACCTTAACTCCGAGTTCCATACCATACCACACTAACCCTTTTTCAGGCTTATTTCCGCTAAAGAACATTCACGGCTACTATTCTTAAGTTGAAGTACTTCTCATTCTATAGCGTCTTTGTAGGATTTGTATTTTATTAACATTATTTATTAATAATTTGATTTACATACACGTGATGTATGTACAGTAAATCAAATGAAACATCTTATTTACACAAATTCAGGTTTTCACTATTTTTTTATTCACATTTATTTAATTTTATAGCTTATTCACTTAATATTTAGTATTTTTATTTACAAGTATTTTACATTTTATTTTTTCAATTAATTTATTACACTATATATCATAAATTATTTTTTTTCACTTTAAGTTATATATTTATTAGAGCATAACAAACATTTCAGTTTATATGTACGAGTATTTACACTTCATTTATTGACTTTGTAATATATACACAAACTACTTAACATTATCAATTATTTTAATAATTGAATTCGTATTTATATTCTAGATTTCAAATTTCATCTGGTCTTTATAACCCTGGGGACACTCCTGTAGGATTCGGGGAGCTGAAAACGTTTACAGTACGTTTTCCCCAATCTCTTTTCCCCACGAGGCTCCTTCACTGCCCCCACATTTTTCGTCCCTGAAACTTGGGATGGACACTAAATTTACCAGGTTCACCAACAACATTGTCATCATCAGTGACAACATCATCTATACTAACTAACTGCATCATACAGTATTTTAAAAATTTATAATAGCACACATACCAATATTAATGGTAAGGCATTTGGCTTTTACAATAAGCCCGAACTCGCTACCAGCACGAATTCGTACTGCGTACGTCTTTGGGTTCAA
Source organism: Bathynomus jamesi (assembly GCA_023014485.1). Taxonomy (NCBI): domain Eukaryota; kingdom Metazoa; phylum Arthropoda; class Malacostraca; order Isopoda; family Cirolanidae; genus Bathynomus; species Bathynomus jamesi. The sequence goes on from JAJOZX010002490.1 coordinate 91,742, forward strand.
AGAGACGAAGCCGTCGGCGTACTCATCATTTCGTATGTATCGTAATTTTACCCATAGGGTGTCCGAGGTACTCGCCGATAGGTGGCATCGTCTCAACTTCGAGTGCCTCAGAAAAGGCACGTACCACTGATACCATACTTTCTAAGCACTTACCACGAGGCACATCTATTCACTATCATAACAAAATGTAGCTCCTTACCACTATGCTTTGAGTGTTATAGATTTTGTTAGGCAAACTTTTCCTGAAGAATGGATTGAAAGAGGAGTAAACTTTATGGGGCCATGTGAAGAACAACATTTACGCTACAAAACCTCAATATTTAGCAGAATCAAAAGATGTGCGAAGATGCCTTGCTTTAAGCATGTGAATATTCTCGCCTTATACGCGAGATACGAAGCCGTTTTAGACTGCCTTTCGAGAACAGTATCAATAGTATTTCGAGAGTTTTGTACCATTTTTACTCGAAACTGAAAGCGAACTTGATAAGAAATTCGTCGGATCCTATACGCACTTTGTTACGATGGTAAATATAAACGGAAATCAAAATACGAATGAGAATTAAGATCGATATGGTCGCAGCCAGTAAAGACCGCGTAGCACGTGAAGTGCTACTGTAAATTGTACTGTAAACCCTTCGCCCGAAGAGAGACCATGTTAAACGAATCCGCGTTACACGAATACGGGAAACCCCCTTTCATCCCAGAGAAATAAATACGGGGGTTGGGTAAATACTGATACAATACTGTACTCGCCATTACTTTACTCGTCATCACACCTCCAAGGGTGGTGGTGGTGAAGAAACGGGCGATGAAGGTGGTGGAGCTGGTGGAAGTGGTGACGGCGGTGGTGATGGTGGTGGCTTCGGGAATAGGCACGAATAAAGTGGTGATAGTCGACTGCTTAGTAAAACGTTGTCTCTCCCTTTAAAGCTTACTGTACGGTGCCAAGATTCTCTCGATACTTCTCCCAAACTGAAGACTTGGAAATCTGAGTAAATTTGGGTAGCAAAATCCTTTAGAGCATTAGCCATTTTCACCTTTAGAGTCAGCTGCTGTTGAGAATGTTCCACCGACTTCTTCACTTTCTTCCTTTTCTTCAGTGCTTCCTTCTTCCGTCGTGAGAGCAATGAGTTCACCAGTATCCAGCTCCTGACGGTGGGAATTCAACAATTCGGTAACATCATCCTCGCGGATAGCGTCAAATCTTTCGCAACAAACACTCCACCGAAGCTCGACGATTTCTCGCAATTCCTTCTCTGCGTCGGGGAGGCCAACATTGACTGTGACGGCCACACACCGTTCATTGTTGTTTCCTTCGCATCATCCCAAGCTCTTTATTTGTCAGCAGCTTGTCGGATGTCGTAGTTTTACCAAAATTGTTACTGTTGGCCCTTCCTCCCTCTTCGTGGCCTCCAGCATCTGCGCCAGCGTCCTCTTCATGTAGACTCCCTTGAAGTAAGTGATAATGTATATGTATTTATTATTTCTTACAACACCTAATGAATGTCCTATACATGTACAGTTTGGAACAATAAAATTATTATTATTATTATTATTATTATTGAACAACACGATGATCAGCCAAGGCTATAAGACTTATGTAACCAGAGGAATATGCCCCCATACTGACCTTACCAAGTCATCTCTTATCAACCACATATGGTCAGATGTAGAGCCATAAATGACCACCTCCCGAGTTACGTCACAATGAAACACCCTAAAGTATACAACTATTAGATTCGGAAAAGCAAAATATAATCGGCTAATTAAATACAAAACGAAGTTATACGCAGCAAGTTTCGACTTCATTCATGACCCACATAAATATACTGTAGATATAAATACCAAATTTGAAAAGTTCCAGGAGATACTATGAACTGCTTTTAATAAATCCTGCCCTATCATTTGCAAAAAATATTCTTGCTGTTAGAATCAACAATTGCTGGTTGACCCCAGGTCTAAAAACATCTATTAATTTTTTTTTTTTTTTTTACAAAAATGCGAAGGAAGGTTTATTCTCAAAAACGAGATTACACTCACTATAGAAACAAACTTAATTCATTAATACTTAAAGCAAAAACTAATTACTATAAACGTAAATTAGAACAATAAAAGGGTGATTCAAACAATACTGGGACCTCATTAACAAAGCGATTAATGAAAAACAAACAAAACCCTCTACCCCCGAAAAACTCTCTTAATTAATAATGAGCTCATTACAGACACAACATATATTTTAAACACATTCAAAGAATTTCTTTCACCAACATTAAGTGAGAACCAATGTCTTCTCTAATACCCCACCCAATGTACGGTCTTTCGATGTGTACCTAGGACTTCCCTCTCCCACACTCTTTCTTCCTGTCCCCCACTACGACATACGGTTTAGTGACAACCATGGAACAATAGAAGAATAAAAATTGTACGCTGGACACAATCCCAAACAGAATTTACAAAGAATGCGCAAATTTAATTGCACCGAAGCTCGCAAAGCTCATAAACCTATCCATTCTTAATGGTATCTTTCCAGATTGCCTAATAAAAAGGGCTAGAGTATGTCCTACTTATAAATCAGGATATAAAACTTCCCCCTCAAACCACAGACTCATCTCTGTCCTTCCGAACGTCAGTAAACTATACGAGATAATAATATACAATAAAATAATAAAATTTATATTAAAACACAAAATAATACACAAACAAAAATTTGCCTTTCTACACAATCACACGCTTCGCCGGAACAATTGATGACGATAGCGTACAGTACAGTATTACATTTTTGAGAAAACATCTGTCAAAGAAGGCTAAATTTTAACATTGCATTTTAATTGCTCTTGAATTAAATTAGTACAGGATATTGTCAAACTGTGTATAGATGATACACTTTACAAAATACTTCTATATTTGCGTATTTGATACAAGATACAATTTTATCAATGATATAGTATCATTTGATACTGACCATCTTTTCTAGCACCAAGGTATCCCTAGCCCCCAACTTCGTTTGAATTCATACAGTAAGTCTGCCTACCTCAACGAATATAAATCTAACTTAATTTATAACTGGGTTTTTAGATGAACTCAGTTAATAGCTGTATATTTGCTATTAGTCGTAAGGTAATAAATGTTATTAAAACAGAAAAAAATAAATTTTATGATTTTGCAGTACTTTTTCGGCATACTTCTCAATAATGACTAACGTTAGCATCTCTCATGACGGTATAAACTGTGAGAAGTGAGAAAATGCGTGAATCCCTCGTGAAAGGCGAAATCATCCCCACAAATAATGTTATACGTAGAATATATAAGCTTTTCCTTATATGTCGTATAAAAGTATAAAGAGTTCGCGGAATTCTTGTTTTGCTCGTAAAGCGAAAACAATTTTTAAAGTTAGGTTTCGTGAAGACAAATGATAAGTCTCAGGCAGATAAATTCAAAGTGAAAGTGATTATTAAGACTGCAGTCTTAATAATCACTCCCACTATGAAAGACTGAGACGGTGCTCTTCCAATATGTGCTCTACCGCGAAAATTTACATTCCAATACGTGATCTACCTTAGATTATTCGGATTAGAAGCAGGTACGTTAGTTAGCCTTATAAGGCTAACTAACGAAAATATCACGACTTAACCTAACCAATCGTCAAGGGCGTATAGTTGACCTAACGATTGGTTAGGTTAAGTCATGATATTTTCGTTAGTTAGCCTTATAAGGCTAGTTTCACGGTAGAGCACGTATTGGAATATGGTGGATCACAGTTTCGCGGTAGAGCACATATTGGAAGAGCACCGACTGAGACTTATCATTTCTCTTCAGAAACCTAACTTAAAAAATTGTTTTCGCTTTACGAGCGAAACAAGAATTCCGCGAACTCTTTATACTTTTATATAACATATAAGGAAAAGATTATATATTCTACGTATAACATTATTTGTGGGAATCAATGTAAGGTGCGAATGGAACTACAAAATTTAACCGTTTATATTAGAAAACCATATCGTCTTACTCTCATTCTTTACTAACCGTTCCATTATTTTACATAACATACATCAACAACGGTGAAAATAAGCGATTAAAAACGCATTAAGAGAGTAATGTGACGTTCTTCAGCTGACTCTTTAATCAGTTTTAATTAGAAAAGAATATAAAAAGATCGTCCCACAAATTCCTCATTTAATACTACGATTAAATTTCCACAAAATTGCACACCATATTCAAGTAATAATCATGATATTAACAGCATTCTCCCCCGTCCAGAAGGGACCATAACTTAAAAACTAATTCTTTATATACTGTAATTTAATACAATAAGCACTGTCAGTACTCATTTCAGTGATATGTGAAGAGAGTTTAAACTCTTTAAATCACTCGTTTCATAGTTCAAACGTTGTTACGTCTTTAACTCAATCTTTCATAAGCGTCTGCAGTGTCCCCCTCCAAGTACTACAAATTCTCTAATAACTATAATGATCCCTTTATAATTTATCATTATTTTCATTTAGTGAAAGAAAATTTTAATTATTTATCTGTTCCTGTAATTAATAATCACTTGTGGTTGTAATGACAACATCTTCCGCAAATTAGGAGTTTCACTAAATTCAATCATATAATAAAAGGGGTACAAATTTATATATATATAAAGTTAGCAAAGAGTTTATTTAGACGAAACTGAACTGGGTTTATATATATATATATATATATATATATATATATATATATATATATATATATATATATATATGGGAATGAACTCAGAATGGTTCCCTGAGTTTTTTATGATACACACAGACCGTGCATGGAACAAGGAACTCTTCTGGGATAGTTAAATCCACTATAGTCCGAATAAGTAATGGTAAATCCGACGTGAATGCAACGAGTCTTTTACTTATATTGAGGTTCTAAATGTAGTGGGGCTAGGCTGCTTTAAACCCTAGATCCATGTCCCAAAGCTGGATCCTGTCTGCTTTGCAGATAGCTGGTGAGGAAAGTTATATTTATGGGACCTCTTTGCGAGAGACCCGTTGCCCACGTCGGGCTTGCATTATGAAAAAGAAAAAGAAAAACTATGGTATTTGTCATTTACCATTACTTATTCGGACTATAGTGGATTTAATTATCCCAGAAGAGTCCCTTGTTCCATGCACGGTCTGTGTGTATCATATATATATATATATATATATACACTCTAGAGGCACTTAATATATTTTGCCCCACCCTTTTTTCTTAGCTAAATAAAAGGCTATGGGGCTGAAATATCTTTTGGGCCGTAATTTTGAACTTTCTGCGCTTCACATATACGGATTTTTCCAGTTTGAACCTCCCCTCCTTGTATAAAACCGCTTTTAAACGCCCTTCTATAAAACCGATGGTTAACGCAGTTTCGAAAATGGCGTCTGACAGTGATGTGTGTCGTAAACAGAGAGCTGTTATCGAGTTCTTAACCACAGAGAAGGGAACAGTTGGAAATATTCACAACCGTCTACAAAACGTTTACGGAGATGCTGTTGTTGATTGAAGCACAGTTGTACGCTGGTCTAAACGTGTGAGATCATCGGAAAGAGGGAGAGCCAGCCTCGATGATGATCCATGCAGCGGTCGCCCGGCATCGGCTGTCACATCTCACACTGTGCAACGTGCTAACAGCATCATTCGATCAAATCGGTGCGTCACATACAAGGAGCTATCACTGGAGCTAGGAATTAGTGAAGGAAGTGTGAATACGATAATTCAGCAACTGGGATACTCAAAAGTGTGTTCACGGTTTGTTCCTCGCCAACTGACTGAAGATCACAAAGCCCAAAGAAAAGAAATTGCTTCTGAGTCGTTGGTTCGATACGAGACAGAAGGGGATTACTTCCTTTCACGAATTGTGACTGGGGATGAGACTTGGGTACACCACTTTGAACCTGAAACAAAACGTCAATCCATGGAGTGACATCACGCAAACTTCCCACGCAAGAAAACGTTCAAAATGGCTCCCTCTGCAGGAAAGGTTATGGCCACCATCTTCTGGGATATGAAAGGGGTGATTCTGGTGGACATTATGAAGAAAGGACAAACAATCAACTCGGAGGCATATATTGCTACCCTACAGAGACTCCAAAGACGTATAAAGCGAGTTCGACTGGAGAGAAAACTGGAAGACGTCCTTCTTTTGCACGATAACACAAGACCACACAACAGTTTGAAACAAGAGAAGCCATCACAAAAGTGCGCTTGACTGTGTTACCCCCACCTTCCATACAGCCCGGATCTGGCACCTTCAGATTTCCATTTGTTTGGGCCAATGAAGGATGTTATTTGTGGAAAAAAGTTTCAGAGTGACGATGAGGTTGTTGAGGAGGTTAAGAGGTGGCTCCAGCGGAACCCAGCGGACTTTTGCCAGCAAGGAATAAAGGCCCTTGTTTCGAGGTGGAGGAAAGCCGTAGAAAAGGATGGAGACTATGTGGAAAAATAAAAACTTGTAAAAAAGGTATGTAGCTACTTGTGTACAAAATTTCTGGAACTTACAAGGAAACTTGGAAAGAAAAAAAAAGGTAAGGCAAAATATATTGAGTGGCCCTCGTATATATATATATATATATATATATATATATATACACACACACCCTGACGAAGTGTACTTCTGAATACACGAAAGGCCTTGGAATTTCCCGTGTTTAAGTGTGAAATTCATCCCATATATATATATGATGAATAAAACCACGAAGGAAAGGAAACACAAAATGGTGCTCAAGCGCTTTCGTCTAATGACATCCTCAGGAACACTGAGTGTTCCTGAGGATGTCATTAGACGAAAGCGCTTGAGCACCATTTTGTGTTTCCTTTCCTTCGTGGTTTTATTCATCGTAAATATTTTTCACGTGTTACTTTCGTGAAATAATTTTCATATATATGTATATATATATATATATATATAAAATATAAAGTTAGCAAAGAGTTTATTTAGACGAAACTGAATTGGATTACTTTTCCTTTGGTTTGTTAAATTTGTATGAAAAATAAGGACCAAGGATTAGTTGAGTGAAAGATGATTTCGTTTTAGAGAAAACTGAGAAATGGGTGTCAGGGAAGATGGGCATAGAGTAATGGATAAAGAAATGGAAAAATAGATGTTTTTAAAATATTTTCATGAAACGGAGTAAATTATTTTTTGTAGGAGGGAAGAGTGTTAAATGGGCCAAGTAGCAATCTCTCGTTTTATTTTCTTGACATCATCTTAACCACATCTTAACCACATCTTAACCACAACTTAAAAACCACCAAGTTAGCGGAACCGTCGAAGATAGGGAGTGGTGTTTGGAAATGGTGTTCAATTAACCTCTCTTTTTGATATAGTTGTTGTATTATCTTTTTGAAAGGTGGAGGGAAAATGCCCAGTCTCGTAGAATGGTTCTTCAATGAAAAATCACATTTCCTCCCGAGATGACTGAGCTCACTATATGAAAATAAGAGTACCAAATAATTATGAAAATATTCATTGGTACTTGAATCTTAAATTCCTTAAAATGACTAAATAATTTAATGCAAACAATGTGTGTCAAGAATTTGATTTACTTAAATTTGACGTTTTGCGGGTGGAAATTTTTTTTTAAAGTAATTTACTTATAATGCCTCCTTACAATGTGGCAGTAAAGTTCTCTGTGACATGAAAACTCTAAACCGTTTGATTCCCTATTACATATCAAAATAGGTTAAGAAAAGGTTCTTCTCAGAATTTTGGTCCAAATTGAGGATCACATAGACACGAACCGGGAGCTACTGGCTCTCTTTTCGAACCTGTATAAATTTCAAAAAATATTATAAAAAAAGGAGCTTATATACGGTCAATATTAGGAGCAGCTTCATTATTTGGGACGTTAAAGTTACAAAAATGTCATTTAGGTACTTCAACTTCCGCACTTTAGGAACTCTCCCCTTTACAGTGGAAGACTCTTTACCCCAGAAAAAAACTGACGGTGTTACAGGGGCCACTCTGAAATTATCAAAAGATCTACTTTTACTTTTATAATTTTTATCCATGAAGTGAATAAAAATTAAAAACGCCTAAAAAATTAATGAAGTAACTACAAGTTCAATGCTATAACTAAAGTTTTTGAGAAATTAATATGTAACCGTTTATACGTTTTGAAATTACTCCATTCATTTGTTCAAATCAATACGGATTATACTTTTGTTTTACATATATATATATATATATATATATATATATATATATATATAGAGAGAGAGAGAGAGAGAGAGAGAGAGAGAGAGAGAGAGAGAGAGGTGTATGTGTGCAAAGATAATGAACACAACCATAAAACCGTGTTGTATAAATTGCGTGAAATGTAAAAGGCATTAAAATGGGATATTAAAAACCGTCAGAACAAGGTTTCAAGCCTAATATAGAGGGTGTCTATAAAGTCCTGTTATGGTTTTGAATTTAAATGAAAAAAGAGGTTGCTACATCATCTGAACTCAGAACTCGGTCACCCATCGAACTACTTCCCAAACCCAATGTTGTTTAACTTCGCTGATCGATGGGAAAAGGTGTTTCGACATAGACACGACGTTGCCCGCGGATAGATGTACGAATTGCTGGATGGTTAAGGTTAAGTTAGGTAAGTTTAGTTAGTTTAAACTAATTCCCTACAACATATTGGGTAAAATTCTATTCTAGGCTTCGTAAATGTAAGATTTGCTAGGTTAGTTTAAGTTACATTAGGTTACGTAAGGTATATTAAATAGCGTTTGATCCTGTATTCAGTGGTAGGTAATGTTAGGTAAGGTTACGTTAGAGTAGGATAGTTTAGGTTAGTGTTGGTTAGGTTATGATATGATTGGCTAAAACAGGTTGGGTTAGTAAAGTTTAGTTCTCTATAACGTTTTGAGTAGAATTCTAGTCTAGTGTTTGTATATGTTGGATTTGTTAGGTTAGGCTAGAATAGATTAGGTTACGTTAGAGTAGGATATTTTAGGTTCGGGTTCATTAGGTTAGTTTACCAATGGAAAACGGAATGTTTAGATAGTTAACTTGGAGTATGGTTAGATGGAATGAGAGATAGACGATTGGATAGAGAGGTCGACAGATAGATGAATGGACTGATCGACGTATGGATAATTGAATAACTTTGAGGATCAATAGACGGGTATGTGCATGAGTGGATAAATAGAATGATAATCGTATGGACGGTTGACTGGTTGGATAGCGAGCGTTCGGTTAGATGTACAGATGGACAGCTGGTTCTGGATAGATGGATAGCTGCAAGCCTGGTTATGTAGGTAAATGAATGAATGGATGGATATATGATTGTTCGGTGGGTGGATAGATGAATGGAAAAATATAATGAATAAAGACATGGGTAGCGAAAAACACAATGAAATCACTTTGTGTTGCTTAATCTTTTCAAATAAAGATGGCCTCTGCATACGTAAAGTTGTGTTTATGCACGTGCATATGCTTCTTTCTTTGGATGTGGTAACTTGAAAATGTTGATAGATAAATGGTTGAGTGAATGGATGGGGGGCCAGATTTCTATGTTTTATAAAGGATGTCTGTGCGGCATGTGAAGCATATAGAGCCTAAGGATACTGCTGCAGTAATGATAAACACAGCTTCATTTGTCGGACAGTGTTTTATAATGGATGCCTCTATGTATCGTGTAGACTGTAGAGCATGAGGAGACTGTTGCAATAACGATGAAAACAGTTTGAGTTGCTAGATAGTATTTTAGGCGAAATTCCAGAATCCAGACATAGTTTGGAGAAAGAGTCCGTAATAGCTCCGCCTATAACCATAGGTCTCTTGATACACAACTTCAAAGAAATTTCTTCCAATTACGAATTTATTTATACATGATTTTATTTTAATGGAATTACCTAATGCTGTGTTTGTAAATTGGAAATGAAAGTGAAAGTGAAAATTGAGGAAAGTGTGTTAAGGTGGTTTGGACAAGTTGAAAGAATGGAAAATGATAGAGTTGTAAAAAGAGTGTTTAAGAGTGTTTGCGAAGGTAGAAGAAGGAGAGGAAAGCCGAGAAGAAGATGGATGGACATGGTGAATGATTAATGATTGCGTGAATAAGCGTCGACTTAATCTGGTTGATGCACGAGAAGTGACTGCAAGTCTCCCCTTCCCCACTAACTTTTGCTGTGTTAGTGGGGAGGGGGAGACGCTGGTTCACCAAAAAGCCTGTATGAATGGATATGTGCGCGTTATTTTCTGCATTTTCTCCTTTTCACTAGCTTCTGATGCAAAGGATACAAAGAATGTAAACGGCATCCAACCCTGAAATCACCTCCGAACAAATAAACAGATCTCCCTATATGAGAATAAAAACCCACTCTAATAGACAGAGTTTATTTCCACGACAGTTTCGACGCCCACTGGCATCCTCTGTCTATTAGAGTGGGTTTTTATTCTCATATTTTGACCTTCACGTAAAAAAGTGAAGTTTTTTGCAGATCTCCCTATGTTTTACATACACTGTTCCCCCAGCCGAAATCCAGCACCCTCAGAATCCCGAAAAATGGGCTGACTGAACGACTCATAAATAAATAATGACCTCTTTCACCCATAAAACGGCACGCAATACTATATAAAAGAACAGAAAAGGGACGAGTGAATATTTCTTTTCAGTAAACTTCGTACGTGACCTACAAAAAAAAACATTCACATAAAATGGATTTTAAGGGGAAAACCAAGGAATGCATAACAAATAAACTCTACTAAAAAATCTAACCACGCAAAAGAACAACACTTTATTGCTCATGCAAAACATGACATTTATAGAATTGGTAAAAACTCAGCGCTCGCAAGCTCAGTTGGTCTTCATCATATATATATATATATATATATATATATATATATATATATATATATATATATATATATATATATATATATATATGTATATAGTGATGCAATCTGAAATCAAGAGTTCACTTATGCTTATTTCACACGGTTGTCACAAATTGCACCAGAAACGTGCGTGAACACTATTAATGCAAGCAGGTACTTTGGTTAAAATTCACAACATATACTCGCAAAACCTAAAAAATGGCAGTCCGGATCAGTTCGGTTGCATCTTATAACAGAGACCTACAATACCCGTAGAGTGATGTTACTACCGAGACCGAAGTAAAACGCTGCACAAAAAGGGGTTTCATCCCTATCCAGAGCAGGTCTTTTACCAATGCATCATCGGGAAAATTTCATTTCAAGCGCAGCTTCTGGATTATCTCGCTTAACCATCTGTTTTTCGAAAATGTAGTCGTACTAGTTACCCATCAGTATATGCACTATAGAGAACCACAACAACCGTAGATTGATTTTCATACAGAATCAAATAAATCGTTTTATTCGGGACAAAGCCTCCTCCGTGATGCGCGTTTTATTTACTTCATTCTCCATATGAATATTATATATATATACACAGGATATATATATATATATATATATATATATATATATATATATATATATATTGTCTAACACCAACAAAATTGAAATAATAATTGTAATATAAAAAATAACGACTTTCGTTATAAAGTTTATTAATATATATATACACTCGTATATTAGATAATTCATATATATATATATAATATATATATATATATATATATATATATATATATATATATATATACACACTCGTATATTAGATAATTCGAGTGAAATTTTATAATGCGTCGAATACCATTTGTGTTGAATGTACGCGAAGAAAAAAGTTGGAATTAACAAAGAAAAGACGATACCCATCTTTTGTTCTTATTTTAAAGCAATAAAACATTTTTGGCAAGTTTCCAAATTATATTATAAATTTATTTTTCTTTCATATTTCAGCATATGACTTTTTTGTACAACTTTCGTATAAAATATTATGTGAATTTTATTAACGTTAGGAATGACAGTTCTTTATTTGTCAAATTTATCTTTAAGAATTCCAACAATATTTAGTTATACATCTTTCTACATCTTTCCCTCAAAAGATGATAAGCACTTTAATTGCTCCCTTTTTGTCTCATTTTATGCATTGTTTGAAATTTATTTAATATCTTCATTCCAGTAAGCTATTTGCTGTCGTATTATTAGCATATATATATATATATATATATATATATATATATATATATATATATATATATTAGGGTGCCACTTATTTGGGGTGTTTTTCATTTTTTGGGAATTTCTATCAGGACGGGCACATTTCTGGTGTCATTCCGTCTAAAAACATTGTGTGTAAAATATTTTTGAAATAAAATAATAATTAGAACTGCCTCAACGAGGTCAAAGTTTATACTTTTTGTCGAAAAGTACTCATGGCGTTCTGTTATCATGTCAGTTTTCGTTTCGATAGCTGCTGTAGTTTCTGAGTTGAAAAATGATAACAGACAGACAGAACGGACGGTCAGAGTCGTTGGTTTAGTCTTCCGCACTGGTGTACAGAAGACTAAAATGAGGTATTATACAGGGTGTAACACGAGTTTATCCAAATATTGATACAGGCGAAAGAACATGTTATTCTAAGTAGAAAATGGGTTGGGACGAGTTTTGCCAACACTAACAGTGTTTCATTCTCTTTTTCAGTGAGTTCTGAAACGACGTGATGGCTTCGGCAACAAGATCTAAAACAGCAGTCTATCTCCTGGGGACCGTGGACCACAGCATCACAGGAAGCATGCTGCCTACGGGAAAGCAGGCGCTTCAGTACTTTTTCCACCTACACCTTGACGTCAAGAAGCCGATCAAGGAAGCAGCCGCTGAGACAGTGACCGCAGTCAAGGAATTCTGGGAGCGGTCCCGTATTCCTACGCAGAAAGACCAACGCGCAAGGGACAAGGTTCTCCGAATGTACGAGAAGTGGCGGGCTCTGAACAAGAACTCGAAACGGCGCACTGTGACCCAAATCAGGAACGAGGCCGAGTTCCTCTCATCCCTTGACCGCCTCTTCGACATGCACACGAACAGGCGATGTCGATGATCACAATCGAAGAGGACAGGGAGTTCCTGACGGGACAAAGGGCCGACGTGCGGCGCGGCGCATCCTCCACACGTGACATGACGCTGCACACTGAGGAGGAGCGTGCGAGGAGACAGGAAGCGGAAAGGAGCCGCGGAAGATGATGAAAGGGCGAACAGAGAGAGCCGAGAAGAACTCGTCGAACTGGCATCGAGCTCCAGCTCAGTGCAAGCAGCCCGACTCGGTCACCGACACGGCGTCGTCGCCGAGAAGAAGAGGAAGAGCTCTCTCTCCCGGGCCCGTCCACGTCGAATGCAGAAGCATCTACGACCCCTTTACCACCCAAGCGATTCCGCGCGTCGAAAAAGATGATCACCCCTGATCTCTCCGCAGCGATGGATCGGACGAAACTTACCGACCGAGAAGGTGTTTTTTTGCTGTCGGCGGCTGCGAGGAGCTTGGGCCACGACCCTGAGGAGCTGGTCTTGAACCGCGAATCCTCCCGCCGCGACCGAGCAAAGTTCCGTGCTATGGCAGCAGCGGAAATGAAGGCAGCCTTCCATCCTACTGTGCCGCTGACCGTTCACTGGGACGGGAAAATCGTACCAGCGGCTGACGGAGGCCCTGCTGAAGATCGCCTTCCAGTTCTGGTGTCTGGGGAGAACGTCGACAAGCTTCTGGCTGTGCCCAGCCTCCCCGACGGCACCGGCCGCGCCATGGCGGAAGCCGTCCTCTCTGCCCTCGAGGATTGGGACATCAAGGGACGGATCTGTGCCCTCTCTTTTGACACCACCGCCTCAAACACAGGACTCTCAGGAGGAGCTTGCTATATCATTGAGCAGAAACTCGAGAAGACAGTGCTTCATTTGGCTTGCCGCCACCACATCCACGAACTGGTGTGCGAGAAGGCATTCACGGCGTGCCTCGGTCCCTCTACTGGTCCTGACATCCTCCTGTTCAAACGATTCGCCGCCCAGTGGGACTTCATCGATCAAACCAAAGCGAAGCCCTTCGAGGATGGAACCATGCCGCAGCACCTGAAGGACGCCCGCGACGACCTGCTGATCGAATTCAGCGCCTCCTCGACGGTCAACATCCACGTGATGACTACAGGAAACTTCTGGAGCTCTCTGTAATTGTGCTGGGCGGTCCGAACAAGCGGGGTGCCCGGTTCGCTCGTCCCGGGCCTTCCATCGCGCGCGCTGGATGGCAAAAGTCATCTATGCCATCAAACTGTTCCTGTTCCGGGAACAGTTTCAGATGTCGTCAGGCGAAGCGGCTGGAATCCGGCGATTCACCATCTTCGCCGTGTCCATCTACGTGACGGCCTGGTACAAAGCGCCGCTCCCGCAACGGCCCCAGCCGCGGACCTCGCGCTGCTCAAGGCCCTCGTCTATTATCCGGACTCAGCGGTGGCCAAGGCGACGGCGACAGTCTTCGCCAGGCACCTATGGTACTTGAGCGAGCGCCTCGTCACCTGGCCATCTTCGACGAGGGTATCGACTTGGCGACAAAGCGGGAGATGATTAAAGCGATGGAAGAAGAGGAAGGATCGGAGGATCCCCCGCGGCGTATCAATGTGGACCTGTCCACCGCCTCAATCGCCAACAATACATTGGCCAAGTTCACAACGACTACATCAAAGGAGTTCTTCAAGGTTCTGGACATCAGCACCGCCTTCCGCTCAAGGATCCGGAGGAGTGGCGCGGACCCAGCCTTCATCGCCGCATCCCGCCGAGTCCAGGCCCTTCAAGTGTCAATGACTTCGCGGAGCGCGGGGTGGCGTTGATGCAGTCTTTCAACCTGGCCCTTACCAGAGTGAAGACCAAAGGCAGTTCTCTTACAAGTGGTCGAGAAGCACCGCTGTGACTTCCTAACCGCCCGCAAGTCCCCGTGACCTCTGCAAAGTAGGCAACATGAGAGGGAGATGGGCGCCCATGATACCCCCCCCCCTTGAGGGGCTAATACTCGAGTTGAGGGGACCTAGAGTTGAAAGTATGAAGTCCAGTATATATTTTAGGTCAAGATTAGTAGCTTGAACAAACTAGAAGTGATATTTTATTTGCTAGAGGCATAGAACATCATGATCTAAAATTTCTACTTTTCGAGAAAATATACAAACTTTGACCGTATTGAGGCAGTTCTACATATTGTTTTATTTCAAAAATATTTTACACACGATATTTTGACAAAATGGAACCAGAAACGCGCCCGTCCCGATAAAAATTCAAACTTTCGAAAATAAGTGTCACCCTAATATATATATATACAGGGTGGGCGGAAAGTAGCTCCCTATTTTGGATTGGTAAAAAAATACGTATATTATCCATTTATTTCAGAAGAAATAATATGAAAAGGTAGGCATACATGGTAGGTTTTCTCTAAAATTCAATGTGGGCTCCAACTCTTTCCACCAGCTTCTGGAGCCGCCCAGGAATGGCGTCCACTGACTTTAGCAGGAACTCCGGCGGGATGGAGGACATGACTTCCCGAATTCGGTCCTCCAGTTCTTCCAATGTCCTCGGTTTGGTGCGGTAGACTTCTTCCTTTACCCACCCCCAAAGAAAGAAGTCGCACGGTTACCGCTGAAAAACGGCAGAATCGGTTCAGTGTAACGGTGTGGTGTGGTATGACCTCAGATCAGGTTGTGGGCCCGTTCCTTCTGCGCAACACCATGAATGCTGAGCGGTACCTTGCTATGTTGCGAAACGAGGTCTGGCCGGTTGTCAGCACATGGGAGAACATCGACGATCTGATATTTATGCAAGATGGCGCCCCTCCGCACTTCGCTCTTGTTGTCCGTGAGTGGCTGGATGCCCACTTCCCTGGGCGTTGGATGGGTCGTCGTGGTCCACATCAATGGCCAGCCAGGAGCCCCGACTTGACACCGTGCGACTTCTTTCTTTGGGGGTGGGTAAAGGAAGAAGTCTACCGCACCAAACCGAGGACATTGGAAGAACTGGAGGACCGAATTCGGGAAGTCATGTCCTCCATCCCGCCGGAGTTCCTGCTAAAGTCAGTGGACGCCATTCCTGGGCGGCTCCAGAAGCTGGTGGAAGAGTTGGAGCCCACATTGAATTTCGAGAAAACCTACCATGTATGCCTACCTTTTCATATTATTTCTTCTGAAATAAATGGATAATATACGTATTTTTTTACCAATCCAAAATAGGGAGCTACTTTCCGCCCACCCTGTATATATAAAATAACCACTAGGAAACACTTAAACAAATTCAGCCTCATGTCTTAAGACTTGCTGAATGGCGGCAAGACTTTTGACATCCAGTAACATATATATATATATATATATATACATATATATATACACATTTATAGTATATATGAGCACATTGTAGACACCAATCGACCAGGGAAGTATTCCGGGGCGTGGGATGTTAGGCCTGAGACAGGGAGTGCTGGAACTCTCGTTTCTCCTGTCACTGTGGCAGTCCAACATGTTTTGAAGCACACGCTTTTCCCTCTATTCCTCACTACACATGCAGTACATTCATCTTACTCACGACACATTTTCTTCAAAATTAAAAAAAAGGTATAGTTTTTAACAGCCTCAGAGACCTTGATTTCGAAGCTCTCCTCTTACTTCTCTGGGGGGTATTTTTGTGGGCGTTCGCCCTTGACACCTCCTTCCTGCATGAAAAGTATATATATATACATATATATACACACACACATCACTTCCTATCCTTCTTCTTGGGTAAATTTAAAATTCAGCATTTTATTTTCGGCGAATTTTTTTCTCTGCTCCAAACTGCCTAAAAAAAATTGAATCGTGCTTAATTTTTACAGGGGTAATGGGGGAGTGGGGTAATGGGGGTAATGGGGGAGGGGGGTATGCAACAAGGGAGTGGGGGTTAGCCCTCCAAGTTGCAGAAAGGTGGGTAAGGGGGTTTTGGGGGGAGAAGCTGCCCTCGCCGTAGGCGAGTTTGCGAAGCACAAGCCCCGCCCGTAAGGCAGGGAGCCGAAGGCTCTGCTTGTTTTTTTTAAAAGATAATCATTGATCACTGGAAGAAAAAGGTAAGTCGACTTGAACAAATCAATCCCAATTAATAATTTAAAGTGAATTTGATCGAAGGAAAGATTGAAAACAGTCACAGATTTTGAGTTAAAGTGATTCAAATGTGAACGAAGAAGAATGTGTGCTCAGAATAACACCACGAAAGGGTCTTCAACGTGAAACACGATGCGGAGTGCAAAAACGGAAAATTTAGGAAACCCAACCTGCTGTTAATCGCAAACAGATGACGACCACATAAATTTCACAAAACCGAACACTCAATGATTATTCAGCATCATAATTATAAACTATCAAAAGCTAAATGACTTTCATTCACAAAAGAACACAACAGAAGTTCACATTTTCAACACAATTGCACTTCACAAAGAAAATTTTAGAATCGCCGCAATTAAGTAATATTAAAAGATACACAAAATCGTCTTACAAAATTATTATCAGCACATATTCATACCAACACTGTATTATTCCTGACACATGGAAACAAGGTAAAATTATTACACTATTCAAACCAAACAAAAATCCAACAAAAGCAGCTTCCTATAGACCCATTACTTTACTATGCACACCTTCCAAAGTAACAGAAAGACTAATCTTACAAATCACCAACCCACACATACCACTATCGCCCACTCAACATGGATTCAGGCCTCACCACTCGACCACGACATTACTCACTAACCTCACGCAGCACATCATGGATGGCATTAACTCCAGACGACCAGCTCAACGTACACTATTAGCAACAATAGACATTAGTAAAGCATTTGATGCTATCCCACGTTTCCCTCTCATAAACAAACTACTCAACACAACCATGCACAATAACACCAAAAGGTGGCTGAGCAACTATCTTTCAGGAAGATACTCACATGTCACATTTAATGGCAAGTCATCCAAAAACAAACTTTTTCCGAACGAGGTCCCTCAAGGCTCTGATCTCTCACCAACACTGTTCAACTTATACATGCATGACATTCCAACACCCATAGATAACAAGCTTACCTTATCATCATATGCAGATGACATCACTCTAACATCTACCTACAACAACATCGACACCGCTACAAATAACCTACAAACATACATAAACAGTATACAAGACTGGCTCACACACAATAGACTCAAAGTAGCTCCCACAAAATCAACCATCACCTTGCTTACAAGCAACTCAAAAGAACACCAGATAACTCCAAAGCTTACACTAAACAACACCAACATTCCGCACACTCACAGAACCAAAATACTTGGTGTCACATACAACACATCATTATCTTTTGCAAACCACATTCAGGATATTAAAAACAAATGTACGTCAAGACTTAACACGCTTAGGGTACTAACAGGCACAAACTTTGGACACCAGCAGGAAATAACATCACTCATATACAAACAATATATTCGCTCAGTTATGGACTATGCTAGCCCATGCTGGGCACCCAATATCTCAAACACACATATAAACACCTTACAGACAATACAAAACAACGCACTTCGTATCATTACAGGATGCACTCAAACAACACCAATTGAACACCTGCACACAGAAACAAAAGTACTGAAAGTTAGGGAACATTTATACATGAGGGGAACACAATTCATGGCAACAGCGACAACTAACCCACAACACACTTGCCACTACATGTACAATCATGCATCGAAACCTCGCACCATTAAGGTAACACCAGAGAGATATTATAACCAAATACGCCATTCCACACCACGCCCCACAGACATCACACAGCACAGAAAACACATACACGCACACCTAACCCACAAAGCACTGACACGACTCGTTCCGAATCCGGTCCTAGGTGCGAAGCCGCCACCCATTAACAGGTCAGAGACCAGCCTGAGCAGATCGGATCGAGTTAACTTAGCACGATTCCGATGTAGACATCGCCCGAACTTACAGACATATAAACACAGACTAGACAACTCCACAGACGACACCTGCCACCTGTGCCAGGACACACCACAAACAATTGAACACATTATGAGAGACTGTACCGCTCTAGCACAACAACGAACACAACACAACATCACTAGTGCGCTGAACCTCTGGTCCACTCCGGAGAGGGCGATCGGTTACCTGCGTGCCGCCGGCTTGCTCGATCAGGGTGGGCTGATCAGCTAACCAACAACAAGAACAACAAAATTATTAACATTAATGTAGATTTTCTCACTCCTGCCTAACCTTATATTCAAGAGGTGGTGGGTTCGAACCCTGGTGTGGACGAATTTTTAATCGTGAGTCTACGTAACCCTACAATGAAACTTACATTTTTAAGTTGAATTCAATAATTTATTGTTACTAAACAATAATGAAAATTAACTTGCGTACAATAAAAGACATCATTTTTAGAAAAACAAGTTTACTTTTATTTTAAATCGGCCACGCTACCCTTCAACGGTTAAAAAAAAATTATAATGAAAAATGAAATTTTTGGTTTTAGAATTAATACCTTCAGCCTAAAAAGATTTAAAGAATAGAAAACTCAACAGATCAAAGCCAACAGCAACAAACATTTTTAAACAAAGGCTTAAACCAAATCTTATATATATATATATATATATATATACAGTATGTCCCACAAAAAAGTACACCCAACTTTAGATTGTACTAACTCCTCCAAAAATTGAGATATTTTGGATCTGTTTGTTTGATTTAATATAGCAAATTATTCTTTGTTAACGTTCAAATTTATTCATGTTTAAACGAATTAGTGTTTAAGCATCTGCTTTTAACTGAAGGGTAGAACAAAATGGATTATCAGATAAAAGCTCTGAAGATGTTCAAAGTATATGAACGAAACGCGTTAGCAGAAGCAAAAGTGAAGACAGTATTCTTAGCATACTGCAAATTCTGATTTTTCCATCTTATCACAGAAAGAATGATTTGAATTCACTGAAGGACATTCTGCCTTTGAAGCTTTTACAAATAAAATCTTTTTCAGGAAATCATTATATTCTACTGACTTATTACAAAGATCAAAGAAATTTCTACACAATACCAATCAACAATATCAGTATTTATCAATTATTACGAAAGAATTCTTTTATAACTTCAAGAGCCTAATCATTTTCATTAATCAGTAAAGTAACATAAATATCATCAACTGTTGCTGCAAAATAGAAGTCAACATCTTCCTTCCTTGACTAATCAATTTTAAAACTAGAAAGAGCCGTGTTGAGCAGAAAACTGAGATTTGTTTATAAAAAACGTCTGAACAGGTAGCTAGAACAACGTGAAAATAGTGTTAGCAGCTGACGAGGAAGCTTCTAAACAGTGGCTGCATCCTCCAGCGCAGGACAAGTCAACGCGAAGAGGCGACGTCAAACCAAAACATCAACGCGCTGGTGGCCAAACTTCCTCAAATCTCCGTGCAGCGGGCTGTCTACGGTTGGCCAGACTGGCAGTCGACGGCCTGTTGCGTGGCACGGTCAGAGTGCCGATCGGCTCCCGGGGCCGGACCTATTCTCAGCGTGCTATTTTTTAAATTACAGGGAACAATTGCGTGCTCCCCGAACTACTCTTACTCTCTGGCGACATTAAGACTAATCCAGGCCCCACTACAACTTACACATGTCACCATACACAAAGACATAGACACAATAGCATCATGAGACACATACAGAAGTATAATATTAACATATTACAGTAAAACGTAGATGGCCTCACAAACAAAATCATGCAGCTTAAGGAATTCGTACACAAACAAAACATTCACATAGCACTTATACAAGAAACAAAACTAAAACGCACACACAAAACACCTACCATCCCTGACTTCACGGCGATCCGTCAAGATCGTACTGGGGGTAACGGGGGTGGACTCATCACTTACATACGTAAAAGCATTAGCTACACTGATGCTACCCAAAACATTACAAACACAATCCAAGCAGATAACACGATAGAAATACATGCAGTTAACATTAAAACACGCGCAAAACACAACACCACACTAATCAACATTTACATCCCACCAGATAGTTCACCTCAGGTGCCAGCCAATTACAATCCACAGTTACACAATCTTGCCTCTCTCACTAATGTCATCTTAGGAGGAGACTTCAACGCCAAAGACACTAGTTGGTACCTGCACAACCAAAACAACACCAGAGGCGCCAACATAGCCACACAACTAAACAGCCTCTTCATTCTTAACAATACAGAAGAACATACACACATACCACATCAAGCAGGATACTCAAACTCCTCCCCAGACATAACGTTCTGTTCCCCCTCACACATGCACAATGGAGAACAGAAAAACAACTGTCATCAGACCACCTGCCCATCATCATTACAACACATTCTACACTCTGCCCCAACAGCCTTAGGCACACTTACAGAAATTACAAGAAAGCTGATTGGGAACAGTTCAAAATACAGACTGAGGAACAATTCACCACATTAAACAGCACACATACCCAAGGGCAACATTAGGAAATACAACCCAAATTACACTAGAGAAATAGCCCACCTCATAAGGCAACGTAACAACCTCAAATATAACACACAAACACCACACACAGAAGCCATAAAACAGCAGATACAACAGCTCAACACAGATATAAACAACAAACTCAAAGAAAAACAAACAGAAACATTCAGGGAATTCATAACAACACTAAACCACTCCACAGATACATGCAGGCTATACAAGACTATAAACAGCATTACCCATTCTAACAGCGGCATTCACACCTCACACGCGGCTATCTGTCGCAGCCAAAATAATATCCCAACATACACACAACAAGCTAACATTCTAGTTAATCACTACGCAAAGATAAGTCACTTAAACAGAGACAACAACCAGAAACACGCAGACAGACAAACAGCCAGACAGAAGAAAACCTACAGACTCGACACGACCATTACACCCTTCAATACAGACCAGACCACCAAGATCATCAAAAACATTAAGAATTCGAAGGCTACTGGACCAGACAACATATCTAACATACACCTTAAACACTTGGGCCCACAAGGAATACTAGCTCTCACAAATATCAGCACATATTCATACCAACACTGTATTATTCCTGACATATGGAAACAAGGTAAAATTATTACACTACTCAAACCAAACAAAAATCCAACAGAACCAGCTTCCTATAGACCCATTACTTTACTATGCACACCTTCCAAAGTAACAGAAAGACTAATCTTACAAATCACCAACCCACACATACCACTATCGCCTACTCAACATGGATTCAGACCTCACCACTCAACCACGACATTACTCACTAACCTCACACAGCACATCATGGATGGCATCAACTCCAGAAGACCAGCTCAACGTACACTATTAGCAACAATAGACATTAGTAAAGCATTTGATGCTATCCCACGCTTCCCCCTCATAAACAAAATACTCAACACAAACATGCACAATAACACCAAAAGGTGGCTGAGCAACTATCTCTCAGGAAGATACTCACATGTCACATTTATTGGCAAGTCATCCAAAAACAAGCTTTTTCCGAACGGGGTCCCTCAAGGCTCTGTTCTCTCACCAACACTCTTCAACTTATACATGCATGACATTCCAACACCCATAGATAACAAGCTTACCTTATCATCATATGCAGATGATATCACTCTAACATCCACCCACAACAACATCGACACCGCTACAAATAACCTACAAACATACATAAACACTCACTCCGGTAGGGTGGATCGATTTTACATTTTTTTCGATTTCCATATTCTAATAGAGACAAAAACTTGCGCATGCATGAGAAAATAGCCTCTGCAAAATCTTAGCTTAATAGGTAATCATCTTCTGCCCCCGGCAGAGCGATGAAAATCATATATTAGTAGTCAAAAACGTATTTTTCTTATAATTTTTAAAATATTTCAATATGCATCAAAATTATTCCTAATAACTATAAAGTCGATGAAAAAGACCTCATATGATCGTTTTTCCAAGCGCGTTGTCCTACGTTAATATCTTTTGCCCCCGGCAACAACGTCAAATGTTGAAAAAATAGGTAATTTATATACATATTTTCATATCGGCTCTTTGTCTTAAATAATTCATTTATATATTTCCCATAGCATTTATATCGTTGCTTAGGCATGAAATAACACACACGCAAAATTTTATGACTCTAGAGTAATATCTTCTGTCCCCGAGAAAAGTCTAAATGTGGATTATAATTACGTTAATGCGATGTTATAAGTACGATAAGTACTAAGTACAGCTCCTCGCTTGCTAATTTTATAAAATTAGCAACCCAGAACTCACCACGAGGAGGTGGCTGTACGTCGAGTTCCACCCTATCCAGCCCCAACCACCCTTCCTTTGGCTGCATGTCGATTTACATACGGTAATCTTTCTTAGAATCAAATCGTGGAATTTTTGTTCGGGAGTGAAGACGGGAGCGGATGAATCCGTCCCTCTCTTCTATTCCACTTACACTGGCAGAGGCTTCGGTTACTAATTTGATGAGTCTCTCGACCGCTTGAGTATGACAAGGGAATAGTGGGATCAGTCCATCAGGCTGGTCTCCCGTCTCAACAAACTCTTTTATTCGTGTATCAGGTATTGTTTTTGTAACGGGGGGTTCGGTCACCTCAGCCGTTTGCTGAGGGGGCAGAAGATGATTACCTATTAAGCTAAGATTTTGCAGAGGCTATTTTCTCATGCATGCGCAAGTTTTTGTCTCTATTAGAATATGGAAATCGAAATAAATGTAAAATCGATCCACCCTAAATTAAACAGTATACATACGGTAATCTTTCTTAGAATCAAATCGTGGAATTTTTGTTCGGGAGTGAAGACGGGAGCGGATGAATCCGTCCCTCTCTTCTATTCCACTTACACTGGCAGAGGCTTCGGTTACTAATTTGATGAGTCTCTCGACCGCTTGAGTATGACAAGGGAATAGTGGGATCAGTCCATCAGGCTGGTCTCCCGTCTCAACAAACTCTTTTATTCGTGTATCAGGTATTGTTTTTGTAACGGGGGGTTCGGTCACCTCAGCCGTTTGCCAGTTGATCATTTCGTAATAGTTTTGACTATCGTAGAGCAGCTCAGGCATGGCGAAGGCTCGAATTTCCCCCGCTGGTGATTGTTTTGATCGTGCTTTTAATATTCTTCTCCATCCCAATTCTCTTATGTGTTGCTCATCGGCATGTAGCATGGAGATCAAAATATTTTCTGGGTGAGCAAAGAAAGAATTTCTACGGAGGACTTTGTTGGCGATTGTCTTAGATCTTTGAGGCATGGTCTGAGAGAGACGCATCATTTCGAAAAAATGTTTTGCGCCCTCAGTGAAACGAGTTTTTCTTTATCTTAAACCAAATTGGTGCGTAAACTGTCATAATGAATCGCACAATTTCGTTGAAGGTGCTGGAGGGTTCACTGGTTGAAACATAGAGGCGCAGAAATCTATTTGCTGTTGTCAGCCACCTGGAATGCGCCATCTTACCTGGATTTCGAGCCGCGAGAGCTGAAGAGCAGCTACCGCTCGACACTGCTCTGTAGATGCCTAGATGCCTAGCATAGAGTCATAAAATTTTGCGTGTGTGTTATTTCATGCCTAAGCAATGATATAAATGCTATGGGAAATATATAAATGCATTATTTAAGACAAAGAGCCGATCTGAAAATATGTATATAAATTACCTATTTTTTCAACATTTGACGTTGTTGCCGGGGGCAAAAGATATTAACGTAGGACAACGCGCTTGGAAAAACGATCATATGAGGTCTTTTTCATCGACTTTATAGTTATTAGGAATAATTTTGATGCATATTGAAATATTTTAAAAATTATAAGAAAAATACGTTTTTGACTACTAATATATGATTTTCATCGCTCTGCCGGGGGCAGAAGATGATTACCTATTAAGCTAAGATTTTGCAGAGGCTATTTTCTCATGCATGCGCAAGGTTTTGTCTCTATTAGAATATGGAAATCGAAATAAATGTAAAATCGATCCACCCTAAATTAAACAGTATACAAGACTGGTTCACACACAATAGACTCAAAGTAGCGCCCACAAAATCAACCATCACCTTGCTTACAAGCAACACAAAAGAACACCAGGTAATTCCACAGCTTACACTAAACAACATCAACATTCCACACACTCCCAGAACCAAAATACTTGGTGTCACATACAAGACATCATTATCTTTTGCAAACCACATTCAGGACATTAAAACCAAATGTACGTCAAGACTTAACACGCTTAGGGTACTAACAGGCACAAACTTTGGACACCAGCAGGAAACAACATCACTCATATACAAACAACATATTCGCTCAGTTATGGACTATGCTAGCCCATGCTGGGCACCCATTATCTCAAACACACACATAAACACCTTACAAACAATACAAAACAACGCACTTCGTATCATTACAGGATGCACTCAAACAACACCAATAGAACACCTGCACACAGAAACAAAAATACTAAAAGTTAGGGAACATTTAGTTAGACATGAGGGGAACACAATTCATGGCAGCAGCGACAACTAACCCACAACACCCTTGCCACTACATGTACAATCATGCACCAACACCTCGCTCCATTAAGGTAACACCAGAGAGACATTATAACCAAATACTCCATTCCATACCACGCCCCACAGACATCGCACAGTACAGAAAACACATACACACACACCTAACCCACAAAGCACTGACACGACTCGGTCCGAATGCGGTCCTAGGTGCGAAGCCGCCACCCATTAACAGGTCAGAGATCAGCCTGAGCAGATCGGATCGAGTTAACTTAGCACGATTCCGATGTGGACATCACCCCAACTTACGGACATATAAACACAGACTAGACAACTCCATAGACGACACCTGCCACCTGTGCCAAGACACACCACAAACAATTTAACACATTATGACGGACTGTACCGCTCTAGCACAACAACGAACACAACACAACATCACTAGTGCGCTGAACCTCTGGTCCACTCCGGAGAGGACGATTGGTTACCTGCGTGCCGCCGGCTTGCTCGATCAGGGTGGGCTGATCGGCTAAACAACAACAACAACAACAACAACAAAATGGATTACGCAAAATTGGTCAATGAAAAAATAATGTGTGTGCTATCGATGTAATGAAAAGACAAATACTTAATAATAGATACTTTAACATAATTTTAATAAGATACAAAGCAGATTTTTCTTTATTCCTTATTACAAAAGTTATGCTTAGTTTCGTTTTCTTTCAACATGACCGCCATTCCTATCGATACAAATCTGGAGTCGAGCTCTCATCTTCCCCATCACTCTTTTGATAAGATCTGGATTGTCTTTTAACAAGTTGATTTCAGCTGTGATGCGAGTCTTCAAATCATCTAAATTGATAGGTTGTGATGCAAATACTCTATTTTTCAAATGAACCCATAAAAAGTAATCACACGGGATCAAGTCAGGGCTTCTGGGAGGCCATTCAATGTCATGGCCTGTAGCAATTACTCTTTGGTAGAAGACTTCCTGCAAGCATTCCCTCACAATAACTCTCCTGTGAGCAGGAGCTCCGTCTTGCACCCACCAAATACGATTAAATCGGTTTCCATAAGCAATACGTAATTGTGGAAGGATTTCTCGGTCTATCATTTCTAGGTAAGCTTCACCATTTAGATTACCATCGTAAAAGACCGGGCCAATTAACGCTCCATTACCGCACAGTCCTACCCAGAGAGACAGTTTTTGTCTAGAGTTATTTAAAATTATTTAAAATATCCTTCGACGTAAAAAGTAGCACAGTGGTTAAAGCAAGAGGAGCTATCTGGCTGGGAGAAATTATCATTCCGCGCAACCCATTTTGCTGTACCCTTCAGTTAAAAGCAGATGCTTAAACACTAATTCGTTTAAACATGAATAAATTTGAACGTTAACAAAGAATAATTTGCTATATTAAATCAAAAAAACAGATCCAAAATATCTCAATTTTTGGAGGAGTTAGTACAATCTAAAGTTGGGTGTACTTTTTTGTGGGGCATACTGTATATACTGTATATATGCTAGGAGCAGTTCTCAGTTACTTTGAAGCATTCTTTCTCCCCATATGTCGATCTTTCTTCCTTAAGAACTGCCTCAATGACTGTAAAAACGCTCTTTGCGTTCCCACAGAAATGTTTTCCAAGCATTAATCTTAGAGCAACTGCTCCTCTCTGGTTCCGATGGATTTTCAGTGCGAGAAATAACCCTGCATGAACTCGACTTGAAAAAGAGGGTCTATAAATGTCGTACTTCAATGCCTGATACGTGACTAGATTGCTAATATATATATATATGAAAATTATTTCACGAAAGTAACACGTGAAAAGTATTTATGATGAATAAAACCACGAAGGAAAGGAAACACAGATGGTGCTCAAGCGCTTTCGTCTAATGACATCCTCAGGAACACTGAAGTACATAAAGAGTTACAACCTATATATGTTACAAAAAAAAAAAAATCTATATATATATATATATATATATACAATAAACGGAAAAACAAAATTAAAGGATTGTGGAAGGGGGCACACAAATTTATAAGGAAAAACTATCGATTTTTAGCACAAGATTAAAAGAATTGTTTCCAACCAATGTTATAGATAATATATATATATATATATATATATATATATATATATATATATATACAAATTTATACTGGAAATCTGCCCGGGTTTTAGCACTCTGCTCTTTTTGTATAAAAAAAAAAAATAAAAAAAAATTGAACAATTATCGATTTTTAGCACAAGATTAAAAGAATTGTTTCCAACCATATATATATATTTTTTTTTATCTATAGCATTGGTTGGAAACAATTCTTTTAATCTTGTGCTAAAAATCGATAGTTTTTCCTTATAAATTTTTGTGCCCCCTTCCACAATCCTTTAATTTTGTTTTTCCGTTTATTGTATATATATATATATAGATTTTTTTTTTTTCTGTAACTTATATATAGGTTGTAACTCTTTATGTACTTCAGTGTTCCTGATGATGTCATTAGACGAAAGCGCTTGAGCACCATCTGCGTTTCCTTTCCTTCGTGGTTTTATTCATCATATATATATATATATTAAAAGGCATTTAAGAGGACAAGGTTCCGAACCCAAGTCAATGCAGCTTCCCCTTCAGATCTGTCTACTTTAAAACGCAGGGTTTTTAATTCACATTTATATGCCAAACATATTTTATGAATCACACACCTGAAATTATGCCCGTTTCGATGGAATTAAGTGTTTCGCTTCATTTACATTTCTATGGAATTAAGTGTTTTGTTTCATTGACAACGTCCGAAAGTTGTCACAAATATTTCTCCAAATTACGAAGGTGATATAACATTACAGGGTCTGCATATCGGATCACTCCTCTCTCCGGTTTTATCTAATTTTTATATACTATAGAATTCTTTGAAAGCGGTTTGCTTGATCTTTCTGCTTCAAGTACAAATTGGTGGAGAAACGTGTAGATGACACTTTCGCTATTATAGATAGAAACACCAATATTAAAACATTGTTAATCCAATTAATAGTATTTCTTCACCTATAAAATTTAATTTTAAGGTTGAGACAAGTAACAAGCTTCCTTTCTTAGATGTATGCAATGGTTTTAAGGACTTCAGCTAGACCGTCATTTACCATATATAGAAAGGAAACTCACTCAAATTCTCACTTGCACGTTTTCTTCTCATTATGAAGGCAGTAACAGGGGAGTTATCATTGGCCTTTGCTTTCAGAGCTAATAAAATCTGTGATTCCATTTATTTGAAAGAAATAAATTTCTTAATGGAAAAGTTCCTAAGTTAGGATACTGCAAAAGTTTTACTTCGGCAGAATTTTCTTCGGTAAAAAGGTCATACTGTCACGCAAAATTACAGAAAAATTTTACCTCCACAACCTATTAAAGTTGCCTATAGCATTAAATTACGATATCGTTTAACTATAGCAGAAATACAGTAAAAAAAAACCTTGTTACTTCCGCCTCTGTAATAATAATAATAATAATAATAATAATAATAATAATAATGGACTTAGTTATGCCATGTCATGTAAAGATTGTGATAGGATTTATTCTGGGGAAGCAATAAATTTGAAAAGGAAGCATATATCAGCTTAGGAAGTGTGAGGACTACTGACCAAAAAAGTTTCTTTTTCAGCATGATTCTTTCTCTGACCATAAAAGAGACGTTGATAAAATATTAGTTACAATTAAAATAGTTAGTTATATTAAAATATTAGTTACAGTTAAAATTATTTACAGTTAATAATGCGGAGGTGAGAAAAAATGTGAGTGTCCTACATTATTAATAATTCAAAAACTTAATCGAAACAAAGTCATCTTTAGTCCAGACATTTTTTCTTTAAATTTGATACGTCTTCCTAAACTTAAACGCATTTCCACAAATCTCATGAGATTATATATTTCAGATGTACGATGATGAGCTTCGTATGCTTTTTTCTCTTAAATGCTTTCTTAAATGACCACGAATCTCTTTCCTTTTAACTTGTGATTACTCTCACAGTTTTAATTTTTATTCTTTCAGATTTTGAAGATCTTTCGTCCTTTTTTACAGGGTTTTAATTATATATATATATATATATATATATATATATATTACACGAATCTTCATAATGTACAATTATGTTGTATTTACATTCGAAACGTTTATATAATCGGCTGATTATCAAGTGCCGATGTGTATTAATCGGTAATCTCATGAATCGTTACATTTCTAATATATATATATATATATATATGTGTGTGTGTGTGTGTGTGTGTGTGTGTGTGTGGAGAGAGAGATACAGTATATGGCTATAACAAAAAATATATTCTATATAGAAAAATAGGAGAGTTAATGCATTTTTGTACATACATAGTATAAAACTGCCATTTGCAAGAACATTTTATGCTTTACTGGTAAAAGGATTGTTATTTGAGAATTTTTTTTTCAGGAATAAAATGATTTAACATTAGATAAATACTAATGTTTAAAGATGATGTTGCATTGCAGGACGAATCCTCACAAAAATTTTAATTAAACATAATCAATTCTATTTTAATTTTAAATAAAATTTGTTAGAAATTGGAATTGTTAGAATTTGTTTTAAGTAATTCTGTTACTTTTTAAGTATTTTAAGGCATGTTCCTCTCCATACACTTTAGTTTTGGAACTGCAATATATCACATTCAGTTTTCTCCGATATGACGCTGCTCCAAAAATAAAATCTTTTGGACAGAATAAAACAATATCTTTTTTGCGTGAAATACTATAGCTATAAGAAACACACCATTTTTCAAACTCTAGTTATTAAAAAAAAGAAATGACCGCTCCCGCCGTGAGTTCGTTTCTTTCCCGTCAGAAGCAAGGTTTCGTTACCCTCGGCTGTCATGTGTAATATGTGAGTTTTGGAAACGATTATTACTAGTGACAATCATTCGTATCCAGTTCCTCGTATGCTTATATGTGAAAGCGTCGTATTCTCCTTCCTTGCTCCCAGTTATGATGTCAACTAATACTGACAACAGAAACGTTACTGAAGTAGCAGATAAAACAAATAATAATAATAATAAATAATAATAATAATAATAATAATAATTTAAAAAACAACTACTGATTTGATCTTGGGGCTTAATGTACAGGCTAGAAACCTGGTATTCAATACCTTCCCAAAACCATTTATCATTCCATACAAATTCATCTCGAATGAACGCGGGTACTCGGACAGTATACAAAGGAAAAATTTGTTCATCACTTTTTAACACAATTCCAGATCAGCATTTCATGAAGCACAAAATTTTACGAGTTCAGTACGAATGACTTTAGTAATTAATTGTGATATACAGGTTCTTCAAATCCATTTTTTCTAATTTATATTGATAAATAAATTTCACAACACATCATATTTTCAAGGAATTTTCAAAGGTTTTGTTTTCATGTAGAGTAAACTTGGGTAACTAGTCAAAGCTCTCATCGAATTCACAGTGGAAAATAACTTTTCAAAATTTTTCTTGTGGGCGTGTAAAATTTATAAATTTCCTCTGTTTATGAAAATAGTTCTAAACTGTTCAATTAAACACCTTGAAACACAAACTCCTCCATAATCGGCAGTATGACACCCGACAAGGTGGCTCTACTGGCGATCTAATTTCTCTACGCATTCATTCCATTTCCCAAACGATAGACCAACAAAATGAAACATATATAATAGCACTAGACATCTCCAAAGCATTCGACAGAGTCTGGCATCGTTTCTTCATTTTCAAGCTTCCTTTTTATGGTCTTGCCTATTTTAATCCTTTCGTTTCTTCTTTCCTCTCCGGCCGCAGGATTCGGGCGGTGTTAGATGGTCTTATTTCAGCTTTCACCCCATCAATTCTGGTGTTCCTCAGGGATCCGTCTTGGCTCCGACAATATTTCCTTTAAATATTAACGATCTCCTCTCTACCACATCCAACCACATCCATTTCTGTGCGGATGACTTGACCCTTCGTAGTTCTTTTACTTTTTATTCGACAAAACGATGCTAATTAGTGAGGTTTCACAAGGATATATTCTTGGTCCATTACTATTTCTAATTCAGTCAACAGTTTTCGTCTTTCAGCCACATTAAATTGCGTACAATATGCAGATGATACCACACTTACTTCTTCCCATCATAATCTAGACATTCTGATAAATGAAATGAATAGGCAATTAGAGCATGTTTATAAATGGATGTGTGCTAATAAATTTTTATTGAACATGACAAAGTCATCGTCTATGATTATTAACAAAAAACATATAAATACAGATAATAAATAAAAATTGGAATACGACTCTTGCAAGGGTGAATAAAGGTAAAGTACTAGAAATTAATTTAGACGAAAAATTAAATTTCAAAAGTCGTGTACAACATATCAAATCCAAAATATCAAGATTTCTATTCATATTATTTAATCTAAAAAGGGCTCTTCCTCAAAACGCACTCCTTACCCTGTATTATTCCTTCATCCACCCACATTTCTTGAATTGCATTACAACATGGGGTAGCCCAAAAAATATATAAAACATCTTTGGAAGTCATTCTTGAAAATTGTCTGCGAACTCTCTCGAATAATGGTAACAAAGCTACACTTCCCCAATGTTTAAAAAGCTAAATATTTTAAAACTAAATGACTTATACAAATTTATTGTTGCTGTCAATATGTTTAAAATTATTAATAAAAATCAACATACATCACCCATTCTAAGAGCATTCACTCCATATCAAATTCGTCATCATTATGACACTGGACTCCTCAGAAATTTTATACGCAAACCAAACTACGAGGTAAGTCAAAACGTATCCACAATTTATCTGTCTTTTTGCCAGAATTATTTACACTGTTGACCGTTGGCGGCGCTGCAGTCACTGAATGTACAGATCGCTGCTTCGTGAGATTGAGACCTTGACACTCAGTTGTTCAGTTGTAATCGCACTGTAAACATGGTCGCACCACTTTCACTTGCACCAAAGAAGAGCAGCGTGTTGTCGTTCATTTTTTGTGGGCTGAGGGCGTAAAAGGAGCTGAAATTCACAGAAGATTATATGTACAGAATGGTGATCAAGTTTTGCCATAGCGCAGCGTGTACGAATGGATCGAAATGTTCAAAACTAGCCAAACAAGTGTCGCCGACGCAGAACGTTCAGGGCGGACGTCCACATTGACGGCGTCGACAACGCTTGTTCGGCTAGTTTTAAACATTTTGATCCATTCGTACACGCTCCGCTGTGGCAAAACTTGATCATCATACTGTACATATAATCTTCTGTAAATTTCAGCCCCTTTTACGCCCTCAGCCCACAAAAAACGAACGACAACATGCTGCTCTTTGGTGCAAGTCGAAAGTGGTGTGCCCATATTTACAGCGAGATTACAACTGAACAACTGAGTGTCAAGGTCTCAATCTCACGAAGCAGCGATCTGTACGTTCAGTGACTGCAGCGCCGCCAACGGTCAGCAGCGTAAATAATTCTGGAAAAAAGACAGACAAATTGTGGATACTTTTGTACTTACTCTCGTATACAATGCAAACTGCAGGAAATGCACTTTTTTTGCAAAGGAGCAGATATATGGAATGCAATTCCCATAAATATCATGCAGGCTTCAATATTAAATGTATTTTGCAAATTACTGAAGACGTACTTTATTAGCTCCTACCGATGCATAAGTTCAATACTGCCATTAATTTCCCTTTTTTATAATTAAATATATAAAATATGCTAATTTCTTTAGGCACTTTTAATTTCATAATTTATCCCCTTTTTTTATTTTTTTATTAAACATCATTTATTTTCTACTAAATATACAACTGATTATTTTAGTGAAAATTGTGTAAAATAATCAAACACTACTTTCGTAAATCTTTACCTTTTGTATATTATTATTATTATTATTATTATTATTATTACTTGCCATTTTCACTTCTTTTATGTAATAAATAAAGTGAATCACATTAATTTTGCCTAAAATCTTCCATGCTTCCAATGGCATATTCAGATTAGATTACTGTGTATATTATATTACTATATCAGATATCTAAATTGTATGAAATAAACACTAAAATTTATTGTAAAAACTCATCACTTGTATTCGTTTTCTGAACAAACGTTTTCGTTTGTTCAGATATTTTTTTGTATGCGCCACATAAAATCGTTAATACGAGTAGCTTTGTCGTCAATTCTATTTGTTTTTTGTCATTTCGTAATTAAATGTCCATCACATAGTAATTTTAGAATATGTATAACAATGATGAAACCTTATATAATTTCAAAATTTACATAAACTAACTTTCAGACTTTTACAGTACTCGCTATTACAAATTACAGTCTTCAGTTCCCAAATTTAGACCCATTTATACTTCATACGCAAAAGTCCCTATATCCTTGTGCCTCTCCCTTTAACTTCCTATTCTTTCAGACTACCAATCTTGAACTTTAAATTACGTGAAAACCCGCCTTCCGCTCACGAGACAGTTTCAAACTTCTTTCCTCGATTTAATTCTGTCTTTATTCTGAAAAATTCTCCGCCTCTTACCGACATTTTAAGTAGAGAAACAATATAGCTCACGAGGACAGTTCATGGATAATAATAAACAGTCAGAAGGGCCAGAAACTGGGAAAATGGTACATTGCTAAGGGCAACCAGTGGAGTTCATTGCTCAAGCTTTTCTATTATTGAAAATGAAAATTATTATTATCAGCATCATCGGAAGTCGAACCCCGACATCATTGTCTTAACTTGGAAACGGCGTTACCCACTGAGCTACGGACGCTGGCTAGCTCAGTGGGAAACGCCGTTTCCCTCTAAACGATGTGAAGAAACTGAGGTCGGGGGTTCGAACCACGATGATGCTGGTAATTACATAATACGGGGGTCAGCGCAATAGACCGTATTAGTTGTGCTGAGCGGTGTGCTAGTTTCTAGCCCTCCTGAATCATTATTATTATTACTCACTGAGTTATGGACGTTGGCAACATTTCATGAATCTACATTAATTTTGGTTTCTTTAACCAATTACTTACTTTTTAAGTCGAAGTTCATCATAGGAATGATTAATAACTTTTTCCTCAAACTTACTCATCTATAACTGCCTGTTTTTGTTACACACACACACACACACACACACATATACGTATATATATATATATATATATATATATATATATAAATCAGCTATTTTTTTCGCAGTTTAGTAATTTACATCTTTTGTAAAATGTATACAAAACTGATTAAGAACTGAATTGTGTTCATTTTGCCTAGGGTCAAGTTTGTTGCCGAACCTTAGACCTACAGCTTAACGTAAACAAAATACTCAACACAAACATGCACAATAACACCAAAAGGTGGCTGAGCAACTATCTTTCAGGAAGATACTCACATGTCACATTTAATGGCAAGTCATCCAAAAACAAGCTTTTTCCGAACGAGGTCCCTCAAGGCTCTGTTCTCTCACCAACACTCTTCAACTTATACATGCATGACACTCCAACACCTACAGATAACAAGCTTACCTTATCATCATATGCAGATGACATCACTCTAATATCCACCCACAACAACATCGACACCGCTACAAATAACCTACAAACATACATAAACAGTATACAAGACTGGCTCACACACAATAGACTCAAAGTAGCGCCCACTCCACAGCTTACACTAAACAACATCAACATTCCACACACTCACAGGACCAAATACTTGGGGGTTACATACAACACATCATTATCTTTTGCAAGCCACATTCAGAACATTAAAAAGAAATGTACGTCAAGACTTAACACGCTTAGGATACTAACAGGCACGAACTTTGGACACCAGCAGGAAACAACATCACTCATATACAAACAATATATTCGCTCGGTTATGGACTATGCTAGCCCATGCTGGGCACCCATTATCTCAAACACACATATAAACACCTTATAGATAATACAAAACAACGCACTTCGTTTCATTACAGGATGCACTCAAACAACACCAATAGAACACCTGCACACAGAAACAAAAATACTGAAAGTTAGGGAACATTTAGACATGAGGGAAACACAATTCATGGCAACAGCGACAACTAACCCGCAACACCCTTGCCACTACATGTACAATCATGCACCGACACCTCGCACCATTAAGGTAACACCAGAGAGACATTATAACCAAATACTCCATTCCATACCACGCCCCACAGACATCACACAGTACAGAAAACACACACACACACACCTAACCCACAAAGCACTGACATGACTCGGTCCGAATGTGGTCCTTGGTGCGAAGCCGCCACCCATTAACAGGTCAGAGACCAGCCTGAGTA
Organism: Bathynomus jamesi; assembly: GCA_023014485.1. Classification (NCBI taxonomy): domain Eukaryota; kingdom Metazoa; phylum Arthropoda; class Malacostraca; order Isopoda; family Cirolanidae; genus Bathynomus; species Bathynomus jamesi. The sequence continues at coordinate 127,551 of JAJOZX010002490.1, forward strand.
GATCGGATCGAGTTAACTTAACGATTCCGATGTGGACATCACCCCAACTTACAGACATATAAACACAGACTAGACAACTCCACAGACGACACCTGCCACCTGTGCCAGGACACACCACAAACAATTGAACACATTATGACACACTCTACCGCTCTAGCACAACAACGAACACAACACAACATCACTAGTGCGCTGAACCTCTGGTCCACTCCGGAGAGGGCGATCGGTTACTTGCGTGCCGCCGGCTTGCTCGATCAGGGTGGGCTGATCGGTTAACCAACAACAACAACAACAACAACAGCTTAACGTGGAATCTGAATCATGACCCACCACGGGTGGTCAGAAATTACAACGTCCTCGCCCGTACTTGATCTCATGACCTCTCGATCAGCAGCCCAGCGTCTTAATCACTAAGCTACCCATTTATTTAGCAACCAGTTTTTTTTTTTTCGTATGGGAGAATGAGTGAACCGGGTGAACCGGGGGGCCGATGGATTTGCAGTCAGCAATGCTAACCACTACACATCCGAGATTTCCTATATACTGTATATGTTATATATATATATATATATATATATATATATATATATAATATATATATATATATATATATACAGGCAAGTCGTGACTCTCTTGCTGTTCATAATAATGATTGCAGATATTGATGCAGATATTAAGGACAGTATTGTATCATGCTTCTCAGCTGACACAAAGATATACAAGGAAATATTGAACGAAGGTGACATAAGAAAATTACAAAATGACATTGAAACATTATTCTAGTGTGCAGAAGACAACAATGTGAAGTTGAACGAAGAAAAATTCCAACTTCTAAGATATGGTAATAACAAGGAGCTACAGAAAAAATGGTACAAAACTTTGCAAGCCAAACAGATAACACCAAATCCAGGGATCTTAGCGTAATAATGTCGTCGGATGCAGAATTCAGAGAGCACTATAACATCAAAATTACAACGGCTAGAAAAATAATGGGAATCATCAGGAAGAGCTTCCGCAGCAGAAAAGCAAACATCATGCTCAAATTATGGAAGTATCTAGTCCTACCAATACTGAGTCTTGCTCAGTACTCACAAGCCCATACAGAAAACGAGACATTGCTAACATTAAAGCTATACAAAGAACTTTTACGTCTAAGATAGAGGAAACGGAAGGTGAAGACTATTGGTCTCGACTACAATCCCTGGAACTCTATTCTCTCGAAAGAAGGCGTGAGCGGAACACAATAATATACATATGAAAAATACTTGAGGGCTCTGTCCCAAACCTTAGAAATGAAATAGAAGCAAACTGGAATTGGAGAAGAGGCAGATTTTGTACGGTCCCAGCTGCAGTGGGACAAAGGGCCATGAAAATGAGGGTGGAAAATACCCTAAAGTACGAGGCCCAAAGCTTTTCAATGTCCTACCAAAAGAAGTGAGGAATCTCCAGCACACCGACCTGAATAACTTCAAGAACCAGCTGGACAGATTCCTGTGCAAAGTCCCTGACCAGCCATGCGTGGCTAGCTACGAGGGCAGGAGGAGATCAGACAGCAATTCCCTCCTTCACCAAATCGCGCAAATGAGGCGGGATGCTGCAGAGGGGTCGACCGCAGGTCGATCCTGAACCGTCGTTCAAACTCACCTAAAGTAACCTAAAGTAACAGGTACTAAGAACGTTCAAAAGGAGGGACAAGACAGTAATGATTCCCCTGCTGAGAACACTGATCATACCAAAATTTTAATACTGCTCAATTTTCACGTCCCCATATAAAAAGGAAGAAATAAATAAACTAGAAGAAACGCAGAGACATTTCACAGCCAAGATTGATGGCTGCAAAGAACTCAACTACTGGGAAAGACTACGTAAACTAAATCTGTACTTCCTGGAAAGAAGAAGAGAGGTACAACATAATCTACATATGGCAAATGATCGAAAAACTGGTACCAAACCTCAAACTAAACCCAATTACCATCCAAACAATGCTAGAAAATAGGAAAGGCAGAATATGTAGTGTTCCCAAATTAAAGGCCCAACAAGGGACCTCCTCAACATTGAAGGAAAATAGCTTGGTTGTCAGGGGGCCAAGACTTTTTAACCAGCTTCCAAAGGACCTCAGAAACGCTACAGGGGGTCAAAGTTGAAGTCTTCAAGAGAAGACAAGATGCCTGGCTCAGGACGGTACCAGATGAGCCGGGTGTACCTGGCTATGTGTGGTGGAGAACGCAAGAGAGAAACTCGCTCCTCCCCCAAGCCAGGTCTAGAGGCGGGACCACAGCTTGACCTTCGTGTGAAGAGAGACCAACACGCGAAACTCAAACGAGGTTAACGAGGTGTGTATATATATATATATATATATATACAGGGTGGGCGGAAAGTAGCTCCCTATTTTGGATTGGTAAAAAAATACGTATATTATCCATTTATTTCAGAAGAAATAATATGAAAAGGTAGGCATACATGGTAGGTTTTCTCTAAAATTCAATGTGGGCTCCAACTCTTTCCACCAGCTTCTGGAGCCGCCCAGGAATGGCGTCCACTGACTTTAGCAGGAACTCCGGCGGGATGGAGGACATGACTTCCCGAATTCGGTCCTCCAGTTCTTCCAATGTCCTCGGTTTGGTGCGGTAGACTTCTTCCTTTACCCACCCCCAAAGAAAAAAGTCGCACGGTGTCAAGTCCGGGCTCCTGGCTGGCCATTGATGTGGACCACGACGACCCATCCAACGCCCAGGGAAGTGGGCATCCAGCCACTCACGGACAACAAGAGCGAAGTGCTGAGCGGTACCTTGCTATGTTGCGAAACGAGGTCTGGCCGGTTGTCAGCACATGGGAGAACATCGATGATCTGATATTTATGCAAGATGGCGCCCCTCCGCACTTCGCTCTTGTTGTCCGTGAGTGGCTGGATGCCCACTTCCCTGGGCGTTGGATGGGTCGTCGTGGTCCACATCAATGGCCAGCCAGGAGCCCCGACTTGACACCGTGCGACTTCTTTCTTTGGTGGTGGGTAAAGGAAGAAGTCTACCGCACCAAACCGAGGACATTGGAAGAACTGGAGGACCGAATTCGGGAAGTCATGTCCTCCATCCCGCCGGAGTTCCTGCTAAAGTCAGTGGACGCCATTCCTGGGCGGCTCCAGAAGCTGGTGGAAAGAGTTGGAGCCCACATTGAATTTTAGAGAAAACCTACCATGTATGCGTACCTTTTCATATTATTTCTTCTGAAATAAATGGATAATATACGCATTTTTTTACCAATCCAAAATAGGGAGCTACTTTCCGCCCACCCTGTATATATATATATATATATATATAATCAAATAATGTTTTCTCGGAGCTTCATAAAGACTAACGAAAAATGTTCATAGAAAGTTAATAATATTGATAAAAAATAAAGCCATAAATCAGCAGCATTTCTAGGGTAAAGTATAAAAACTTATTGTGCCACAAAAACATTAAATAGAATATGACTGGCAAGAAATAATAAATTACTGAATAAATAACATTAAATAAATAAACAAAATTCAGCAAATAAACTTAGCGATAAAGCAGACTATAATTTCAGTGAATACCATCCAGATGCACTGACCTGTACAGTTGTGGAAATAAATTCGCCTAAAATTAAAAATACACCTCGGAAAAATATTTGTCATTAAATCTTGGGTCTTTTTTATACTTTTACAATATTTTGGACCACTTTGTTTCTATACATCAAATTCTAAACACAAACGAAAAATTTGCAGTAGTCGTAGTTTTTCGAAGGGGTTTGGAGCATTTTGTAAATTTTCCAAATTTGAGTGAAAATTCCTTAACCTTTAAATATTTTGAATTGAAAAGAGACTGACTTTTTATTATTATTATTATTATTATTATTATTATTATTATTCCCCATTCATATATTTTACCACTCGCTCCGTAATCAGAAAACTGAAATTAAGTCTAAGCGTTAAATCCATTAATATTCACCGATTTGAAACCAAATTTTATTCTCTCCATGCATTTCATCACTATTTACCCTCACTACGGATCATGCGCAACACTTACCAGTTGTCTATTTATTCATACCAAACGAATTTATCAGTGTATTCTGACACGTACAACAGTGATTCAACTGTAAAAACAAAATCATTTAACATCTGATATAAAAGCTACACAAATTTCCTTAATCTTACATCATTCAATAAGATGCACAGTTTTATTACAAAATTCAGGATATAATGGCCCATCTCCTTTAACGGCGCAATGTATATAAACTTATGTAACCAATGATACTTCAACCAAAAGAAAGTGTGGTTAAGAAACGGCTACCAAAACATTACTGAAGCCTTTTTAACAGACAATAAAGGCTTTACTAAGACACGAAATATGAACCTTTTTCTAAATTTGTAAATTTGGTCACATTTCAGTAGTTCGTCTGAAAAGGAAATAAACCTCGTTGCTACTTCTCCAATCAGTAACAGCGCAAAAAGCTACGAAAAAATTTTAGAAATGTATTATTCCATTCTCTACAGCATTTCCATTTTCAGTGATGATTTGAAGCCATTTATCTCTGTAGTTACGGAAAAAAATTCCCCTAAAAAAAAAAAATATATATATATACACACACCGGGTGATTATCAATGATCTTCCCGATTTTAAATATTTATTACGAAAAAATTAACAAAGCTACAGCGTAAAGCAAACTATGCAAATAAAGAAGAACTCAGAACATTTTATTTACAAACTATTGAAGTTCAATCTGAGCTCCTTTTGTGGTTCTGCAGACATCAAAGCGGTATTCTGTTTCCCTCCATACATTTTGTAGCATATCATACTGAACTTTTCTAACAGCTTCACGTATCCTTTCCTTCAAATGTTCCAAAGTTGTTGCCATTGGTGGAAGGAACAAAAACTTCATTTTTGACAGCTCCAGAAGAAGAAGTGAAAGGGGTTAGATCGGACGAACGAGACGGCCAAGGACTCCCCATGCCCGATCCAAGGAATGTTGTAACCTCAAAAGGAGCCACAAAAGGAGATCATATTGAACTTCAATTGCTTGTAAATAAAACGTTTTGAGTTCTTCTTTATTTTATATCTTGCTTTTCGCTCTACTTTTGTTAGTTTTTCATAATAAATGTTTAAAATCGAGAAGATCATTTGTAATCACCCGGTGTGTATATATATATATATATATTTATTTATGAAGGAAGGGAAACCAAAGGCGAATACCCACAATAAAGGCCACCCACCCCTCTCCGCATAGAAGAAAGCCAAAATCAAAATCCAAAGTTTTCGAGATACCTGAAAACTCTGCATTTGAAAGAGTGGAGTTAGTTCAAATAAAGATGGAGAAAGATGGAATGAGGAAGGTTGTTCCAGAGTTGACCGGTTGAGTAGATGAAAGATTGAAACATTGAGAATACAGATTAACTCTTCAGCTAGAGAGATAGACAGAAAAGGAATGAGACTGTGTTGAAAGTCTGGTACTGCATAAACTCCTTAAAGGAGGAGACATGCAGTTAGAGGGTTCAGAAGAGCAGTGTCCGTTATAATAGCGATAGTAAAATCAGAGTGAGGCAACATTGCGGCGAGGAGAGAGGGATAGAAGACAGTCAGTAACAGGCGGAGAACTGATGAGACGAAAAGCCTTTGATTCCACCCTGTTAAGTAGAGCTGTGTGGGTTGAGCCACCTCACACATGAGAAACGTATCCCATACATTGGGGGACAATACCACTGTACAGAGACAGCAACTGAGTGGGTGTGAAGAAACCGTGCAGCCGGAACAACACACTTAATCTCTTAGAAGCTCTTTTTTGAAAGAGAGTATATGTGATCTTTCCAGGAAAGCTCACGAGAAAAGAAAACGCCAATCATTTTTAAGAGAAGAAGAAGGATTGAGTTGTGTATTGTTGAAGATAAGGGAATAGCCGTGTGGAACATTGTGATGAGTAAACAGATGAAGGAACTGAGTTTTGGAGGCATTGACAGCCACAAGATTTTCTGTGCCTCAGTCAGAGATAGTATAAAGATCAAGGGTGAGGTACGCCATAGGCGTCTCACGTGAATCATGGAGTGACTGTTGAGAGAGATGCATTGTAAGGTGAGTGGAGAAGTGAAGGGTGGAATCATCGGCATAGGAGTGTAGAGGACAGGAAGTGTGACTTGAAAGATCATTGATAAATCCAATAGAAAGGAAATAGTGGATGACAGGACAGAGCCCTGAGGAACACCAATATTAATAACTTTAGAAGAACAGTGGTCATCTACAACAACAGCTATAGATCGGCCAGAAAAGAAATTAGAGATGAAGGTACAGATAGAAGGACAAAAACCGAAGACGGGCAGTTTCGAAATTAAGCATTTGTGCCAGACTCTATCGAACGCTTTTGATATGTCTAGCGCAATAGCAGAAGTTTCACCGAAATCCAGAAAAGAGGATGACCAAGAGTCAGAGAGATATGCAAGAGGATCGCCAGTAGAGCGTCCCTTGCGGAAACCATACTGACGATTTGAAAGAAGATTTTGAGAAGAGAAGTGTTTAAGAACTTTCTTGTTAAGGATAAGTTAAAAACTTTAGAAAAACAAAAAATCAAAGCATTTGGACGATAGTTGGAGGGTTGAGAGCGGTCACCCTTTTTTGGGACTAGCTGAATGAAAGCGAATTTCCAGCAGGAAGGAAAAGTACCAGGTGAAAGACGAAAATGAAAGAGGTTGCCTAGGCAGGGTGTCAGCACAGAAGCACAGTTCTTGTAAACAACAGCACGGATACCATCAGAACCGTACACGTTCCTCGGGTTGAGCCAAGATAGAGCAGAAAAAGAATCTTTGGAAGAGATTCTAATTTCAGACATACTGTAATTAAGTCAGGGAGAGGAGAAGATGGAGGAACAGTAACGGAATCGTCAGAGTTGAAGTGGAGGCGAAAGTTTGATCAAAGAGTTCAGCTTCATCTCAGGCGGCAACTGAACCGTCAAAATGGAAAAGAGTAGGGAAAGAAAAAGAAATAAAATTGTTAGAGAGGAGCTTGGAAGGTGCCAGAAAGAGTGAGAATTAGAATTGGATAGATTTTCACATTTTTGTCTTTTTGTCTGATGAAAAACATTTTCGCAAATCAAGGAACAGATTTTGCTCAAATCAGAGTAGAAATATAAGCTAAGTGAGAGTCAAGAATTGAATGGCGACGGTAAATTCTGAAAACTTTTCTATTGCTGATCGCATTAGAACAAGCAACGTTAAACCAAGATTTTTTTGCATTAGTAGTTGGAATAGAATATGGAATGTACGCCTCTATGCCTGAAAGAATCCCCTCCGTGATGTGCTCAGTGCACTCGAGTGGTCGTGGCCAAGGGAATCAGTAATCATTCCATGGAAAAATCAAGGAAGTACTGCCTAAGGGCAGATAATAAAGTGCATTTCAAATTGCAAGTAAACCCTTGCAATAACTTTTTCGAACAATTAATAAAAATAATAATAATAATAATAATAATAATAATAATGTGAGATCTGAAAATACCAAATAATTGACTGAAGCACCAAAATTCATTAGTTTAAAACGGTAAATTGTCTGGATGAAAACCAGGTTCGATCTTTCTAAATCTGATTATATGCAGTCGAGACCAATTCCTTAAAAACAGCCCAAGGACACATTCTTCCCGGCTGTTCTTTATTATTAATATATATACATAATAAGTCAAGAGCACAGACCTATATGAAATATGAAATAGACTCGATACCATTTTATTTAAACAGCTGTTCCGTGGGCAGATTTTGAAGGCGACATCTGGAAGTTGAATGAACTTAAAAAATTAACTGCTTCTTTTGGAGAAAATTCGTGCGAGCAGTCATTTTTAAAATATTTTTCTGCAAAATGAAATTGTAAATGTTTTTGAATGTATATTTGAGCATTTTGAATTAGTGTCCGTGTATTTATACATCAGCTTTGGGAAAACAGTTTAATAATATCTCTCCAAGTAAGTATAAATGATTAAAAGTTTGCCGTGTAATAATAAGTGTGAGGATGAGAAAGAAAGCTTCTGGAGAGAGTTTGATAGTGTAATCGGAAGGGTACCTGAATTACAAAATGTTTGTGATATGAGACATGAATGGGGAATTTGGTAAGGGTCTGGAGGATAAGGTGTCAGGAAGCATGGTGTACCTGGATGAACGATAATGGGTGTAGGCTGAAAGAGTTATGCAGTGAGAGAAAGCTGTCTGTAACGAATACATTTTTTGAACATAAGGGAGTCATGAGTATATCAGGTATAAAACAAATGGTGAGAGAAGTTCCATAAATTATGTACTCGTGAAAAGAAGTATACTGAAAGAGGTGTGTTACACACGTGTGGTGCGAGATATGAGTGGTGGTCTCTGACCACATGATAGTTTTGTGTAAAGTAAGGTTGTATGGAGAGTGGAAGAGGGTGAATGGAAAAAGTTGGGTCATGAAAAAATTATAGTGGAAAAATTAATGGTTAGAGAGGTAGCAGATGAGTATAGTAAGAGAGTATGAGTACATGATAAGGTGAATGTAGAAGATACGGATCAAATGGATACAGGAGAGATGTGGAATTTGTACCAAGAATGTCTGATTAGGAATGCAAGGAGTGTGTTGCTAAGACATGTGCGAAGAAGAGGGCAACCGAGTGGTGAGATGCCTAGGTTGAGTCAGCGGTTGAAGATAAAAGGTGGAAATTGTTGTTATATGCGCAGGGTAATTGTGATATAGAAGAAAGTCGAAGAGGAAAGAGGGTGTATGAAAAGAGCAAAAAAAGTGTGAAAAGACTAGTGTAGCTTAATTAAAGAGTTTAATTACGCGTAATTAAAGAGTTCAATTACTCGTAATTAAAGAGTAATTAAAAAGTAATTAAAGAGTTTCGAAGGAGGATGGATGAGAATTATGAGGAGAATCGAAAATTATTTTGGAGGGAAGTGCGAAATTTTTTTTTATACAGGAATGGGAGCGAAGGGCCAGCAAACATGTTCCCCTCCGATAGAATGAGGGGGAGAGAGCCGAAATCAAGGCCCAGAGATTTCAAGATACCTGAAAACTCCGCGTTTGAACTGAACTAATAAATTTATAATTAAGATTTGTCTTACGTATATTCATTTTGGGACACTCCATATTAAATGTAAACAACCGTTTAGAAAATTCGAAACCTTCTTAATCACTTTTTTTTTTTTTTTTCTATACTGGTGAAAATAAAACAGCAAATAACACTGTTCAACAATGATTTTGTCCCGGGAAAAGTTTTATGTCTTTATTATAGAGTTTTTAACGCTGATTACAAAAATGGTCTTATTACTTTCCTATGAAGTATAGTTTTTGAGAAATTTCCATTTTTTTTGTTTTGGAAAAAATATTCAGTTTTTGTAGTAAAAGCTGTTCATTTATTATCTTACAACTCTGACCACGTGTGATGTTTGTCTTGTTACGTCGTGTGTATTGCTACTCTTAGAGAATGTGTGATGTTAATATTTTTTAATATTTTGTATAATATTTAATTAATTATATACAATATACAATATTATACATATTATACATATTATATTCAATATACAATAATTGTATAATATTTTTTAAGATTTCATGGAAACTGCGTGATACGCCAAAATGAATAACATTTTCGGAATCAGCAGCGTCGACTTCATATAGACCAGTTTTGTTTGTTGCTGAGACAGAATAAAAGTAAAAATTTGTTGTTCATTGTAATATTTGTTTTTGGTATATTCATTTAGGGACACCACATATCTACAGTATATTTAATCATCTATACATTCATAGCTTAACTGGAGCATGAAAAGTTAAACATCTTTTCATACACACATATAACATACTGGATATTTGAATTGATCATTAAAATTAATTTTTTTTCCTTTACTCTGAGTTTTTAAATTTTCTTTTACTAGTTTAATCAGATGTTTAACTCGCTTGGGTGTATGAAAATTTGTAATTTAAAATTCCGAGCGTTAACAGACTAGGTAATAGGTAGATTTTGATAGCACCATGAATGTGGGGAATTATTTATCTGATGTTCAGATAAGGTTTATTAGTAAAGACTCATGGAAGTGTAGTACAACTACGCTAATGTTTGACTTATCAATATGTATGCCTTCAGGAAGGAAACTGTTGGTAAAGGCTTTGTCTTGCAACAAGGCAAAGATTGAAAGCACATAGCCGAATTCATCGTAAAATAGGAGATAAAACCTCGAGCGCAGACGATCTTGTTTGATATATTTAATCAAAGAGTCAAGATGAAGAGTGAAACAAATGTAGAGATATTCTACATGATATCAACTTTAGAAAATAAAATAAACAATGAACCATTCTCAGGTGATTGTGTGAAAGGATGCTAAGAAAGTGTACACAATGACAGCTGGCAACAGAGGATAATTTTATTAAAAGAGTTTGATATAAAATAATGTTAAAATATTTCCAGATTTCGCTGATTATAATAGGTTCAGAAATGCTGCATTTGAATGAGGTGTCAACAATGTATAGAAGAAAAGCAGAGCAAGTCCTTGGAGTCCGAAAGGAGCTGACAGTTGTAATAAAATAAAAGAATTATACTTCCAACAGAAGCACATCCAAAGCTACGCATAGATTTTGTGTTTGTAAGATATGGTGAGGGATGTATTTGATAAAAAAGCTGTTCCAAAGATTGAGTGAAGGTTTGTCAGACCATATTAATGTATTTTGTAAAGTTAAGCTAGTACAAAAAGGAAGAGAGGGATTGAACAAACTAAAAATAAAAGTTGAAAGGCTCAATTCGAATGAGGTGGTATCAGAGTATATAAAAAAGTAGAGTAAGTCCTTGGAGGGATTGCTGATCAATAGATGGGGGTACAGAATATGTGGTATGCTTAAACAATGATTAGTGAAGACACATTCTGGTGTAGGTGGATGTGTTAGAAGTGGAAGGTGTAAGGAATATAGGTAGCAGTAGTATTTTAGTAAGGGTTAATGGAGAGTTGTTTGACTGGTACATTATTAATATTGGAATACGAAGGACTGTGTGACGTCACCATGGCTGTTTAATGTGTATATGGATGGGGCAATGCGTGAGATGAAAGCAAGAATGCTAGCGAGTAGAAGAGAGAATTTCATTGTCATGATGGAAATTTCAGTTTCATTGTATGGGTGATGTAAAATGGATTAATCATGTGAGAAATGAGAATGTTCGGGAAAAATGTGAAGTAAAAATGTTTTACGATAATGGAGGCTAGTAGCTACACTGCAATAGCCATCTAGAGGGAATAAAAAAAACGATAGAATGGTGAATAGGTCAGTAAGAGCGAGTGCGTATGTGTAAGAAGTAGAAGAAGACCTCGTAAAAGATGGAAAGATGTAATTCGAAATGTGTGAATAAACCTGGAATTGATATACATGCGCTATATAACATAACGAGAAACAGAGACGAATGGAAGCCGTTTGTGAAGTGTGTAAATGGAGACGATGGTTTCAGCTGACGTACCAGTAAAGCTATGCCACCAACCTTGTCATACAAGGTAACACTGGATCCCAGTGGATTATTCCCGGTAGTGCTCCTAGAAAGTAAATTTTGTAAATAGTACAAAAACAATGCTAATCCGTAAAGACTGAATTTTGTTTTAAACATTTTATCTCCCCCCCCCCCCCCCCCCCCGCCCCTCACAAGACAATAGAAATAAAATAAAAATAAATAATTAAAATATTTAAAGAAAAAAAAAGAGATTGTTACCGCTTGGTAATTTTTTAAGCATTTTAGATATTTCGTTTCTCGGAGAACGTTTTTCCAAAACGTACAGGGTGAAATTTACCTAGTTAGGCTGAAGTAACTAAAGTCTAAAGCTGTACGATATTTTACAGTTTATGTAAACTTAATGAAATACAAACGCATCCTACATTATCTAAAGAGCGGTGTTGGCATCTCCTTTTGCCTTGAAGAATAATTCTATTATTATCTCATCAAAGAAAATTCCCTTCGTGGCCCGTATGAAACACCAACAAAGGCTCGTCATAAAGCTTTTTATGGTTCTGGCTTCTCTTCATTTTACACGAAATCTTCGCTTTATATGCACAGTTTTGTTCATCGTTTTTTTTAATTTGTAGCTTTTTAATCATGTAAGATTTTTCCTTTGAATGTAGAGATGTTTTCCCCTCGAATTAATTGGATTTTATGGATACGGCACATACATTCTTCGTATTACCTCATTTAATTTTACAAGTAACTATATATACACACTCTATATATATATATATATATATTGGGAAAGGTGGGACAAAATTGAGTAGTGAGACATAACCAGGTACCATTAATATTTTAGCGTGTGGAATGTGTCAAACTCCGCTATACAATTAAATTAAAGACAGAATTTGCCAGTACTTATGCAAAAAAGGAAGCGTGTGGATTTTTAAAAACTGTCAGAATTGACAAAATGTAAGTATGTATGTAATGTAAGTACGTGATCTAATGTTCACTCATTTTTATATAGTCATCAAATTAACTTGAACGAGTGAAACTAATTCCGACTATGTATTATATTATCTATAGGCTTTCAGTTTTATTAATATACATTTGTTTATCGTCAAACCACTTACCTTTTGTATCTGAGAGGAATGGTTTGGAAAATGAAACCATGGGGCAAAACCAAACGGGGCAAACTCGGGTAGTAGCGTACCCGATTTTGTCCCAGTTTGGCAATGATACGTCGCGTAGGCCTATGTTTCTACGGATGCTGTTTTGCACTTTTAAAATGATTGCGTCATACTTTGAAGTATTATTAGCTGTATAGAAAAAAATACACCTAAAATTATGAAATTTAATTTAATATTCTTGTTTTAATTTCAGGAATTATAAAAACAAAACGCAAAGTTGGTCTGAAGAGTCTATGAAAAAAATTCTACAGGAAAAAGAAAATGGGATATAAGAAAACTACCACTTCTTTCAATATCTATCAATCACCTTTAGATGATCGAATGAAGACAATAAGGAATGGTTCACCAGTAGAAGCAGCAGCATCGGAATCGAACCGGGGCCGAATGGTTCATAGTCAGCGACGACAACCACTATACCATCGAACAGAAAAAAAAAATAATAAATAAAAAAAATATATATAGTATATCAAAAAAAAAAAAAAAAAAAAAAATATAGTGTGAAAATACCAATATATATATATATATATATATATATATATATATATGCATTTAACTGCAATGACCACGCAGTATATAAATGAATAGAAACGACGTAAATAAGGAGCGTCTCTGCACACGGGGAAGAGAAATAACGAATAAATGAAAAATGAGGCGAACCGCCCGGGAATCGAACCCAGGGCCTTCCAATTGCCGGTTGGATGCGCTACCATTACACTACGGACCTCGATCAATCATAAATCGAAATTCTCCTACATAGGGCAGAAACCAATGCCCTGAGAGGGCACCCTCGCAAATCGTGAATATGTGCATTTAACTGCAATGACCACGCAGTATATAAATGAATAGAAACAACGTAAATAAGGAGCGTCTCTCTGCACACGGGGAAGAGAAATAACGAATAAATGAAAAATGAGGCGAACCGCCGGAGAATCGAACCCAGGGCCTTCCAATTGCCGGTTGGATGCGCTACCATTACACTACGGTAATTTCGATTTATGATTGATCGAGGTCCGTAGTGTAATGGTAGCGCATCCAACCGGCAATTGGAAGGCCCTGGGTTCGATTCCCGAGCGGTTCGCCTCATTTTTCATTTATTCGTTATTTCTCTTCCCCGTGTGCAGAGACGCTCCTTATTTACGTCGTTTCTATTCATATATATATATATATATATATCGCTTTATATATATGTTACCGGCAAACTCCGACGAGACTGTAAACCGCAGATTGCCTAGGCATTCCACAGATTCCCCGTTGATATTTGGCAAAGACCAAAATATTCTTTTATTTCGCACTTTGTCTAAATCTTAACAGGCAATCTGAGGAATGCCTGCATAGGAGTGAAGGTCCAAAGTAAAGTGTTATTTTGGACTTTGCCTGGCATTCAGGCAATCTGCGAAGTGCCTAATAAACAGGTTTCATCGGAATAACGCACACCATCCAAAACATTTTATTTTTCCATAACAACTTCGATTTATAGGTTTCAGCCCGGTTAGAGCATACAGTTGATTTAAACGGGCCTTCAATGTTATTCCGATGTCCGCCATTGAAGGCCCGGTTAGGTCAACTGTATGCCCTTGACAATTGGTTAGGTTAAGTCGTGTTATTTTCGTTAAAACTAACGAAAATAACACGACTTAACCTAACCAATTGTCAAGGACATACAGTTGACCTAACCGGGCATACAGTTGACCTAACCTGGCATACAGTTGACCTAACCGAGCCTTCAATGGAGGATATCGGAATAACATTGAAGGCCCGGTTAGGTCAACTGTATGTCCGGTTTTTTTTTAAGAAAAAATGTTTGAAATTTTGTTTTTTCAAAAATGGTGTGCGTTAGTTCTTTGATCATCCTCAGATTGCCTGTTAAGATTTAGACAAAGTACGAAATAAAAAGTTGAAACCTGGGGTCTGAGGTGAGCGGTAGCTCCCCCAGCGGGGTCCGGGGCGGAGCCCTGGAAGCCAACGCATTTTAGCTTTTCCAAACAGCTTTTCCTAACATTTTGGCAGAAATTATTTAACATATTCTTTATACTCACTAATGACATAATTATCTAAAAATAAACTAATTTTTCATAAAAAAATAAATAAATATTGAAACGACCACTGCTTGTGATACTACCTATATTTTTCTATAAAATCCTGAAAAAATGAAAAAAATTTAGATATAAATAAATTTCTACTGACTGTTAAATATTTGTTGAAAACAAACAAACGGTTCGGTGATCCAATCAAAATTTAACAACCAGTTCAGGTGAACCGGACCGAACCGGTCCCAGCACACCCCTCGATTAAGGATACTATGGATCCGGATGTTCCCTAATCAGGCCACTATCCCCTTGTGGTCTGAAATAACACTAGCATTATCTATATATAGATATTCAATGTAAATTTCATATTTACATTTAGGATAAACAGTTCTAATTGTGGCATATGTGCATGTATAATATGTATTTATATGGCTTCCAAGACAATGCTCCCAAGACAACTCCCAAGACAATTCTATTTTTACAAATTTTGAAAATTCCTTGTCGCCTAGTATCCTGAAATTTCATTTACTGGGCGAAAAATTTTCTTCACTGGGTGACGTTTATGTCGCCCACTCACTAGGTTAAAAAATGCTCTGGCTTATAGGCTACATAAGTGCGATAAAGACAATTTGTGGTTACGAAACAACTACATATCTCTAAGGCGTGAAGCGAAAGTGTAATGAAAAAGTCCAAGCGCGAATTTGAAATCTCCATAGCTCGTGACGGTAAAGAAAACCCCAAGCGATTCTTTCAATACGTCAACAATAGGAATCCAGTAAAAAGTGTCTTAGGACCGTTGAAAATTTTTAACGGAGAGCTAGTTTCTGAAAACAAACAAATGGCTACCTTGTTAAACGAATTTTTTACGTCAGTTTTTACTATAGAAGATATAACGAATATCCCTACGGTCATAGACATAATACCTTTTGATAATGGTAATACTTTGGATAATATTGTGGTTAGTGAAAGGGAGGTAATGCGCTATATTGAGAAAATGAAAATGCATAAATCATCGGGGCCGGATTCCATATATCCCATACAACTAAAAGAATTAAAAGAAAGCATTTTTGTGCCGCTAGCAAGGATTTTTAATGCGTCTATTTCTGAGGGGTGCGTACCAGATAATTTCAAGTTAGCAAATGTAACATCTATCTTTAAGAAAGGCGATAAAGGTGCTGCGGGAAATTATAGGCCACTCAGTTTAACGTCTGTTGTAGTTAAGCTACTGGAATCAATAATTAGGGATCGTATAGTCGAACACTTAGAATTGCATAACTTGGTTAGAAATAGGCAGCACGGTTTTAGGCGAAACAAACCTTGCTTAACTAATCTTTTAGAATTTTTTCAAAGCGTGGTTGAAGTTTACAGTAGTCATCGGGCGGTTGATGTAGTGTATTTAGATTTTCAAAAAGCGTTTGACACCGTAGCGCACAAAAGACTCATTGAAAAAAACTAAGACTCCTGGGATGAGGGGTGTAGTAATAAATTGTAGAGAAGAGTGGTTGCGAGGTAGGAAACAGAGGGTGGTCGTTGATGTAGCGTCGTCTTGGGCTAATGTACCGAGCGGCGTTCCTTAGGGTTCTGTATTGGGTCCAATGTTCCCTCTAAGGTGTGCGCGTGTGCGCGCGCACACGCTTTGTGAAACCCGCGCACACAGCAAAATAAAATGCGCACAGGCTCAAGCGTATCATGAGTCACGACATTAAATGAAGTAATTTAAAAAATTTCAGTTTAATGAATTGTGTAAAGAACACATTAAAAAACCGTTTGAAAGAAAATCATTTGGAAATGCTCATGGGAATTAAAAGTTACTTGAATGATGACGGATGTATTAATCTTCATAGAGTTTATTTGGAATGGACAAATGCTAAAGATCGTAGGGAGAAATCATAATCATACTTAAATGAAAGGCACTTTCATTTAATGTTATTTTGATTATATTTTATTTTATTGAATTTTATTATTTTTTATTTTATTCCTATTTTGTGAATGGATAAAATCTTGTATTAATCTTGAAAGTCTATTTTAAATTGCTAAATGCTAAAATTTGTTTTGAGAAATGATAACTAAAATAGTAATTTTCAATTAATGTTATTTTAATTTTATTTCTTTATTTTGTTGAATTTTATTTTACTATTTTTTATTTTATTAATATTTTTAGAATGGATAAAATGTTTTCTTTCATAAGAATATATAATATTTTAAACAGATTTTAATATCCATTTAATAGTACCGTAATGATCAAGCTATCACCTTATGGAAATAATATTTATTAAGTATTTAATATTTATATATATTTAATTTTGAAGATAATAGCGCTCAGAAAAGTTTGCACAATTTTTCACCATGAATGTAAATGTATGCACAACGAAAATTTCTTGCGCACACGGACTAAAAGAAATTAGAGGGAACATTGATTGGGTCCCTTGCTTTTTCTTATATATATTAACGATTTAGATGTCGGCCTAGTCAGTACAGTCTCAAAGTTTGCGGACGAAACAAAGTTGGGTGGTAGGGCCATTAATGACGAGATAGAGGTAAAATCCAGGAAGATCTGAATAAAATCGTTGATTGGTCAGTTACATGGACAAATGAGATTTAACGTCGATAAGTGCAAAATTTTACATATAGTTTCGCGTAACGGTAATTTTGCGAATAGTATGTCAGAGAAGGAGTTAGCAAGCGTAGAGCAGGGAAAAGACTTAGGAGTTATAGTCACTGGTGACTTAAAAGTGGCGAAACAAAGTACAGCAGCGGTCAATAAAGCGAACAAAGTGCTAGGTTTTATAGCT
The DNA here is from genome assembly GCA_023014485.1 of Bathynomus jamesi. Classification (NCBI taxonomy): domain Eukaryota; kingdom Metazoa; phylum Arthropoda; class Malacostraca; order Isopoda; family Cirolanidae; genus Bathynomus; species Bathynomus jamesi. Next base: position 144,987 of record JAJOZX010002490.1, read on the forward strand.
AGGAATTTTGAGTACAAATCGCGCGATATTATTGTTCCGCTTTATAAATTATTAGTTAGACCCCATTTGGAGTACGCCATCCAATTTTGGAATCCGCATATGCGAAAAGATATAGACAAAATCGAAAGAGTTCAAAGACGAGCATCTAAGATGATTCCGTCGCTTAGGTCGAAGTCGTACGAGGATAGGCTTAAGGAGTTAAAATTTACTACACTCGAGACTAGGAGACTAATGGGTGATCTAATCCAGGTTTTCAAAATTATGAATGGGTTCGAAAACGTAGATAGATATAGCTTTTTCGAAATATTTCAATATAATTGGACTAGTAATAACGGGTGTAAGTTGACAAGTAGAAGATTCGAGACAGCAGTTGCCAAAACTTTTTTACGCATAGCATAGTAAATAGCTGGAATAGTTTGCCGGTAGAAGTAATTAGTAGCACGTCTATAAACATTTTAAAAATCGATCAGACGCATATGTTGATAGATTGGGTGTAGTTTAAGGTAGTAAAATTAAGGCTTGTAGTTCGGAACCCACGTAAAATTGTAGGTCCCCTCCGCCACCACGGATGACATGCGAATACACAACTACAACCACAGTTAGTTAAACCAGCCATGAGTGGATCCTTAGGTCTTTGTTGGTCTGAAACATTATAATTTATAACATTATAACATATGAAACTGTATATCTACTTTTGGCCCACCGTGTATATATGGTAATGAGAATGATGATAATTGATAATGATAATGTTTACTGGCAGGAGCCAGATCACCTAAGAAAGGTACAGTATCCATGATGGTAATCAATGATAAAGCTAATTATTAAACAATAAATTTATGAAACAAAAAAGGACTACGGTAATGAAAAAATACTAATAATAATACACGTAATGAAACGAGAAATAATAAAATTAATAATAACAGCTTCCCAAAGGTGGTATTAATAAAAATAAAAATAAAAAGTGCATGCAATGGAAAAACTAGCTGAGTGAAGTTTTAGACAAACACTTTCCTACTAAGAGGTGCACAGTCTAGAAGACATTAAATAGGACTGATGAATAGCCTGCAGAAATGGATTGTATGAATTTTTAATTCTTCACATTAGATCAGTGGTTCTGAACCGGTGTGCCGCGAAGCCTTCTGAGGTGTGCCACGAAACAGTGACGGCAATTATATTTCTACTGGTATTTTGATGTGAAAATTTAGTCTCGGCTAAATATTTAGTCTCAAACCAGTCTCATCCAGAACAAACTAAGTTTCGGTCTAAATTTCCAAGTAGTCCCATTTTGAATAACGAAAGAAAACGTTTCAACCACCAAAAAAAAAAAAATTTCTGGGGAACTTTAATGAGGAAGGAATCATCGCACGCACGGAACAGTTGAAAGGTTGAAAGGTGTATATATACACACAGATATATATATGAGAACGTCCGAAAACGTTCGTAAATCTAGTTGCCAGTTATCTAGTAAACTGCATAAAAACAGAATAGTAATTTGCTATTACGGATTATTTTGTATAACTCCCCAACTATTAGTTCTATAATTACTTTTTAGGATATAATTATAATCATTATATATATATCGTACATATATTTAGAATTATTTATTATTATATATATATGATAGATGTATGGCACCTTAAGTTGACAGTACTGTGGGCTGTGGCTCTCGGTCTGCTTTCTTTCTATTTTGTGACAAAGTGGTTTTGCAGTGCTATTCTAAATCTATTCAATGATAATTGCAGCACCCTCGAAATGGATAAATTTATTATAAGAAAACGCAGCAATGATGGTTGTGAAAACAATGATAACGAAAATAACGCTTTGAAAAACACCCAGATAACTAAACAGAGGAAGATTTCCAAAATTGTTCATCGCCATTATGATGAGAATTATTTGAGTTTCGGTTTTTCTTGGTATGGAAATGAAAATTGTCCTCTCCCATTATGTGTCGTGTGTGGTGAAAAATTGGCGAATGAAAGTATGGTTCCTAGCAAATTAAAAAGACATTTCACATCTAAACATCCAAATGATCAGGGAAAAGACTTGAACTACTTCAAAAGATTATTATGCCAGCAATCAAAAAAGCAACTAATTTTGAAAAAAATCATAAAATTGTCTGATAAAGCTCAAATAGCTTCTTACGAAATCTCAGAAGCTATTATTGCGCAAGAAATGAGCCACATACTATAGCGGAGTCACTTATTATACCTGTGTGCCGTAAAATTGTTAAGAGAATGTTTGGTAGCGAAGCAGAAAAAGAAATTATGAAGATTCCTGTTTCTAATGACACTGTTCATAGCAGGATAAAAGATTTATCAGCTGACATAGAAGAAAACGTGTGTAATAAACTTCAAAATCCAGATTTTGCTTTGCAAGTTGACGAATCAACTGATATTAGTGGCAGAACACACCTTTTGGCATTTATTCGTTTTATTGACGAAAATAATATAGTTAATCAATTCTTTTGTTGCAAGGAACTTCCAGGAACCACAAGAGGTCGAGACAGCTTTGATACTTTGACTGGCTATTTAGCACTGGAAATTGTCCTGGAAGTCATGTGTTGGTATTTGTACGGATGGGGCTCCATCTATGATTGGATGAATCAAAGGATTCACTACACTTGTGAAAAAGGAAAATCCAAACGCCATATTCACTCATTGCTTTTTACATAGGGAAGTACTTGTTTCAAAGACATTAGGAATTGAGTCAAAAAATGTACTAGATCAAGTTGTCGAAATGGTTAATTTCGTGAAAATAAGGCCATTAAAAACACGCCTGTTCGAAAACCTTTGTAAAGATATGGATGCACAGTACGAACGTTTAATTTTACATACTGAAGTTCGATGGTTGTCAAGAGGGAAGGTTTTATGTCGCGTATATGAGTTGAAAAAAGAGCTGCTCACTTTTTTTGAAGGAGAAGGAAACAAAAAATGTTGTGAATATCTTAGTTGTGAGATTTGGTGCACCAAACTGGCATATTTAGCAGAGATATTCAAACAGCTTAATAGTCTGAGCACCAGTATGCAGGGGAAAAATGAAAACATTCTTACGTCTACTGATAAGTTAACGACATTTCAGAAAAAAATAGTCATTTGGAAAAGTGCAATTAAAAATGGTAATTTTGAATTGTTTCCTCTGATCTCTGAAACTCATTCCAAAGAAATAATTCCTCTCATAGTTGATCATTTAACAAAGTTGGAAGGCAATATGCAATGATATTTTCCATCATTAAATACAGAAAAATATGATTGGATCAAGAACCCATTCATTCTCACTTCCACTAATTTTGACTTGAAAATATCTGAACAAGAAGAGTTGGCATCCATTTCAACTGATCGTAGTCTGAAGATCGAACATGCAGAATCTCCTCTAGATACTTTCTGGATTTCCATTATGAATGAATATCCTGAAATTTCAAAAAAAGCTTCAGCTGTTTTGATGCAGTTTTCTACTTCATATCTCTGTGAATTGGGATTTTCATCACTTACAACCATTAACTGTAAAAAAAGAGAAAAACTTCGCTGCGTTGAAGATGATATGAGAGTTTGCCTATCATACATACGCCCGAACATTGATGAAATAACGAAAAACACCAAGCCCAAGTATCTCATTATAATAGTGAATAATTAAATAAGGTAAGTTAAAGGAAAGTTAGTTATAGGGATTTTAAAATATTATTTTACATCTTGTACTCATATTTTTCTATACATATTTTCAGTACCGTGCCGCGCAATATTTTTCGCCTCAAAAGTGTGCCGCGAACATCAAAAGGTTCAGAACCACTGCATTAGATTGTAATGAACACGTCTTGTTACTCTGGAGGCTCGAAAAATGTTGCGGTTGGAAAACACACACACACACACACGCACGCACACACACACACACACACACACACACACATATATATATATTATATATATATATATATATATGTGTGTGTGTGTGTGTTTTGGAGGAGCACAGATTATACTAGACTTCGTCAAATAACAGGTTTCTGCGAAACTTAAAATATATATATATATATGGTTAGAGGAGGGGCGACAAACTTGACCTTCGTGAAATGAGGAAGGAATCATCGCATGCACGGAACAGTTGAAAGGTTGAAAGGTGTATATATACACACAGATATATATGTATGTAGGGAGATTTACGTATAAACAGAGTAGGCACCTACCTAGGGCGGCAAATTTTGAGGGGCGGCAAATTTTGTCGTTTTTCAACCTAAATAGGGCAAAGAAAACAAAAACAGAAAACAAATAAGTTATAAACACTAACAAATTCAATGGATTCACAAATAAGTTTTAAAATAAAAAACAGCAGCGTCTAATAGCAAACTAGCGATATCAAATGGCACAACTTAGCCCTGTCTACGGATGACAAAATGCCTCTGTATATATATATATATATATATATATATATATATATATATATATATATATATATATATATATATATATATATATATATATATAATAATATATATATATATATATTTATATATATATACAGTATATAAATAAAACATTTTAACTTTGTTTGAATATTTATTTGGGTTTTTAAATTGAATTTTATATATATATATGAAAATTATTTCACAAAAGTAACACGTGAAAAATATTTATGATGAATAAAACCACGAAGGAAAGAAAACACCATTCTGTGTTTTCTTTCCTTCGTGGTTTTTTATCATCATATATATATATATATATATATATATATATATATATATATATATTGTATATATATCTATTTCTATACTTGTATATATTTCTATCCATAGTATATGAACTGTTATTGTATTAATAATATTTGAATATTTGTCATATGGACTATAGTCTGCCAATAAGCCTTTTCATTCTCATTTTCATTTTCATATATATATATATATAGGGTGAACCAAATGTAGGTGGACAGTAAATGATAACGTTTATTTTGAGAATACATATTTAATTTTTTTGTATACTATAATACAAAATAAAATTTAAATAAATTTAGTTATAATATTTAATATAATATAACACAAACACCATAGTTATAATGAACACCATAGTTATAATATAATATAACACAAACCGTATTCAACCTACTGTCCACCTACTTTTGGTTCACCGTGTATATATATATATATATATAAACATTTTAACTTTGTTTGAATATTTATTTGGGTTTTTAAGTTGAATTATATATATATATATATGTTATAATAATGTTATAATGTTATAATGTTTCAGACCAACAAAGACCCTAGGATCCACTCATGGCAGAGGGCAGGAAGACTCACATATGCAAATGGTTATTTCTTATTTGCATTCATTTGTCCGTAGCAATAAAATTATCGATACTTTTTGATCACTCCTCATATATATATATATTTTAAAATGTTAAAACATTAAAAAGAGAACCACGAAGCTTTCGGGAGAGATCAAACGTTCTCGTTCTCTCAAGTGGAAGCTGAAAACTGAGAAAGAGAAAGATAAATAAAATGAGGGTACCAAATCATCTTACATCTGGCAATTGAAAGATGGTCACTATAGCCTTCAAATGCCTATCTTTTAAAGAAAGTGTATTTGTAAATGTCTCAATCTGAAAAGGACCAATGCAGCAATTCATATGAATTGACAGGCGCTTTAAGTGAAACCCAATTAGTGGCAATGTTGTTGTTAGTTTGAACTCTATGCGGGTGTGTAAGGCAGAATTATGATTGCCTGTCTGTATACTGTACTGTATTTGTATTTATATAATAAGGGGGATGACAAAAGTGAATATACACCACGATGTTTATCCTCAACAATAAGTAACAAAGCTCATCAATTAAATGCCAGAACGTGTGTCACATTTACACAATGCAAAGGGGAGGTAAGACCATTCTACATACAGTATATCGATTCAATAAATCTATTATTATTTTTTACTTTTATTATCAAATAAAAAACTATGGAAAAATTGGAGGTGTCTATTTTCGTCAACCCTCTGTTTATTCTAGAAAGTAAAAAAGAGTGTGTGTGTGTGTGTGTGTGTGTGTGTGTGTGTGTGTGTGAGTTAGTCATTCGCTTTGATAGTGTTTGCCTTTTTTTGAGCTATTTATATTAATTATGTAAATGAATTTAGGAAAATATAAATTCGAAAGATATTTGTGATTTTCATATCACTTTACAATTTTGAGGCTTCGTATCCGTATTTGATTTTTTAAGCATTTAGATAGTGTTATAGTTCTCATTTTTCTAGAATGACTTTTCATAGTGTTTATTTCCAAATGAAATATATGGATTGAACTTTAAGATGGGATAACCAAATTTCTTTGAAATATTCTGACTATAAATACAGTATTTTGTGTGATTTACCTATTCTAAAAATGTTTGCCCTTGCCAAGAGAAATCATCAGTTAATGAGAAATTTGTAAGGAAATAAATTTTTATGATTACGCGAACACTAAAAAGAAAAAAGAAGACTTGCACAATAGGATATATACTGTCGATCATTGCAGTTCTGCTCGTGATCCAAAACGTGTATAGATTCCATTAATTAAATTATACGAGTATATTCTTACCGAGTGAGTTGAGCGTCTGAATCATGTGTGGAAATATTGTACTGTGGAACAGATCTAGTTTTGAAAGCGGTGGACACAGACCAATCTATTGTTAAAACGAACTTGTGATATTACAATTGCCTTCATTACTCAATAGTGAATTTATCAGTAGATGAACATAGCTCAATTTTGAGTTTTAACGTTTATGAGAAGGCATTTGATGTTAAGGTGGCAGTTTGGCATAACTTTTTCGACTCCTACCCTCGCGATGCCAGAAGTCTAAGAGTGTAGGCCAAGGTCCACTGTATTAGATATTGCTTTAAGTTCATTTTAAGTGATGCATAGTATATAAATTAGTAAATTCATTTAATAAAGCTAGATCTAAATCGTTCAAAGTCTGAATAACTTTATTTTCAATCACTCTGAATGGGATTTGATGTTTCTTTAGACGTTTCATTGTCCTAATTTTGTAAATTTTAAAATGTCTAATGCGTTAATTTCACGTTAGTTAATCATTTTGTCGGACATTTCAGTTAATCAATTGAAATGTATAAAGTGTTCCAGTTTTTCTGAACACTTGAAAAGACTAATCTGAAATGTTTAATGAAATGCTCAATGAATTGCCTAATGCATGAAAGTTTAAGGAGGTCAGATTTAAGTTTGGCTATATGTAAAGGATTACTTCACAACATTACTCTTAACGCCGTTTGACTTTCAGTTTATATCCATTACTTTCTGCAAATGACTAGGTTTCCCTATCAAATAACTTCATATAAGTTACATTATCAAAGTCAGTTATCGTTTTAAATACCTGAATTACTTCTCAAAGTGTATATAATATATATATATATATATATATATATAATATATATATATATATTTAGGGTGGTTCTTATTTTTTGAAATTGCAAATTTCACCGTCTAACTCCCCTCAGTATATTTCATTTAACAAAAAAGCAAAATATGCAAAATCTCAAGTAATTATAAATATTCTTATTGGTGCTGCACAAGGACTCAAATTTAGTTGTTAATTATTGAAACATAAATGCACGAATTTTTTATTAGCGTTCCACAATAAGGGCAAATAACAGCGGTTAAAGAACAGCATAAACTAAAATAGACATTGACTACTGATTAATTAGAAAGTGAGTTGAACTAAACATTTTAGGACTGAAAGCGTAGTAGATTTTGCCTAGTAGGGATGGCTGCTTATGAGGCACCCTTAAATATTAATTGATTTTAATAAAACTTCTTTGGTACACGTTTTATATTATTATGAAAAAAATGCGGGGGTGAAACCCCGAAATTTTATATATTTAATTATTTTTCCTATACTTATAAGAACCACCCAATCAACGAAAATTTGGGGGTCTCACCCCCGCATTTTTTTCCTATTAATATAAAACGTGTATCAAAGAAGTTTTATTAAAATCAATTAATGTTTAAGGGTGCCTCATACGCAGCCATCCCTACTAAGCCAAATCTACTATGCTTTCAGTCCTAAAATGTTTAGTTCAATTCAGTTTCTACTTAATCAGTAGTCAATGTCTATTTTAGTTTATGCTGTTCTTTAACTACTGTTATTTGCCCTTATAGTGGAACGCTAATAAAAAATTCGTGTATTTATATTTTAATAATTAACTAAATTTGAGTCTTTGTGCGGCACCAACAAGAATATTTATAATTACTTGAGATTTTGCATATTTTGGTTTTTTTTTGTCAAATGGAATATATTGAGGGGGTGAGACGGCGAAATTTGCAATTTCGAAAAATAAGAACCACCCTAATATATATATATATATATATATATATATATATATATATATATATACGTTTAAACACCGTTTTCAGATATTTGAAATATCTAGTAAACATTTCAAAATAGCTATTATTCATTATGAAGTGTCGAGTAGACGTTTCAAGTATACTGTATAACCAAACATCTACTATCATTTAGAATGCGAACTGTAACTCTCACTGAAAAGATTTTTTAAATAAGTTATTATTTTAAATTTCAATTAAAATAATCTGGAATTTGGTTCCTGTGTAAATTACTCATATATCAAAAATATTTTAATATTGCATCATTTCGTATTAAAAACTTGTCCATAATTTAAATAATTTTCATTATCGAAGGAAACTTCCATTAAGAAGTGAAACGACTTTGAAATATCCTTATATAATAAAGATCGGTTCTCAAATTATCTGAAATCAGTTCCTTTCCACTTAATCCGCTTTCAATTACTAAATGGTAAAAGCTTGTATAAATTAAGAAACTTCCATTCTGAGGAAACTCCGCTAATATCCTCGGATTTCTCTGAATCATTTTTGAGAAGACACGAATGAATTTTGAGAGGGTTTTACTGCAAAACTGTCACTTCTGACAGCCGTTAATAGTTGACGGTGAAATGATGCTGTATAACATGAATAAATGATGCTACGTGTATGCTACACGGATAAATGATGCTACATGGATGCTAAATGATGCTACATAACATTTTGTACAGTTTAAGAATCGAACCTGAATTTCACATTAATTTTTGTCGCTTCATGGCACAAAACTGAAATAAAACGGATCCTGGTTTGAGAGCTTCACACACACACACACACACACACACACACACACACACACACGGTGATACTCTAAAACCATGTGACTGCCATCTCGCTATAATGTAATTTTTGTTTTAATTTTCCGCTTTTTGGCAAAGAATAAAGTTAGGATCGACTTTTATTCTTTTTTTTATCTTAAGAATTATATTTCAAACGCTCAAACATTTGATATTAGAATAAAATAATTAAAAATGTGTAAAATAAAAACTAAGAATAAATCTTAGACAAATTAGACCAATTAAATCTGTAGTATTCTTTTCGAGCATCCTCACTCAGGAACCGGAAATGGAAATGGCTTCATGTAGGAAGTGTACGAAGTAATCAGTAAATATTGTTCTCATGTTCTTATCTCAACGCGAGAAAAATGTTCAACGCTTCCAATTTCTCTCTCTCTCTCTCTCTCACACACACACACACACACATAATAAGTGCCAGTGTCATTAAAGATTTAAAGTTCTCAAAAGAATGTTCAGTCGCGAGTAATAAAGAATAGCGAGTTTTTTTTCGTAATTTTGAATATAACTAAAGATGCTATTTTGCCATAGTATCAGTCGCTTGTTAGGTCTCATTTAGAATATGCTATACATTTCTGGTCGCCCTAAATGAATAAGAATATAGAAATTGTAGAAAGGGTTTAGCGCCGCGCAACATTCTAGGATACGGAGATCGGTTGGTTGGTTTGCCGACTCAATAATTTTGAAACTAGTGGAGTGTAGGGTGTGGTCGTGAAGATGGCAGTGGTCTCTTATTGCTGATTTTCATGATTTGTTTAAGGGTTGTGAAGTTCCGGTTGAAATGCCGCGATGTTCGTCCACTTTTGTTGGATACTGGTGGAAGATATTGCCAATATAGTTTGTTTTGCAGTGAACACAACTGAGGGAGTAGAACGGTATCCTTTACGGTGTCCCCAAAATACACAGACCAATCTTGTTTGTCATACTCATTCTTTCTGCTTATACCACTCACAATTGCAAACTAGCCAAATTCATAATCCCTACCCTAACAATTCTGATCCAGAACAAATATTAGGTCTCTAATTCTTTCGAATTCGCCAAAGAAATTTTATCTATAAACAACGCAAAGAAACTTCACATAAACAGTTTCAGTATAACTTATCTCTACATTAGTGTATCAATAAATGAAGATTTATTAATTCCCGTCAATAAAAGTACAGTACTGGATCCAACGAAACAAGAATTTATAAAATTACTAACACTTGCCGCTTCAGATACATACTTTTTCTTCAGTAAAGAACGCTACAACAAAGAGGACTCACTAGCCGTGGGATCCCCTTTAAGCGCCCCACATGCTAACATTTTCCTATATCATCACGAGAAAAATTGGCTGCAACACTGTCCCGCCAATTACGAACCATATTTATGCAAAATGTACTTTGATGATACTTTCCTTTGCTTTCAAAATACTAATCATGCCCCCCCCCCTATTCCTTAACTACATCAACTTCCAACACCAAAACATTAGATTCACTAAAGAAGACGAAACTAACAATACTCTACCTTTTTTGACAAAAGAATAAAAAAATAACAAATTCAGTACCTCCCTATATCGGAAAGCAACATATACAACCCCCGTTTCAAAATATCTGAGGCGCATCCGCTCATTATATAATCAAAAATATTAAAATCCCTATCCACCCCACCTACCATATCTGTTCCTCTTACTTATCCTTCCATAACGAAATACAGGGTGGGCCGTAAGTTTCCATACATAGGAAAAATTAAACGTTTGTTTTTATGTTTCAGATACCCTAAGAATATGCGTTTGACGTAAGATCTTGTTTACTGATGAAGCAAATTTTTACGTCAATGGAGAGGTTAATCGGCAAAACATACGTTATTGGAGTAATGCTAACCCTAACTGGCTGAGTCCGACGAAGATGCAAGGTGCCGGTAAAGTGATGGTGTGGGCCGGGATATGGGGTGACAGAATTATTGGACCAATTTTTGTCAGTGGAAATCTTAATGCCGAAAGGTATCTTAACATGTTGCAAGAAGAGATTTTCCCATCCCTGCTAAACGAGGAAGGTAACTTCCCAGTTTACTTCCAGCAAGATGGAGCTCCACCTCATTATGGTCTTCACGTGCGTCGGTATTTGGATCAGCAGCAGTTTCCGGATGCTTGGATTGGTCGGCGTGGTCCTGTGGAGTGGCCTCCCAGATCCCCAGATCTCACCCCCCTTGATTTCTATCTTTGGGGGCACTTGAAGGCCATGGTGTATCAGGAAAAGATACGAGACATAAATCATCTAAAGGAACGTATCACCAACGCCATTACAAGCATAACGTCAACTGTGCTAATGCGTGTTCATCAACAGTGGGGAACACGTATTGAAATGTGTTTTCAAAACAATGGCAACCATGTAGAGCATATTATATAAATAAAAATGGTTGTCCATAAAAAAATGTTTATTTTTCCTATGTATGGAAACTTACGGCCCACCCTGTAGAATTCATTCAGAACTTCAGCACTGATAATTCTTTCCCACTACTTCAGCATCAACTTAGAAACCTCCTTAATAACATTTATTAACTTCACTTTAAAATTCCTACCGTCAAAAAGGATACGCAATACTTCTCATTTCCTTTCTACGGCTATATAAGTTACAAAATATACACCGAACTCCGCTACCTACTCACCCAATCTCTACCCTGAAATCAACTTTTAGCTAGCATTCATTAATAAAAATAATATTAAAACATCCTTTAATCACAAAGAAAAACTCCCTCAAGCCCTTGTTTCGTCCACTACCTACTCCTTCAACATGTTCGTTGCAAACCTAACTATCGTGGCAGTACCTTCCGTTAATACCAAACAAGAGTGGACGAACATCGCGGTATTTCAATCAGAATTTGACAACACTTAAATAAAACATGAAAGTCAGCGATAGGAGACCACTGCTATCTTCACAACCACCCCCGTACACCCTACCAGCTTCATGCTTAGCGATCCTGCAAACCAAACAACCGACCTCCGTATTCTTGAATCTTTTAACATGGGGTTTCGGTTGGAAGCCCTCCTGGCTGCTCCCCAGAGGTAGGTGAAAGACTCCAACCCCAATCTCTACACATTCTCAGTAAAATCCATCCCTCAACGACTACAGTTCTGCTTTCAACTTACAGTAAGCACAGTGAAATAAACCCTCCTGTTGCACGATTAAAATTAACGCTATTCTGTTTAATTCTAAAGGCCTTATTATAAATTATGCAACCTTTAATAGTAACCTACCACTAAATTCCGGTAAGTTAGCCTTACAAACTACCTTATAACTATATTCCTATAAATTCATTAATCAATTTTCATGCTTTCACAATCCCAATATATGGAACTTCCTTGTATATACTCGTACTTTAATTATTTGTTTACTTTTTATATCGTAACTACTCTTATATCCTTATTGTTTCATTATGTTTAACTATTTTGAACGTCTCGTGAATCGATTGATTAGGGCGCCGCCCGGCAGTACTGAGACTACGCTGAGTCGTGGATTCGATTCCCAGTGCCGCCTAGAGCTGGGTTGTTTTTTCTGTACCTTGCGTCACAACGAAGCGGCGGGCTGGCCACCCTACTCGGATCTTGACTCGGGCTAAGGTAACCCAGGCTGAAGCCCCTAATCCTCACTTCCTTAGGGTATATGAGACGGTTCTAGGGCAATTGCGTCCTGGTCAAGTGCGTCCCGGACAAATGCGTCCCGGTCATTGGCGTCCCTGGACAATTGCGTCCCGGACAATTGCGTCCCGGACAATTGCGTCCCGGACAATTGCGCACTTCTCCAACTACTATATGAAGTTTATTTATTAAAGAAGTGAATAGAAAGTTAGTATCGGAATTTCGGTTCTAGGACAGTTCATACCAGGACAGTTCATACCAGGACAGCTCATACCAGGACAACTTATACCCGGACAACTCATACCTAGGACAACTCATACCTAGGACCAGAAAAAAAATGAAAAATTAATGAAAACATTTATTTTGTAAAATTAAAAATTAAATTTAAACATTTAGAATTCATGTAAGTTATTAATGAAAACATTTTGAAATGAAAACATTTATTTTTAAAATTAATGAAAACATTTATTTTGTAAAATTAAAAATTAAATATAAACATTTAAAATTCATGCAAGTTATATATATATATATATACCCAGTTAGGTTCATTGAATGCCCGGTTAGGTCGACTGAATACCCGGTTGGGTTTATTGAATGCCCAGTTAGGTCAACTGTACGCCCTTGACGATTGGTTAGGTTTAGTCGTGATATTTTCGTTAAAACTAACGAAAATATCACGACTAAACCTAACCAATCGTCAAGGGCGTAAAGTTGACCTAACCGGGCATTCAAATTTTATCCTATGTAAATAATGGTTCTCTATTTATTATATGTTTGCAATAAATAATAAATTTGTTGTTATTGTTTTCTTATCTTATTTTAGTTAATTTGCAGAGTTTAAACTTTCGGGGTGGATATAGATGAAAAGATCAACATTGGGGTGGTAATTGATGAAGAGAGTATGAGTTGTCCTAGGTATGAGTTGTCCTAGGTATGAGTTGTCTGGGTCTGAGTTGTCCGGTATAAGTTGTCCGGGTATGTGTTGTCCTGGTATGAGCTGTCCGGTCACGCGGAATTTCAAATATACTTTTCATTTTAACCTATTAAACTTGTTATATGTTCATAAGTTCTGTTCGAAACTGTTCTCTAAAACTTTATCCATCATCAGCAACATCATTGTCAAATTTTATGGGTTACGTCCACTTAAGATAAAGTTAGTTTCGTTAGTTTTAACGAAAATATCACAACTTAACCTAACCAATCGTCAAGGGCATACAGTTGACCTAACTTGGCATTCAATTAATCTAACCGGGCATTATATCCCATACAAAATTACAATAACAAACATACTCGTCCCTCGTCATTGGCGTCCCTGGACAGTTGCGTAGGTGAAGTCACAATGAACTTTCTATTCACTTCTCTAATAAATAAACTTCATATAGTAGTTGGGGAAGTGCGCAATTGTCCGGGACGCAATTGTCCGGGACGAAATAAAACCGGACGCAATTGTCCAGGGACGCCAATGACCGGGACGCATTTGTCCGGGACGCACTTGACCAGGACGCAATTGTCCTGTCACCATATGGGACATGGATATCTATTTAACTAGTGTATGTGTGTAACACTTAAAATATAAAGATATTACGCTCCTCCCCCCTATATACATATGGGATCAATTTCACACTTAAACATGGATTGTGAAATGAATGAATGATGCAAACCCACAAGAAAAAAGAAAAAATTATTCCAAAGCCTTTCGTGTATTCAACAGTACACCTCGTAAGGGAATGAAGAAAAAAGATCTTATCTTTAAAAAGTCGAGTAAGTCCGGCAGAAGCTTTTGTTGATGACTTACTCGACTTTATAAAAGAAAAGATCCCTGAGTATTCGTCCCCTGTTCAACACAACACGCTTACTGAATTAATTAAGCTTTCCGTCAAAGAATGTAAATTTCAGTTTGAAGATAAGTTTTATGCTATGTCGTTTGGATTGGCGATGAGAATCCCCTCTCACCTGTATTAGCTAATTTATATGTGGAATTTTTTTAAAGTAGAATTTTGCCCACCACTTAATTTTAACTTTGTCTGGTACCGATATATCGTACATTGTAGATGATGTTTTATGCCTTTGTAGGCTCAACAATTTAGTCCCATCCATTAAGTTTACTGTTGAAAACAAAATGATGGATGCTTATCTTTTCTGGATTTAAAAATTCGGAGATACATGAATCATTTCAAATTTGAAGTTTTCCGCAAGCCTATTACTAATAATTCTTAAGTGCATTTTTATTTTGATCATCACCCCTCGATAAAATCTATTTTCTCTTCTATGTTTCTCTAAGCACTGAGAGTTGTCAGTCTTGAATTTTTAGAGTCTTAGTTATGCAGTATCATGAATATTGGTACTAAATCATGTTATCCTATTCCATTTCTATATAACTGTCTTAGGAAAGGTAAGAATCGATATTATAATAGTGTAATTGTAAGTGAATTTGATCATAAAAATATCCTTAGCCTACCTTACCATGTAATTTTTAAATATCTTCCGACCTTACTTAAAACAATTGGCATTAACGTAGTATTTAAGTATAATAATACGGTTAAATCTCGCCTAATAAAGAGTAACCCGAATAATGCTGTTGGCTGTGTGTATTCGATCGGATGTACATAATGTAACTCAGTTTCTATAAGTCAAACGGGAAAAACTTTAGATATCAGAGTAAAACAGCATAAATATGCGCGTAGAACAGTAAATAATTCTAATGCATTGTTTAACCGTATGTATAGATGTAATCATAGTGTTAAGTGGGAGAGTTCTAAAGTTCTCTTTAAAAACAAAGATATAATTGAAAGGAATAGTCTAGAATGTTCTTTCATATATTGAAAAAGAGTTTAAATAACAGTTCGGGAATGTATAAAATTGACAATATTTTGTTAACCCTTTACTGCACAGAGGTCTTTTCCGAGAACAAAATCAGTAAAGTTAACCCTTTGCTCTAAAGGGTTAAAATGTCTTTGGCTCTTTATCAGTGATTGTTAACCTTGTGCTAATCTCTATTTTACTTTTTTGCTTTAATGTACATAGGCATATATTTTTCCCATCTTGCCATCTTCATTCCCTGACGAGGTGTACTGTTGAATGCACGAAAGACCTTGGAATGATTTTTCTTTTTCCTTGCGGGTTTGCATCATATAAAGGGTGTTATCAAATTATGTTTCATAAATTAGTATACATATTCAGGACGTCAAAGTGAACAAAAAAGTTCCTATAAACATAAATCTGCAACCGCTTCATTTCCGAGATGCATTGCTTTTTTGCCGAGGACGATGCTATTCTCTGTACACCTCTTGTATGCTTTCTAGATATATCAGAGAACAATAAAATTATTATTATTATTATTATTATTATTATTATTATTATTAGCTTTAATATTATAACAGGATTTTTATCTCGATTATAACAAGCACGAGCCACTTCATTTCCGATGTATTACATACGAGAAAAGAGAGAAGCAATACTCTTCATAACTTGGGAAAAAATAATAATAATAATAATAATAATAACAATTTTATTGCTCTCTGATATATCTAGAAAGCATACAAGAGGTATAGAGAGAATAACATCGTCCTCGCAAAAAGGCAATGTATGTATCTCGGAAACAAAGCGATTGCGGATTTATGTTCATAGGAACTTTTTTGTTCACTTTGACGCCCTGAATATGTATACTAATTTATAAAATATAATTTGATAACACCCTCTATATGCAATACAGTATATTCATTTTGCACGAATTGCTAAACCTTAATTTGTGATTCTTTAACATTTGAATGCACTTTTAGCATTTTGTTCAAGTATTTCATTGTGGTTAACGTAGGACAATTTAATTTAAAGTTACTTCTTTAGACTTCTTGCATTAACTAAAGGGTTAATTTTGTTGGACGCTCCCTTTCTGTTGGCGAATATTGAATGTTTTCAGCGCATTTCACTCTCATGAATCTCCTATCCATTGGCAGTAAACTAGGTTATATACGTACATTCAACATCGCTGGAATGCGTGCCATGCTCACATCATTTCCAGTGGAATTAAGAGAACGAGAGATAAAGGAATAGTAGTGTTGCACATTACAAAAGTTCTTTTTCGTAGTAGGAATAATAATATCTGTAAACCTGCCAAGTTGATTAAAACTTTTTAATATCAGAGTATCTACAATAAAATGCTTAGAAAAAGAATGTTACTGTTAGGAAGTGTTCTCTTGCGAGTTATTCGGTATATATCATCAAAATAATAACTCGCTTAATGAGGTTTGTGATGCGTTAAATTGTAGTTGATTTGTAGAACTAATTTAGTTGTTATGAGTACAGCATTGTCTCTCTGTTTGTTACTACTCTTTAAGGGTTTTCAGGCTTTTAAAGTATAATAACTAGAAGAAGCACATCCAGAAATAGCATAGAAATCAAATATGAAATTGTGAAAGAAAGGTTTTACAGGTTCTGTAAATTCGCTACGTGTAAATGTAACTGAAAAAAAATAGTGTAATTAAGTCTTTCATAAAGAACTCTATAACTTCTATCTGAATGTTCGTCCTAACACAACGGTGAAATAAGACTTTTTCATTTAATAAATAAGGAAAGATCCTTAAAAAATACACTGTATGGATTAAATGCATTTGTTAACGTAGTGTTTCCTGCTATATTTTATATTAAATTTTACCTTTAATAAATGAATGGATACGCGGGATGAGGGATGCATGGTGTGAAAAAACTCTAAAACTTTTCATTATACTTCTTCAGACTTTTATAGAATTCTTTCTTCACCACTTTTTTCTGTCAACAGAAAATTTTACAGAAAGTTTTACACGCTTGTAAGTATAGGTACAGCATGAGAGTTTTTAGTTCTTTATTATTTTACACTCTCTCTCTCTCTCTCTCTCTCTCTTGCGGGCTGGCTTAGAGAGGATCTTCGGGTTTTTGTTGGCCTGTTTAACTTCTGTTAGACCTTCTACAGTAAGTTTTCAACTTCTTCAAATATTTATAAGTCCAAGTATTCTTTACCTTAAGAGAAAATTGCCTCATAGTATACTATATAAAACAACTTATAAGACTTTAAGAACGGAAATTTTATTGTTGTTGCTCAAAGCAGAGTAAAGTTTATTTGTCAAAAAAGCAAAGTTCGAAAAGAATTTAAATTTCAAATTACATAACATTTTTTCGACTGTATTAAAATTCTTCAGGAAATTAACAGACAGAAATTAACTATGCACTGCCTCGTTTCTTGAGTTTGTTTTCATTCTGAAAAGTTAATTGTTTTATTCTTGTAAAGCATTTTTCATAAATTTATTTTAATTAGTTGATGTATTGCGCATATGTAGAGAATTTGATTTGTAGAAAAAACTGGCTTCCCGGCCCCGAAACAGAGGTACACCCAAAAAGTAAACGAACTCCTTAGTTTCACTTTATAATGCTATCCATCTCTTTCCGCTTCCACATCCCGCCTCCCTCAAAACTTCTCAGTCCCTCCTTCTCGACCTCTGATGGAAACTGAAAAATTCACCAACGAATGTACAAGCGGATTTTGAATTCTCCAAATTCATATTGAAGACTGGAATTAGTATGCAGAACACAGTGCATTTCTCATCATCGTTTGTCTTGATTTCGCGCAACTCACCTGAATATTAACTTAATTACTGAAACTGATTGAAATTTATGTTTCGATCTTCAGGCACCAAATTATCTAATAGCGTTCTTAATTTGCGCTGTTAATGTTATTAATCTCTCTCCATATACAGGGTGTAACAAAGGATAGCGTACGATTCAGCGCCGCCACTTCAGCGCCGACGTTTCAGCGCCGCCATTTCAGCGCCAGGCCACTTCAGCGCCAGACTATTCTGGTACTTTTGCATTATCCTCTCAACACTAATTTTTTTTATAATGGAAGGAAAATAAAGGGTTCACAAATTCTGAAATAAAAAAAGGAAAAATGATATAAGTGTTGGGAGCAAAATATTCTGAAATTACATCATTAGTTATATGAATAAATATTCTTAACCTAACCTAACCTAACCTAACCTAACTTGAAGCCGGCTAACTACGGCTAACGCCTGCGGTGGGCTGTTTTTAACCTAACCTAACCTAACCTAATCCCAACACTAATTTTTTTTATAATGGAAGGAAAATAAAGTACCATAACCAAAACCAAACCAACATTATACAAAGTTAATAACAACAAGTAATGTTAATAAAACAAGTAAAGTCAAAGCAAGTATAGTCAATAAAAACAACAGAGAAAATGACCGGCGCTGAAAGGGCCCGTCGCTGAATAGTCTGGCGCTGAAGTGGCCTGGCGCTGAAATGGCGGCGCTGAAACGTCGGCGCTGAAGTGGCCCATCCCCGTAACAAATGTCGTTACTCATAGGACGTTTATTTTATTGAATTAAACGTTCGAATTGCATACCAGAAAGTTGTTTGCACGTGTGAATTCCGATATGCTAGATCCAACAGTAGAGAACAGATTTTGACGCATTCCTCGTGAATTCCTTCCTTCAAGCGGTCACTGGTGTGGCCTTGTGATGAGTGAACCACTGACTTAAGATGACCACAAAGGAAAAAATCTAATGGCGTCAGATGAATAAAGTAACAGTCAATAAATTAAATATCTTATGGATACAGATTTTTGTTACGAGCAAACAACTATCTGGGATGCAATTCGTTTAATTTAATAAAATAAATATATTATGATAAGAACGTTTGTTACATTCTCTCTTTCTCTCTCTCTCTGAAAAATTTCCATTGTAAATATATGATTTTTGTCGGGACCGACATTCAGGTTGTTAAGCTGTACACTTCTTTCTTACTAAAAATCAGCGAATTTGTTTTATTTGCATTTAGAAAGAGTTTAATTGAGGTCAGACAATTCACAACTTTGATAAATTTTGTTTTAAATATAATCTTCGCTGCTTTGACATATTTACAAGAAAGGGAAACAGTTGTCTTGTTTGTAAACATTGTAAAATTAAAATATCGGAATATCGGTCATTTATATGCAATAAAAACATCGGGGGATCTAGGATTGTACCCTGAGGTACTCTATGTTTTAGAGTCACTTTAGTTGAGCAGACATTATTTACTGATATAAATTGATATCTATTGGACAGATAACATTTAAACCAATCACTTATAGCTCCTCCGAAACCATAGGAATAAAGTTTAAGTAGAATATTATAGTCTGTCACATCAAAAGCCTTACTTAAACTCATAAAGGTGAGGATCATTATTTCTTTGTTCTCTTTAGCGGCATTGGCACTATCCACAAGGTTTAAAATAGCCATTCCTGTTGTTTTATTCATACGGAAGTCGTATTGATACAGTGATAATAAGATATATGATTCTAAATGATGATATATCCTAATTTTTACAATTAAAAAAATTACCAAACACAGATAATGAAACGACTGGTTTATGATTTGTTGCTTGTGTAGGATCACCGCCCTTGTATAAGGATATTACACAACCATTCTCTAGCGTTGATGGAAATAAACCTCTGGTACTTAGGTTGATAATATAAATTTTGTCAGGGTTACTGGTAATTTATCTTTGACAAGCTTCAGTATAGGCACAGGAATATTATGAATGTTGTTATTAATATTTTTCAATTTATCGGTAATGTTCTGGACCTCATTAGAAATATCAGGAACAAAAAAAATTAATTTTGTGGGTTGGGTGGCATGCGATCCATCGGCATTTGGTCATTATTTGGTAGTTGTGAGTTAAATGTTTCAGCTATAGCCGTAAAATGTTATTGATAGAGTTTGCAATAGCAATATCATTGGTAATTGTTTTATTACCAATATTTAGTTTTTCTACTGAGACTGTTTATAGATGACCTTGTGTTATTCATGTCACCTTTATGCTTGGAAAATTGACTGTTATAATACTCGTAGTTATATTTTTAAAATTTTGGTTAACCTTTTTATTAAATACAATTTGCTCTCGTAGGAGGAGGTACATGTTTAATGTTTTGGCCAGTCTCTTCTGTCCTTCCTCTGACCCAGCTTTTACTATCCTTTGAAGTAATTGATTAAAAATTAAAAAATTAGTGAAGATATGAAAATTTCAAGTGAAATCATACATTCGCTATTTATTACGTGCATACGGAAACTGTATACGATCATTTTGAAGTTACAGAGTGTTTGGATGAACTAGAACAGTGGGAGACGAAAATTTCCCGAGGTGCCGCAAAAGAAGAGTTGGTATTTAGGTGCCTTGATCCAGAAAATGTTAGGAGCCACTGCTCTACATCATAATTGAAAGAATCAAGTTCTTTAATAAGACATATACACTGAAGATACATTTCCTCTGTATATTAGTGGGACTGGTAATAATCGTACACTTAACTATAATAGATCGGCATTCTTTTATAATAATTTTTATATTCTCCTTTACGTATCGCCTATATATGTCGAGGGGTACGTCCCTAAAAGGGCCCTCGATTTGTTTTAGACGACTAAGGACGATGAATACCGGGGGTGGTCCCCTTGGTTGGAGTCGGAATTATATCCGAAGGATAATAGACACGTCACTCTCGGGTTACCAGTGGATGCACTCGGCGCTCGCGCCTTGTCAAAAATGTGTGTGGATGTCACTGACCACTCTTACCTCAATTGGTTGTAAAGTTTCGGAAGATGGCCTTTGAGTGCTTCCGTACGGTGGTTGTTTCGAGTTTATGCGGTGAATGGAAACCACTAACTAAATTTAACAGTCTTTTTATTAATTCACTTTGGGACAGAATTCTTTTTATATCAAAAATAATATTTAATTAAGTTAAATGACATTAAATTAATTAAATTAAATTAATTAATGAGTTAACTTTAGTTACGTAAAAAAAATGGCGATTATATAACAGCTCTTAAGGTGAGACTTAAGACAGATTAATCGGGACAAGTTAACTAAAGCTCTATGAACAATTTATAAATATTTTAAGTTAAGTTCCAATATCAATTGGAAGCTAAATTGACCTGGAGGGGTAGTGCCACTGCAGGAATAATTACAGACTTTAAGTCACAGAGTTTACGTATTATGAAGATGGTTAGAAGGCAAAGAACCTCGTTTCCGACGCTCTCGGGGTTTTTATAACCTCGGGGTAGGCGGAGACGAGGTAAACTAAGGGTCACCCTCTTACGGGCGGAGCCTAACAGCAAGCGCCTATAATAGTTTTCTATATTCGAATTTAAGCGGAGGCGACTTTAATTGACTGCCTCGATTGGGAGATGGAACTTCGGGAGAGTTCCGGGGGCGAACCAATCATGATCGAAATAGGTTTCGCGGAATTTACATTTTTCTTTTGATAATAAAGCATAATTATAGGATCGAGAGGCGCCAGAGGGGCGGCATGGAAGGAGGGTCGAACCTATACAAAAGGGAACTGATTTGGAAGGAATTTATAGGGCGCAAATGAATTTCATATTCGAGAGAATCACTTTTGCGTGATTCTTTGGAAAAGAGAAATAGGGGTTAGGGAGAGCTGAAATTTGGTATGCGAGTAGGTCGAGCTAGGGGAAATCTGGTGGGCTATAGGTTGACACAATTATGCTTTATCTATGGGAATAGGTCAAGATTTTAGGAAAATTTAATAATAAAAAATATAAAAACTGAGGTGTTTATAGACGCTTGCCTTGCATCACGTGATGCTGACAATAATAGAGACGCGGAGGGATCGAAGAATTCATGCGATGTGCATATTTTCATATGCACCTCGCATCTAACAATTTAGATTTGGATTACTGGGATTTATGTGGATTAGATTTGGATTACTGGGATTTATACGGATTACATGGGATTAATGGGATTTATGTGGATTAGATTTGGATTACATTGGATTTCTCCGCGTATGAAAGAATGCACACTCTGTGATGTCAGAACAAAGGAATTTTGGGTTCAAGGTTTAGAATGCAATTCGTCGGAGACGAACTCTTTTGTACCGTAAGGATTTACACTACGGGACATATATGTTTTCGCTTATATCGTATATATATATATATATATATATATATATATATATATATATATATATATATATATATATATATATACACACTGTAGTGCATATGAACTTCCTTTGAGTTTCATTACTTTTATTAATTTATTTCATCCAATGTGACTCTGCTTGGACCACACACACACACACACACACGCGCGCGCGCGCGCACACACACACACACACACACACACAGTCATAAGGAGGGTTATAAGGAGAGTTGGTTGAGGTGGAACTGAGTTGGGGCTGGTGGGGTTCCCTTTGGATCATAAATGTAGTGAAAGTTGCTGATCAGTTCTGGTATCAGAGCACTAGGAGTTATCAAATGATAGCCTGTTTTACTTTTATAGAGTTTTTATTTATGTGTTTCTAATAGATGTGAATTCTCGGAAATCAAAACCTCCGAATAGCTATATTAAATTATTTTGGGAAGCCACTCCTCTCCTCTTCTTTCTATCTTTTGCTCCTTTCTTCTTTCCTACCTCGCCCTTGCAAAAAGACTTGCTTGCAGGGAGGGCTAGTGAGGGTAGAGTAGAAGTAGTAATGTTCCTTTTGCCAATAAATGTAGAAGGAGGCGCTGGCCTGGTCTGATTTCTTAGGTGATGCGAAGCTTGATGGGAATTTGCAGGGATCAATACGTCAGAATAGACATATTTACCTTCGCATTTCGATATTACTCTCTTTCTAAAAATTCTGTTGTTAGTCATTATCTCATTTTGTTGTATGACTCACTGATAAAACAATTTTCTCGTTCCTTTATTAATATGAATAAAGAACGAATTAACTTTTATACAGAAGTTATATTAATGTATAGAACAAAGCGTAATTTAGTAAGCCATGAGACTTCTTTAAGTTGAGTTGCTGTTCATTGTAATGCGCATATAAATCACATTCCCATTTTCCCTTCATTCAGTGAGTGACACTTGACGACTTATGTGCAAACGCTTGAGATGGGTTTCCGAGTAAATTTGTGTGTGTTATGCCTTGAAACTACTCGCGGTATTGTTTCTTTGAAAAGGAAAATACTGTATTGCATTACCT
The DNA here is from genome assembly GCA_023014485.1 of Bathynomus jamesi. Classification (NCBI taxonomy): domain Eukaryota; kingdom Metazoa; phylum Arthropoda; class Malacostraca; order Isopoda; family Cirolanidae; genus Bathynomus; species Bathynomus jamesi. Next base: position 168,764 of record JAJOZX010002490.1, read on the forward strand.
TGCAGTGAAGTCATTCCATGGTCGATAATAATAATAATAATAATGATAATAATGTGTGGGGTTAGTTAACCTCCTTCGTAACGATAAAGGTCGTGACGGAGAGGACCTACAACTTTACGTGATATCCAAATCACGTCGTTACATGACGGTCACCCCTCCAAATATTACCCAAACCCAACGTTGCTCAACTTTTCCACAACGTAGCCCTTCTTTGATCAAATATAAATAGCGTTTCATTAAGTAAAAGGAGATCTGTCATAATAAGAAAAGTTATACAATTCCAATATATAGTTAAAGCACTGAAATACCTGATAGTCGGTCCATAATAAATTTCTCTGTAATGTTGCTCACATATCAACGAAAGTATTAAAAGGACGCAAAATACGGAAAGGAGAATGTTCTAATCCGTGAATATTAGGGCCATTGCGTATTGTATTACGTTTCATTAATGAAGTTTGGTCGAAAACTTTGAACTTTCCGATTATTTATCCTTTGAAGCTGTCAGGCAAAATGCAGCAAAACTATGTTTAGAACTTAGATATCATTGTCTTTTATATTGCTGCAGGTAATACAGTATATATATATATATATATATACGGAGAGAGAGAGCGCGAGAGAGAGTAGGGGAAAGGAAGAGCATGGATTTTATGGGAATGAAAAAAAAAAAACAGATCATAAAGGAATGTTAAAAAATTTAAAAAAAATTTTATTCCAAAAATTTTAATTAGCGAATTAAAAGTTTATTTATCGATTATTTGGAAATATAAAAGAAATACTTTTTTTCCTTTATTAAACTGTTATATATATATCGTACCCTCGTAGCAGTTCCGTGCATTGGTCTCTCTTCACACGAAGGTCAAGCTGGCTTGGTGGAGAAATGATTTGCTCTCTTGCGCTCTCCGTCGCACATAGCCAGGCACACCCGGCTCATCTGGTACCGTCCTGAGCCAGGGTTCTAGCCTTCTTTTGAAGAATTCTACGTTGACAATAGTATTGTTCCTGGTCTCTTCGAATGTTGGTTGAATAGTCTTGGCCTCTCACAACCAAGGTATTTTCTTTCAGAGTTGACGGTGTCCCTTGTCTGACCTTTAGTTTGCGAACACTACACATTCTACCTTTCCTATTTTCTACTGTTCTTTGGGTCGTTACTTGGTTCAGTTTTAGGTTAGGTACCAGTTTTTCGATCATTTTCCATATGTAAATTATGGTGTATCTCTCTCTCTTCTTCTTTCCAGCGAATATAGATTTAATTTACGAAGCCTTTTCCAATGGTTGAGTTTTTTGCATCCATTAGTTTTGGCTGTGAAATTTCTTTGAATTTCTTCTAGTTTATTAATTTCTTCCTTTTTTTATGGGGATGTCAAGATTGAGCAGTATTCAAGTTTTGATATGATCACTGTTTTCAGCAGGGAATCATTACTTTCTTGTCCCTTTTTTTAAAGGTTCTCAATACCTTTATATATATATATATATATATATATATATATATATACAAAACCCAACCTTCCCAAAGCTCTTTAAAAACTCTGAATACGATTCCAAATCCACTAAATCATGAAAATTTCGGAAGTAAATCCTCATCCAGGACCCTGAAACGTAGTTTTATACTGTATCTTATTTAAATGGGTATAATTACACTGTTTGTTGAAAGGTTTTACTAAATACACTAATAATAAAACGATTCATTATTTTTATTTTTAAAATTTTTACCTCAGTGGTACATGCACACGAAATAATAAAAATATTACGTTAATTTACTTTAACTTTCAAAATTGTTGGCAATCCTTGTTTCAGTAAGTGGTTTAAACACATCCACCACTTTTCCGTGCTGTTAACATATCGCAACTAGACTTATTCAATTTTACTTTTCCTTAATTGTACTACGTCTATAATTAACTTGCTTTAAAAGCTCGAAGTGTTTATACCGTGAATTCAATATATAGTTAGGTGGTTCTTTAGTCTTCGAAACGTATTAATTATTAAACCAAAGGATTAATATTGCATTGCCTTAGTCTTTTACTATTATGTCAATTTTATTTTACAACAAGTAGAATCTCTTTCTCTTCGCTGCAATGTTGCCTCACTCTCTCTTTACTATCGCTATTTTAACGGACATTGCTCTTCTGAGCTCTCTAACTGAATGCCTCCTCCTTTAACCCTTTACGGACAAGTCCGCAGCATATGCGGTCACTTTTGTTACCAGAACGTATAGGTTTTATTGTTATTGAAAACTAAATATTTTAGTAACTAGTCACTGAAATGATACACATTTTGGGTTCCTTTCCCGACAACTAAATGACATTTATATATAAACACGTAGAAACATTTATAGAAACGAGGCATTGTAGTACAATTTATATTATTATTTCTGGTGGACCTTAAGGTACCATCCGTCGTTAAAAGGTTAAGGAGAACACGCAGTACCAGACTTCCGACACATTCCCATTCCTTTTCTGTCCAACTCTCTAACGGAAGGGTTAATCGGTATTTTCAAGTTTTCACCTACTCAACCGGTCGACTCTGGAACAATCTTCCTTAATTCATCTTTACCTCTGTCTATGACTTTCAATCTTTCAAACGCAGAGTGTCTAAGCATCTCGAAAACTTTCGACGTTGATTTTTTTTTCTCTTTTTACTCTATGTAAGGGGCGTTTTTGCGGGCATTCTCCCTTATTCCCTCTTTCCTGCATAAAAAAAAAGTATGGTACACAGAAACGAGACAGTTCTCAAAATCAGCCACTTTCGACTTCGTGGTAACAACACATTTGCACAAAATTCGTAAAGACCAAAACAAAACAAAAACAACAACAAATAAATATATATTGGATAGAAAATTAAACCCCATAGACAGTAATGCTATCGTTCTGGCTACAACACTCTCCTGTTAACATTCAATTTATATGATACTTTGGTTAACCCTGATTTTTACTTCCGCCCGAATTGTCCATTCTGACGAAGGTCCAGCTTGTTGCTCTACCTTAGACCTACAGCTTAACGTGGAATCCGAACCGCGACCCACCACGGATGTTCAAAAATTACAAAGTTCTCGCCCGAGCGAGATCTCATGATCTCCCGATCAGCAGCCCAGCGTCTTAAGCACTAGGCTACCCAGGGTACCCATTTATCTACCAACCAATATTTATTGTATGGCAGGATGAACAGCTGGGTTTACTGCACGCCGATTGCCGTCACCGGGTATCGAACCCGAGGCCGGTGGGTTCGTAGTCAGCGATGTTAATCACTGCACCACCGAGGCGCATATGCGGCGTTTGTCGTACAAAATGGGGTCTCACACAATTAAGTGGATCTAATTATTCCCAATGGAAGGATAATTAGTTTTATATTTCAAGGCTAAAAATAAGTAATTTGGTACTAAAATAACTTAATAAAATGAGCAAACTATAAACTACATTTTATCTTCTTTTATGTGATTCTGTAGAAGATTTTTAAAGAGTGAAGGGTGAGTCGTAGTTAACATGAAAAATATTCATGTAAAATTGGGTAATTAATTTTCAAAATGCTATATTCATTGTATTTAAAAGCGGTAATGAATTTCTGTATGAAGCAAAAGCTTGTAAGCATTAAATTTTAAGGGTGTAGCTATCAAAATCTGAATTTCTTGCGAAATAAATATTCAAATAAAATTGTGATAATAAGCTCTTATTTTCTGTTATGAAGGACGTTTTGGTTTATTTGATTTAAGGGAATGAAGACGTGGAATGGGAAAGAGTGAAAGGCTCGAAATTGTAAAGATAAAGGGTAAAATGGTTGTTGCTTTGGTAATGAAAGAAAAGTGGTATGAACCTATGAGGGAGTATAAATGCGTTAACGATAGATGTCTGTATGATACGTTTAAGTTTAAAAGAGTAAAAGTAGTAGTGATTATAGCCTATGCGCCATGTAATGATAGATGTGTAAAAGAGAAAGATGATCTTTGGAATGTACTAAGTGACGAGGTTGGAAGCATGGGCAATGCGTATAAAGTGATTGTATTGAATGGAGAATAAAGGTTGAATGCTGGCTTTGAATGAGGTGACAACAGAGTGCGGAAGAAGTTGAGTAAGACCTTCAAGATATAGAGTAGATGGTAAATAAATGGATGTACAGAATATGTGGAAATAAGGAAAGTTTAGAGACGACAGCATCTGATGTAGGTGGGTGTGTAAAGCGGAGTTGAGAAAGTATACTTGCATGGTTGAACGATGAGGTGAAGAATGTAGGGAAAGAGAGTCTTAAAATTTACAATGGCAGCGAGTGGTGAAAAGAAATAAAAAAAAAAAGTACATAAAGACTTGGGAAAGAAGATGAGTCACCAGTATATAGAAAACAAAATAATTCTGGAAAGAAGCGAGGAAATTTTAGTGTATTTTAGTGAGCTGGTAAGTGAGGTATATGAACAGGAGGCAAATGTGAATGCAGTTGGCGTATGTAGAAGTGTATACCAGGGAGCGGAAGATATCAAGTTAGAAGTTGAACGGTCAGTATGCAAGTTAAAGAGCGGAAAGTCACCAAGAATTGCTTGGACGTGTAGTGTGATAAATAATTAAATGAGAAGGTAGGATAGGGATTGAATGGCTGTGGAAGATATGTCAAACAACGTGGAAAAATAGCTGTGTTCCAGGTGAGTGGACAAAACCTGTAATTTTACTACTTTATAAAATAGAGGTAAAAGAGGTACATCTGGAAAAGTATACAGAAGAGTGTATGTAACTAAAGTTACAAATGGATGGAAACTTTCCGGGAATTTGGAAACTTTCCATGGAAAGTTCCTGAAATATGGAATGCGTTTGGAATTTTGGGAATCGTGGAAATGTTCAATTTTAGGTAATTCTTAAGGTTTTGGCAGTAAACAATAAAATATAACATATTTAAGCATTATCTACCCCAAATAGTTCTGGCTTCTTATATCAATTGTTTCTGTTGAATTCAAATGAGTTTGCTGGGAATATTCCTAGCTGAAAATAGGAATTTGAAATCATATGCAGGAAATTCATATTTTAATATTCACTAACTGGTAAAATTTATTTTTACATGGGGAGCTTTCATTTTAGCATTATGGGAATTTCCTCCTTGTAAAATAATTGGGGGTTAAATGAAATGTCGAGGAGTGGGGTTTCCCATTTGAATATCTCCAACTCCACGTTACTGCCAGTACTGAAGTGAATTATTTGCTAACATCACCAACTGCATTTTTTATTTGCTTTTCTTGACTGCTTCATTCTACACTTTTCTCAAACAGTTAAATCACACAGAGTATCCTGACTTAAGAATACCCAGCTGTTCGTTTTATGAAGATAAATTTTTTTGAAAATTCTCCAAATTCTCCAAAGTTTCCAAAAGTTCGAGAAATTTTCAATGGAAATTTACACTTTCAAAACTCGCGGGAATTTTACAACCCTAAGTGTGATAAATAGAATGAAAGATGATTACGAATCTTTCGGTTGGAGATGAACAAGGCGGATTTAGGGAAGGAAGAGGATATGTTGATTGAACGTCTACAGTTTGATAGCTGACTGGGAAATTACGTGTTGAAAAGAAAAATGTGTGTAAGGCATTTTTATATTGGAAGAAAGAGTATGATAAAATGGATAGAAGATCTGCCAAGTGGCAAATAATTAGTATTATGGAAGCTGTGGTAAGTTGTTAAATGCAGTAAAAAGGTTTTATGTTTTATGTGGTTTGCGTAGGGGTTAAGGGTGAGTATTAATGTTGGAGTACGCAGGGTCGTGTGATATTGTCATGGCTGTTTAATGTGTATTTTGCCTGGGTAATATGTGACATGAAAGCAAGAATAAAAAATCTGAATTTGGATGAAAATGAATGATAACTGTTGCATCTGCCATAGGGAAGAAACACAAACTTGCGGTGAATCTTGCTTGTGAAGAACCATGCACCAGAACTGATAATAACTGGGGATGCATGGATGCTCTTTGAACTAAGCTAACACAAAGCATTGTTGCTTTCATTGATAATTAATGAACCTCCTACGAAAGCCTTATCAGTACTCTGACCCCCTAATTGGTTTGCAATGTTAAAATTCAAATTCAAAATTCAAAGTTAAAAAACAAAAAATATTTAGCGGCAGCAACTCGCTCCTCCACCAAGCCAGGACTAGAGGCGGGGCCACCAGCTTAACCTTCGTGTGAAGAGAGACCAACACACGGAACCTAAACGAGGTCCTATATATAAACAAAAACAGTATACATATTAAAATATACATACTGAAACCAATGCGAAAGAGTATATATATATAAAACTCTCTCAGCATATCTTAACGTCTCATGGCCGAGTGGGTAAATTGGCGGCTCTCAAAATTCGAATCTTCAATGGCATTGGTTCGAATCTCACCGAGGAGGTAAGGTAAATTTATTTCTAATGTATTTAATCTTAAAACTTAAGTTGTTGTTAGTATGTTGTTCCTGATTAACATGAAATTGATATACATGTAATTACACTGGGTTTATGAAAATAAAAGCTGCCGCTTAACATTTTTTTTTAACTTCGAATTTTTGAGACCCAAATTTTTTTTTGGTTATTCCTGTCCTGTTCTTTTTAAGGTTTATTATTGTGCACACAGAAGATCTGCCTTTCCCAGGATGCATTTTTCAGACTAGTATTAAATCTTCAAGGATTTTATGAAATCCCACACATAATCTACAGAAATCAAATGAATCTGCAACAACAAGCTCAATACCATCTTTCTTTTAAAGTGCTCAGAGATTTCGTCAAAATAAGGAATTCTTTTATTACTGCTAGTAAAGTAATTTATGTGTTTTAAGAAGTAGTAGAGCTTAGACTTTTTCTTTCTATTAACGGACCTATTTCCAATATGCTGTACATATCAGAAAAAGCTCTCAAAATTAAAGGAAAGAAATAACTTCCATATATATATATATATATATCAGTGGCGATTTCTTAATGAATGCAACGCATGCAATGCATGCACGTTAAATATGTTCTCTTTTCAGATCTAAGTAAGGATTATAATTGACAAAAATAATTTTCAGAAACTAAAAATAGGCTAAGGCTTCAATCACGCATGTACTGGCTATTGGGCGGTGTAAACAAAATTATGTCTTATTTCATTAGACAATTAAGAACATTTTTCTGTACACAGATCGAAATACTTGTAGCTAAAGCATTCACTAATTCAGTCTGGGTACAGAAAAATGTTCTTAATTGTCTAGTGAAATAAGACATGATTTTGTTTACACCGCCTTGCCTTGGGCAATTTTTTAAGGAGACTTCTCACTATCCATAAGATATTTTTTTTGAGCCTCATAGCTAAATTCAAAAGGCAATATGTTTTAAAATATGCTTAGAAAATTTACTTAATATTTTTACTAAAAATAATTAAAAAGCTTTGTTCTGATTTTTTTTTAATTAATGAAAATAATACGGCATGCATTCAGTTTTATAGGTGCATTCACCAAAAAGTAACATCTGGCAATTCTGACAAGGCTTCTTTCCAGTACCACAGCCGCAAGCACTCACTTGTGTTCGGTGTTCCCTTTTGTGCTTTAGTTATTTTGGATAATCAGTTAAATAAATTATAGCATTGTAGTGCCCATAATGACTGACGATGTGTTTAATCAATTGAAGACTAGAAGATTTTACTCACTCTCTTTTGATGAGAAAAAGCGCATATTGAATAATGGCAGACCGATTCCACATTTGAATTTAAGCAAAGAAAATAAAGGCTTCACTAGGAAATTTAATCCTAAGCTGTATGATGATGTTCCCTGGTTATGTGGAAATATTTCAAATAACAAATTGTACTGTTGGTCGTGTTTCCTATTTTCAAGAGATAACTCTGTGTGGAATTCTGTTAGTCGTGGATACGACGATTTAAACAATTTACATACTGCAATTTCTCGCCATGAAAAATCTCTTGCTCACATAAATGCATTTGTTGATCTTAAAACATTTGGAAAGTCAGAAAGAATTGATTTAATACTCGACAAGCAGAAATCAGTTGCCATTTCCAGACATAACGAAGAAGTTAATAAGAATCGAGAAATTTTGAAACGTTTGATTAGGATAACATGTTTTTTAGGTATGCAAGAATTAGCATTTCGCGGTCACAATGAAGAAGAAAACGCTGACAATAGGGGTAACTATATTGAATTGGTATTTTGTATGGGAGAATTCGATGAAAAGCTTCAAAACCATTTAAAAACTGCGACTGTTTTTAAGGGAACATCATCTGCTATTCAGAATGACATAATTCAATCTATTAGTGCAGTTATGTTAGAACAAATAAAACGTGAGCTTATCGACTGCATGTATGTGGCGATTTTATTAGATGAAACATCTGATGTCAGCTGTTTTTCTCAACTCTCTACTGTTGTTCGTTATGTTAATAAACATGGAGAGATTTGTGAACGATTTATAAAATTCAATGACGTCAGCAATGATAGAAGTGCAGGAGCGATTTCTGATTTATCTATAAGGCAACTAGGTGAACTGGGCTGTTTGAAAAAATTAGTTGCTCAAACCTACGACGGTGCTGCTGTTATGGGGAGCGATCTTAATGGAGTACAAACAAAGATTAGAGAAACTGTACCAGAGGCTATTTTTCTTCACTGCTACGCCCATAAACTTAACCTTGTTTTATCCCAAGCTGTCGCTGAAATTTCCGAATGTAATAATTTTTTTTCAGTATTAGGAAGTTTGCCATCATTTTTCAGCAGTTCAACTAAGCGAACTTCAATGCTTGACAAAGTTGTTGGAAAGCGTTTCCCTAAACTGGCTCCAACGCGGTGGAACTATTCATCTCGTCTAGTTGAGAGTTAAGGAAAATAAAGAAGATATAATAGATCTTTTAAAAAGCATTCTTGAAAACCCAAAGAAATTTGATGAAAAAACAAAAAATAGTGCACGCGGATTGCTTGCTGGTATCGATACTTTCGATTTTAATTTTTTATTAGAAGTATTTTCTTCAATTTTTCCTTTTACTGAATATCTATTTAATGTGCTGCAAACAAAATCTATGGATATTGTGTATAGCTCAATCACCGTTGAAAGCACTATGAAAAAAATCAAACAAATAAAGGATACAAAATTTGCAGATATGTGGGACTTGATAACAGAAAGATGTGGTGAACCTGTATGTAAAAGAAACAGAGTCTTTCTCCACAAGAGAAGTATAGTCAACTATTTCATGAAATATTCGATAATATACTTCTTCAAATGAAAGAGCGTTTCAGTTCAATGGAAAAATTGGAATTCATTGAGCTTTTAGATTGCAAAAAATTTGAGTTCTATGATGTTACTTTCCCAGAGAGAGCTTTTGAATCTTTGAAAAGAAGCTACAATTCATTTTTTGAGTTTCCTCGTCTCCGTTCTGAATTGTGTGTTTTATATTCGCACAAATCTTTTGCCAAAAAGAATGTTGCTGAGCTCCTAAAATATCTACTGGAAAACGAAATGCACAAAGGTCTTAAGGAAATATATAAATTGACGAATTTGATTCTAACTATACCAATATCGACAGCAAGTGTTGAGCGATCATTTTCTGCGCTTAAAAGAATTAAAAGTTATTTACGGAGTTCCCAAAGTAAAGAAAGGCTATCTAATCTTGCCTTAATTTCAATTGAAAAAAATTTCCTCAAGAAGCTTATGGAGAATCGAGAGTACTTTTACAATTTGGTCATCGAAGAATTTTGCAGGAAAACTAGGAGAGCAGAATTTCAATTCAAATAATGCCTCACAATTATTTAAGGTAAATTTTAAATTTGTATCTTTTTCTTTAGATCAATTCAGTAACTACTATATATAAATATGTCTAATTTTTTGTTCGCATATTTAAGCCTAACATTAAATGAACTTTCCTTCAAAGGTGTCCCCAAAAGTTTGTAAAACACCTTTAACTTGCTAAGTTCTATGTAAACAATATGCAAAGTTTGGGCAAGAGGGTTAGGCGGATGTTTTTCTTCCATTCCATAACATTGCATGCCTGAACAAAAATGTCACGAGTCGCCACTGATATATATATACAGTATATGGGATGAATTTCACAATTAAACACGTGAAATGAATGAATGCTGCAAGCCCACAAGGAAAAAGAAAAAACGATTCCAAGGCCTTTCGTGTATTCAGAGCTACACCTCGTCAGGGAATGAAGAGAGGAGGCAAGATGCCCATAAATATATATAACATCTATACCTATTAATCTATACATATGGGTATTCGAATGGATGTACACAATGTAACTCAGTATATATAGGCCAAACGGGTAAAACGTTAGATATTAGGGTAAAACAGCATAAATATGCGTGTAGAACAGCTAATAATTCCAATGCTTTGTTTAACCATATGTATAGATGTAATCATAGCATCAAGTGGGATAGTTCTAAAGCGCTTGTTGAAAACAGAGCTATAATAGAAAGAAATATTCAAGAATGTGCATTTATCCATTTTAAAAACACTTTCAATAACAGTGCTGGAATGTATAAAATTGACAATATCTTGTTAAAATTTCTTTTGCCTCTCATTAACTCTTGTTAAGTATGTGGTAATTGTTTGGTTTCTGCTGCTGGTTCCACAAAGTACAAATACAGTTGTAGCTCAGCAACACAAGCTTATTGTTTTCAGACATTAGAAGAGTACTATTGTGCAAAGGTGTACTACACTTTCTTGAACATAAGCAAACATGAAATGCAAAGAAGATTTAGAGGGAAAGACGAAAGTAGTACAGGCAAAATTTTTAATTCCCTACACTGCCTAACAGACCCATCAAAATGGAAAGACGTTCAAAATGAAGCTGTTAAAACTGCTCACATCGTCTGTGAATTCTATGGTTTTGAGGAAGAATATGACAAACTTTTGACCGAACTTAAGGTGTTCTGTTCTACTCAGCATATCTAAGCTTTAAAAATGACGCCAAGTCAATGCTCAAATGCATGAAGGAAAACAACCTCAGTATTGTTTTTCCTGCTCTGTTTAAGTTGATCAAGATCTACGTCACTCTTCTTGTATCTACTACCACAGTGGAGCGCTATTTTTCTAAACTAAAGTTAGTCAAATAAAAGTTTCGCAATTTTTCCAAGGAAGACAGGCTGTCAGACCTCATGCTGCTGGCCGCAGAAAAGGAGGACATTCCTATTAACGAGAATGAGGTTATTAACATTCTTAAGAGCATGACCCAAAGGAAGTTACTGCTGTAAAAATTCTAGTAAGTACATCTTTTTTTCTCTATAGAAAATTAGAACAGTATTTGAAATTCCCTGGTATTTAGCACTCTTCCAAGTTTGAAACAATGGAATTCAGTTTAGCAGATTATTTTTACTATATAATGCTCAGATGTAAGTATTCACGCACATCTCATAACTGCACTGAATTATTTGTTAAAAAACTTGTTCAATGAAATTATGCTATTTATTTCTGTTTCTGTAACACAGTGACTGCAGGAATTAATACAATAAAATGGAGAGCTACAGCGAGAAGAAAGGGTGAGAGAGATACAGTGATAGAAAGAGTTGAGGAGGGAGTCAGCAAAAAATCTGTACAAAGTTCTAAGTGTTTCTGGAAAAAGAGTATTGCTTACCTGGTAATATATGATACCTGTTCAATGTTGCTTGAATCACTTCTCATTCATGTTTTTATACTGTGATCGTTAAAAGTAGTAAAGCTGTGCACTTTAGTAAACGATAATCATTTTATTTTTGTCATAATTTTTGTCAATAAAATATGATTGTACTGTTCTTGTTTATTACACCTACATTTAACTAACATCTTAAAGAAATCGAGAAGTTTCCCTATATTTAGTAAGCAACTTGTATAACTAAACTGTAATGTGAAAAAATCTGAAAAACAATAAAATTACTGGTTCTACATTAAAACTCCTCTCTCGAGACACACCACCATGTACCACCTGGCTGTGAAATTATTCCGGACCCCAAAGTGGTGCCCTTTTTGGGCCTTGAGCGCCTAATGTTCTCTGTACGGCATTGTATATAAATATGGTAAATGGACGCTTTGTCCTTTCTCTGTATTAACATCAGAATAACAAGGGAATAACATCTCGGCCTTTAAATTTATCTGCACCTGATTTTTATAAAGTGTCAGGTGATTCGTGGAAATAATTTATTATGTGACAATAAGTGAGATATATAGTATATATAGTGTACACAAGTAAAATTACAATTTGAAACTAATTTCAACGAAATAAGTCCTCTGAGGGCAATTTTAAACGTAAACAGAAATTTAAGCGAAATAAAATATTAAAAGAAGGTAGTCTCAGCTTTCGAAACGAAAACGGAGAAAATAGAAAAAGAGGAAGAAAAAATATGTGTAAAAGTAAGAATAAGCAAATGAAATGTGAATATTACTTTAAAGCCAGAAAGCTACATAAAATTAAGACGTTATGCTCAAAAGACTATACAGTATATTAATTATCTACCTTTGCCACTGCGAAAGTGAAATTAACAAAACCATTGCCCTGAAATGCAGACTGAGCATTTAAACACAATAACTGCATTAACTTAGGAAGGAAGGATAGAAGTGATGACTAGAAAGAATAATAAAATTATTAGTTTTTATGGCTACGCTGACCACCTGGAAGAATAAAAATGAACTCCTCGTAAGGATTTAATTATATACTCCATTTTCGAAGGAAATTAGCCAATCAAGCAGGCTCATTAACCAGTATCACAAAGTTATGGCATAAAAATATTAGGAGTATATTTAGCTTAATTATAGAGCTTTATTTGAACTTAGATGTCTATCAAATCTTAAATTCCTATGCAGAAAGGATATAATAATAGATAATTATAAAATTTAAAAAACACTATAAACAAATATTTCACTATTTATTAGTGAATTTTTATTATTTGAAAATAGTCATTTGCAGTGCGCATCAACCGATCACAGACATCCTACAGAACGCTTCCGAAACATTGGAAATACTATACAGAGTGTCCCGTAAGTCTGGAACCATAGGGCAAAATAATAAAAACGGCAATAAAAACGCCGAAGAGACTTTTGGGGACTCTTCGTGAAATGAACGAAGATGGTGGCGGCTGGGTCATCGTCGGTGGATGTCCTCGGAGGTCAACTGCGTGGTTTATCTCCTATGGATCCCGTTTTCCTGAACTTTGCTACAAGTTTGCTGACACAGCTGTATGTTATCGGCGAGCAGTCCGAATGCAATCTGTTAAATTCCTCAGCGACCTCCCTCTGACTCCGATTTCCTACGAGCAGAATTACCTGGATGGGTTCTTCTTCACTCAAAGACATCATGGGCACTTGCATAAATGGAAAAACATGAATTACTTATTTTACCCTATGGTTCCAAACTTATGGGACACCCTGTATATTTGGTTGGGCAAAGGTATTCGCATTATAGTTACATGTTTTTCGAGGAAGTTATACATGAGAGTTGGAAAAAGTTACGAAAGCGTTACGGGGCAAAGTCACGTTAAGTGAAGTTACACTTTAGTTACATCAGAGCCAGCCAAAAAAAATGATGGACATGTACAAATTACGTAACATTAAATTGTAGTGCAGAATATAGTTCACACTCCATTCGCTAGGTGGAGAGTACTTAATATACATTTAGCGGAATAATGTATTGAATAACAAAAATGTTGTTATTTTTATATCTTGTTATGTGTAGTGTTTGGTCTTAATAAAGTTTTTTTTTTTTTTGGAAGGCATTCATAAACTTTTTTAAAATTTTATTTGAAGGTGGAGTGCTGAGATATATTACTAGTCTGTTACAACCGTGGTATATAGTCAGTTGAAAATTTAAAAGTGTTCAATCGTACGTTTGGCGTATGAAAAGCGTATTAAATAGAATAATGTTATCCCCTTTATTAGTTGTATACGTAGATAATGTTATTGCTTCAAGGTATCACTTCAAGACTAAAATTAAATGAAAAGTTGGGTTATATGTATGAAATATGTGGTTTACACCGATGATTTGTGTCGCTTGTTCTGGTTGCTTCAATCTCACTTCGATTCTTAATGAATTAATGTTGATAATATGGTATTTCTTTATATATCTAAGCAAGAAGATTACGTGAGAAGAGATCCTAAGTTTTTAAACAGGGTTAAAGGAACTGAAGCATAAAATGTAATATAATTAATTGTACATGTTATTCATACACAGGATTCGTTAATTAATTACCGTAGGAGTTAAGGCCCACAGAAAGAACTTTTCTGAAGGTTTTAACAGACTCCTCTGTTCTTAGTTCTTAGTTTTATTTAAATCCTCTGTAATCTAAAATTTTATGGTGCAGAACATTTGGTTCAGTAATTTTAGTTGCAGTCGTGCAATTATTACTGAAATAAGTGGATGTTGGATAACAAAACTTTGAAAAAGCTTTCACTGTTGCGTGAGGTATAGGCCTACAGAAAGTATAAATTGTGTGTGAAATACTAATATTATTTACTTAATTTTCTCTGTTACAAAGTTTAAATTTTAAAATAAAATTTTCTATTACAAACGTTCATCCATAAAGATTCAGAATAAAGTTGCTCTTTTTTAAAAAAGAAGAAAACAGGTATATTTGAGTCGATATTGGATTATAACTAAACTGGTTTTCTTTCGGCTTGCTATTTGGAGGTAAATTTGCGTAAGCTTTTTTCTTTTTAAAATGTAATGTTATTGTTGTACTGTACATTTTAAAGGCTAGTTTAATTTGTTATTTTCTCTGAGACAGTTTTGTATAATGAACATACTCATTACATTTGAACTTCAAAAGTTGTTTTAATAATGAAAAATTTAATTTGAAACCCAGAGGTAGGGACACTTTTTAGTCTGGTCTCTCAGTCATGTCCCCGCTGGTATGAGAGCTATTCAAGAGGGCCACAACACCCGGTTTATCGATCTAGAAATTTGTCATTCAGAAAGTTATTCAAGTCGTTCACTGCTCGCCCGTAATGCGGTGGTGTACCACTTTGTTGGAAAATAGCACTTTCTTGCAGCTTTGGAAGAAAGAATGTCTGAAGTATAGACAGGTAACTATCACTGTTCATATGGATACTGTTTCCATTGTGATTTTTAAAGAAAAATGGGCCAATGATTCCTTGGCCAAAAAGATTGTACCAAACGTTTATTTTTGGTGAGTCAAGCTGGTGCTCCTTAGACACATGTGACTCTTCTGAACCTCAGTTACGTCGATTATGACGGTTGATCCTTCCAGAGAAGTGAAAAATTGACTCGTCACTGAACCATGTTATTCAGAATGTCAGAGTTATTGGAGAAATGTTACAAAAGCGCTCGCATATTTATACGCCGAGATCGTATCCTCCCGAATAGAACACTAGAACGAATTGCAGTTCATAAGGGCAAGCTCTGCTATCTCTTAACAGCCTTACTAATATCTAGCTCCAACGCCGCACGTCAGAGTAATTTTATCTGGCTACAGTTGAAAAGCTGGTGGTAAGAGCTCATGGTTATCATCCTTGATTGATGATTATAATCAACCACTGCGAATCCTGTCACTGATGGAGCCCGTTTTAATAAGCTTTCTACGCACTGAATAATTTGCTGATACCATCTTCAAACAACTGAAAACAACTCCTACACCTGTTGCCGAGCCGCAATTCTTACAAATTATGGTAAATATTGTTATTATGGAAAAAAGACCCCAGCGATTGCACTTTTAAACGACTTTTGTTCCAATCATATCCAAAAAAGAGTTTTGGGGACACTGTGTTGCAAAAAATGGGTCGTGACACTCATAATAAAATTTCTACAATAGGTAAAAGAATAGCTGCAATGTTGTATGGATGGGGTTGTAAAAATAAAAATGGGAAAATAATAAACGAGAGAGAAGAGATAACTTTAAACGTAAAACTCGACCAAAAAATGGCACATTAAGAAATTTTGAACAGTGTAAAAACGTAACATCAATTCATCTACAACTAACAATATATTACTCGAATGCTTAAAGAATAATCTACTAATAATTGTGAGTATGCTTCACTATCTCTTTGTGTATTCCCTAGTGTAAAAACAATTATGAAACTGTAACATAAAGACGGAGTCTACTTTCCCTTCTACAGATTAAACTTCTCAGAACTGCAGTACAGTGAAGTAATTACAAATTATACTTGAAATAATGAAGAGAATAAATGCACTGTATATAGCTTTTCGTTTGTATACCATCTTACAGAAAATGCAAAATCGTTTAAATTAAAAATTTTCATCTTCAACACTAAACTTTTCAGTATATTTCGATCAATTTTAGGGACTATTCTTTTCCTTTTGAAAGGGGTTACGACCATTATGTATGCAAACGATGTCCATCTTACTTTGCGAGATAAACCAGCTGAAGTAAAGATTATAACGAGAAGAGCTGAACTAAACGCGCCTTATTTGAAACAACAATAGGGTAATATTGGCTTGAAAACAAATTTGAATACATAGATGTAAATGACATAAATAATAACAGTACGGCAAAATTTCATAATTATATACTCTCCTTATATACAGTAAGATCTGTAAAAACCTAGCCATTATATGCAAAAAATATTTGTTATCTGAAGAGAACATGCAGTAATTCCAATGTGCAGGGAAAGGGAAAGGTCCCCCCAAACAACAATGGAAGGTAGAAAAGAAAGACTGTGTCGTGTTCCCAAATTAAAGGCTAGAGAGGAACATCCTCAACCCTGAAAGAAAATAGTTTTTTGTGAGAGGACCAACACTGTTTAACCAGCTGTCCAAGAAACTAAGAAACACGAGTGGTGTTGCGGTAGACATCTTTAAAAGAAGATTAAACGCCTGCTCAGAACAATCCCAGATGAGCCGGGGGTACCTGGCTATGGAGGTGGAGAGTACAAGAAACCAACTCCCTACTTCACCAGGCCAACTCGAGAGGAGGGACGACACGCTTGACCTTCGTAAAATGAGGAATCACCGCACAGAACATTTGAAAGGTTGAAAGGTATATACACAGGGCAGGGTTGGGTCGATTAACTTCCAAAATTAACGAGTTAAGTTAATTTGAGATTCTTACCAATTAAGTTAAGTTAATGCAAATTTAAAAAAATAACCAGTTAAGTTAAGTTAATTTTGAAAGTTAATCAATTAAGTTAATCAATTAACTTTTTCTTTCTTGGAAGTAGTCTGTAGACTCATCCTTATATATAACTAATGAAGGTAATGATAAACCTGTAATTATGTGGGATCACCTTGTACGTATGGTTGTCACTGTCTGATAAATTACACGTATTTTTTTGCATATTATACAGGGTAAGACATAAGGATAATTTTTTCTATGAGCTTTTATTATTTTTCTGTTTCTTATAAATAAATTAAATTTGTTTATGGTCTTAACTTTTCTCAACAAGTCTCAACTTTTAGGCATAATAGTTTTCCATTGTAAAAATTAATTTCATAACAAATTGTTTTCTAAACTGTATGTTTTATATTGTACATTATTTATTGACACAGAACATAATCCAGATTTCTTACCAACAATAGTCAAATTAGACATAAAATATATACTTCACTTACAAATTAAACATGCTTGTTAACGTTACAGAAGATGAGGTTCTCAAACCGTTCATCTCTTAGCCTATTACATTTCACTCAGAAAGATAAAAACAGCTTTTTTATAGGAAAATTAATTCAAAATTAATTGAAGTTAATCGATTAATTTGGCGATATTTCAATTAAATTAAGTTAACTTTTTAAAAATGTAACTAGTTAAGTTAAATTAATTAACTTAATCGGTTAATCGGCAAAAAAGTTAAGTAAATTAACTTAATTGACCCAACCCTGACACAGGGTGTAACAAAAGTCCGTTTTCATAGGGAACTAAGATATAACAGAATTGAACGAGAAAATAGTTTTAACTATACATTACAAACAATACAATCAACTTAACAATTAATCCAGCACATGCTCAAATTGCATTCCATGTAGCCGTTGGCACATTTCTACTCGCCTTTGTAAAAAATTACAGGTCATTGTAACAGAAATAATGCGGAAACACTTCAAAACGTAACCGACAGCTTACAAAGACGAGTAGAAACGTGTCAACGGCTACATGGAATGCAATTTAAGCATGTACTAGATTAATTGGTAAATTGATTGTATTGTTTGTAATGCATAGTTAAAACTATGTTCTCGTTCAATTCTGTTATATCTTAGTTCCCTATGAAAACGGACTTTTGTTACACCCTATATATATATATATATATATGCTGCAAACCCACAAGAAAAAAGAAAAACGATTCCAAGGCCTTTCGTGCATTCAGAGCTACACCTCGTCATTCCCTGACGAGGTGTAGCTCTGAATACACGAAAGGGCTTGGAATCGTTTTCTTTTTCCTTGTGGGTTTGCAGCATTCATTCATTTCACGTGTTTAATTGTGAAATTCATCCCATATATATATATATATATATATATATATATATATATATATGGTTTAGAATCACATTAACTGCTTGAACGTCTTTATTTTTAAATAACCTCCAGGAAAAATAAATCATCCACTCCGAGTACTTTCGAGTTTATTTCAACTCCTCTTCATAGAAGGGCTACGTCGTAGCCAGTGTCGTAATACCGCTTCCCGTTCATCAGCGAAGTTAAGCGATATTTGGTCGGATGGTAGTTCGATGGGAGACCCTTCTTTGCGTCCAGACTATGTAGCGACCCACGTAAAGCTATGGGTCCCCTCCCTCATATGACCTTAGATGTTGCGAAGGAGGTTACATTACATTTTTCAAGGAAACTGAAAATATAGGCGAGTTTCCCACCACCCTTCAATAATCCGAGTGATTGGATCCTTGATGGGAGGTTTCTGATAAGGCATGTATATAAATTGGTCGGACTAGTCTGTATTTTCAGTTTCCCTGAAGAGGAGTTAAAATAAACTCGAAAGTACTCGGAGTGGACGTTTCATTTTTACCTTTCTGGATATATATATATATATATATATAATATTTAGGAGAAATCCAATGACAAGAAGGAGAGTAAATGCCATGAAAGTGTCTTCTTTAATGCGCAACGTTTCAAGCAATACGCTCATCTTCAGGCTAAACAGTGACAAAAAATGACAATATGAAGTTAAAATCAATAAATAAATGAAACACATAAGACAAAATAATTACTATAAAACCTATTCTTAGAAGCAAAATTTAAAAAGACTAAAAGAAGAGGGTTGAATTCAAAGTTATAAAAAAAGTTTACAGATAAAAATACAAGAAATTTAAAAAGCTATTTTTAAAATTATAAATAGTAAATTTGAAATTAATACAATGGGATAATTAACACTACTAACCTTTCATTGCTGGTTCCGAGGCACAAGTAATTTAAAACAAAACAAAGGGAAAATACTATGGGTTGGGTGGTTGGAGAGTTATGAGTTGGGGGGGGGGGGGGATTATAACTTTGAATTCAACCCTCTTCTTTTAGTCTTTTTAAATTTTGCTTCTAAGAATAGGTTTTATAGTAATTATTTTGTCTTATGTGTTTCATTCATTTATTTATTGATTTTAACTTCATATTGTCATTTTTTGTCACTGTTTAGCCTGAAGATGAGCGTATTGCTTGAAACGTTGCGCATTAAAGAAGACACTTTTCATGGCATTTACTCTCCTTCTTGTCATTGGATTTCTCCTAAATATTAAATTAAAGCTTTGTAGAAGCAACCCGCATGATTTTATATATATATATTGCATGATTGTGGAAAAAATAAAAGAAACAAACTGTAATGCGGTGAAATCATCAAATAAAAATAATGAGAAAAAGGCATAAAAACGAAAAAAGTAGAGGAGATCTTATGCAAATATTAATGCAAAACAGCATTGCAGATAGAGGGACTAGCAATGCATCTATACACATCCAACTCTATGCAATTTACAGTACAAAAATGAAAATTGTAAATTTGGAAACAGTTGCAAATTTTACAACTTTACTATCTGCAAAACTTGTGCAAGATATGAAAGATGCGAGTACGAACAAAAATGTCGTTAACACCACTCAAAAGAACACGACATTTGAGCAGCCAAAAATGAAGGCGAAATCACCAGCAAACGGGATAACCAATTTTTTAGACGGAACCGACACGATTCAATTACTAAATGCCATTCAACAAGACGTTCTCAATACAGTTTAATGAGAAGAATTCAAAACTCAGACAATCCAATCCAGTCCTACTTTATATCTTCCAGACTATGGACTTCTTGGTATGAAAATTAATCTATTGATCCACTTAATATCAATATGGGTATCATAACTTTGGGTAATTTTTTATATTGCTTTTATTATTACTTGTTTCATTACGTGTATTATTTTAGATTTCTATATCATGTATCGAAATAATGAATAATTTCTATCTTTTAATGGACGTACGGAATTTTTAATTGGTTTTCTGCTATTAACATGAACAAGGGTTCATCTTCTGACAAGATAACGACACCAAACACATGGCAGAGAGAGAGAGAGAGAGAGAGTTACACGGAAAAGGAGTACCTCAAAAGGTCTTGCGGACCATACCGAGGAGGTACCAATGGCAACGGGTGCCAGGGAAAATTTTCTACACACTCAAATAGTGTGCAAGACTCGGTTTAACCTTTTCTTGAACTGATCCACAGAGGAACTGTTCACAACTTCTGAAGGTAACCTGTTCCACGTGTCACAGATCTTATAGATAAAGTAATTCCCACACACACTAGTCCTAAATTTAAGTTAACATAAACTAACCTAACCTAAAACAAATAACTCTGTGTATGAAAACATGGGCACAATATCATGTGAGTTATTTGAATTACGATTTTTAGGATTAAAACCGTAACGCGTGTGAAATTCGAAAAAATAATAATTTATATACGATAAAAAACATCTTTCTTTACATTTTTTAATGGAACCTAACCCCTACTTTAACGAAAGCGTAAGTGCTTAAAAATTTGAAACATTAAAAAATATTAGTTCTCCGACTGTTAGATTATCACGGACAAAAAGTTACGCAAAAATCTGAGCTAAACTAAAGGCAGAGAGAGAGAGAAAGAGAGAGAGAGAGAGAGAGAGAGAGTTTTAAGGAGTTACAAGGAAAAGAAGTACCTCAAAAGGACTTGCGGCCTATATCGAGGAGGTATCAATGGTAACGGGTGCCAGAGAAAAGTTCTACACATTGTTACAGCTAGCTTCTCGAACAGCCACCCCAGAAGACAGTAACACACATCCTCAAATAGTGTGCAAGATTCGGTCTAAACTTTTCTTGAATTGATCCACAGAGGAACTGTTCACAACTTCTGAAGGTAGTCTGTTCCACGTGTCACAGATCTTATAGGTAAAGTAATTCCCACACACACTAGTGCTAAACCGTTTCAAATCCAACTTCCAATCATTGTTGCGAGTTGAGTTATCATTTGAACTAAACATGCTTCTAAAATCGACATCGTCGAACCCGTGTAAGAGCTTGAAAACCTCGATGAGTTGACCGCGCAGGATTCGAGTTTCCAACGAAAGCAAATTCAGGGCGTGTAAGCGTCGATTGTAGCCCATATGCCTAACAAAAGGGATTAACTTTGTGGCCCTCGCCTGGACTCGCTCCAGCCTTTCAATATCTTTTCTGAGGGAGGGCGACCAGAACTGCACAGCGTACTCCAGGTGCGGCCGAACCAGGGAATTGTACAGAGAGAGCACAATCTCCTTGTTTCGAAATCGAAATTACCTCCTGATATAACCCAACAGCTTCTGGCCTTTCTTTTCCACCTCTACCTGCCTTCCCATCGATACCCAGCGCGCGGAGTTTGGCCATTAGCCGGCGGTGAGAAACCTTATCGAAGGCTTTCTGAAAGTCGAGATAAAGTATATCAATCTGCCTACTCTTATCGTACTTACTCCACATGACGTGGTAAAACTCGAGCAGGTTGGTGAAACACGACCTATGCCGTCTAAACCCATGTTGGGAGTCCCCAAGCAGCTTTTAGGAATCCAAATGGTCAACGATCCTATCCACAGACCCACTAGTATCTCCTCTAATAATCTCACTACAGATCGAAATGAGAGAGAGAGAGAGAGAGAGAGAGAGAGAGAGAGAGAGAGAGAGAGAGAGAGAGAGAGAGAGAGAGAGAGAGTTATTCAAACCGCTGGAACCAGAAGAATATATATACTGTATAAGGAATGACGATGATGATGATGCTGATGATGATGTCTGTTCGTTTATACACGCCTAAACACCTAGGGTCAACTGCAGTATAACACAGTGGTCGACAACCTCTGACCCGCGGGTCAATTGTAGTATATAGTATAAATAAAATAATAAATATTATTACATGAAAAGTGTTTTTTTTTTAAATGTCCCGAAAATAGTGTATTTTGATTTAAATTTTGAACACTGACCCATTATCAAATTACCAATAAATCAAATTGACCCAGTTTCAAAAAAGGTTGCCTATCACTGGTATAACATATGGGAGCGATACTTTTTGCACACACACACACACGCTCTCTCTCTCTCTCTCTCTCTCTCTCTCTCTCTATATATATATATATATATATATATATATATTTGCTTACAGTGCTTTTACTTCTCTATGAATTATTATGAACATAAATGAAGAAAATATGTCTTAATGGAACAGAGTGATGAGAGTACCCTAAGCTAAATTTATATACAGTATTTACTATTATATTAATTTTAGGGATTTATCTCCTGCCAATAAAAATGATGACAGATTCACATGAGCACGCACACAGACACACATACGCACACACATACACACACACACACACACACACACATATATATATATATATGCGACGAAATCCATGGTTTTGGTTCAGTGTTGAGATATTTCACGCAGAAAAATGAAAGCAGGAGTAGCGACGTTTCGCCCCAATCACTGAAGCATTTTAAGCTTTATTAACAGAAAAACAGAGACAATCTTTTATATGCCTTTAAAGACTTAAAAAGTGGGAAGGGAGAGAAGTAGCCGGAAGTTAGGGGTGGTCTCAGATAAGGTTAAGGTTGTAACCTTAACCATTTGTTAATCTTTGTAACCTTATCTGAGACCACCCCGAAATTCCGGCTCCCCGACTCCCTTCTTACTTTTTAAGCCTTTTAAGGGTATATGTATAAAAGATTGTCCCTCTGTTTTTCGGTTAATAAAGCTTGAGAATAAATACTCCAATGATTGGAGCGAAACGTCGCTAGTTCTGCTTTCATTTTTCTGCGTGAAATATCTCATAGATGTATATATACTGTATATACACATACACCTCTATTTGAAATAAAAATAATGTATTAAAATACTGTGGATGAACAAAATATGTAATTTTTAAAACCGCTAAATTGAGTCACAAAATTAAAGTTTTACCTATAAAATATAATTGAAAATAGACTTGCCGTAACACCTGACACTGAAATTAGTTTCTGAAATTTTTTACTACACATGCAATTTAACGAAAGAACGAAAAGGATGTAACCCATCCATTAAAACCGAATTTACGATACACTCACTTTTACTCAACCCGCTCGACCCGAAAGCTGGGTTCGTACTGATCACATCTTACCAAAGAAGAAAGCTTTTCAAGAGTGTTCCCTGTCGTTCGTAAGTTCACAACGAATGTTCCGCTATTTCTGATTGGGTGAACTTCATTGAAAATGGCTCATAAGTGATTTATAATTTAACCAAGCATTTTTACGCCTCCTTTCATTTCTTCTTCGGTTGTCCATCTGTCTCTTTTGTTTTCTCAAAACGATTCTTGAGACATCATCTGTCGGTGTTGAAGCTTGTCCGCGTGCTCCTTCCTCGTTTGCTACTGTCGTGTCCTTATTCTATTTGTCCTGTTTACTCTCTATTTATTTATACTTTAGCCTCACTGAAATTAATTTTTTAGTTGAAGGACGCATTGTTTCAACTGCGAATTTTAATCAAAGCTTACTACAACTTCCTAGAAATATAATTTCGGCTTAGATAACTTATATGAATATATACATATATGTATACACACACCTCTGACTCGGAGTTACAGGCGCTTACCATTAATCTGCAGCAGAAAAATTTTTAAAATCTGGCACATATTTCATACTCGAGAGAAACGCACTTTCATGCCCAGAAGTGTTTTACTTGTTAACGCCATGCAACCAAGCCAGTGACAGAATTGAATTCAAATCTATCTGGATGAAAATACATCTATTAACAATATACACATTACCGATCTTAAAATCATATCATTCGTATCCAGCATATCCTAAACTGATATTATTCTCTTGTTGACACGAAATCATAAAATTCCATATATTGTACAATCACTGTACTCCATTTCCCCCAAATACTGGAAATTCCTCTTCTATGACTTTAATTAAAAATCTAATAAAACCTCTTTTTTTTTTTACTCAATGTCTATGCTAACACAGTTTGTGTTAAAAATTTGGTGCTTTCTTAAATTATAAATTGCTCTAAAATTTTCTTTACATGTGAAATAACGCTATATTGGGTCTTTAATAAGGCAAATATGTATTTTATTTAATATTTAAATCCACGAACACTGTGACGTGATATGATCCCACTTCCTTTTGAACTTGCACATACGTCTACAGATGCTCGACCTCGCGCGGATACGATGTATCAGAGTATGAAAGGCTTTGAAGGTAATGTCACTTGATTTAAGGAGAGATTGAAGTTTGAATAAATTGTTGTTAATGCACACACAAAAGTTATCAAGAGAAGCAGTAAGTACGACGATCACTATCAAAGGTTGAACAGGGAAGTTCCTTGCAGATTTAGTGTTGAAGTAAGCCCAGAGATTCTCCAGAATATTTACTGCAGACTGAAACATATATATATATATACAGAGAGAGAGAGAGAGAGAGAGAGAGAGAGAGAGGAGAGAGAGAGAGAGAGAGAGGAGAGAGAGAGAGAGGATATTACACAAGCACACAAGCTATAGGGAAACTTAAAGCACACTCGGCGGCAGTACCGGACAAATGGAATGCCACACTGATCAAAACCTGCGAGAATGCAATCGCTGAGCCCCTGTATTGGATATGGAGACGATCGCTAGACACGGGAGAAATACCAGGCATCCTGAAGAGAGCGAACATAGTTCCAATATATAAAGGAGGAGATGGATCCCAGGCCAAAAACTATAGGCCAGTGTCGCTTACATCTCATCTCACTAAAATATTTGAAAGAATAGTTAGAGAAAAAATCTGACTTTTTGGAAATTCAGAAAAAATTCAATGATAACCAACATGGACTCCTGTCAGGTAGATCATGCCTATCACAACTAATTGAACACGACAATAACATTATTGATGCAGTTGAAAGTAATGAAAACTATGATGTAATATACACAGACTTTGCCAAGGCGTTCGACAAGTGTGACCATGGAATCATAATATATAAACTGTAATATATGGGAATAACAGGAAAAGTAAGAAAATGGATATATAATTTCCTTAGTGAGCGGCGGCCAGTCGATACAGTACAAGGAATATCTTCATCAGAATCAGAGGTCATCAGTTCAGTACCACAAGGAACAGTATTAGCTCCATTACTCGTGATAATCATGCTAACTGACATAGATGAGGACGTTACCAGGGACAGCACAGTAACATCATTTGTCGATGACACAAAGCTTAGTAGAAAAATAAGAAACCCAGAGGACATAGGATCTCTACAAACAGACATGAACAGTATCTACAATTGGACCTAGGACAACAATATGAAGTTTAACACTAAGAAATTTCAGCTGTTACGGTACGGGAAAAGGGAGGACCTAAAATCCATGAAATATTATATCCCAAATGGACAGGAAATTCAGAGAAATTCTAAAGCAAAAGATTTAGGGGTTGTAATGACTGATGATACGAAATTTGAAACACAACATAAGATAGCACCAAACAGAGCAAGAAGAATAACTAGGCAAATACTGAGAATTTATAAACGAAGAGATAGGACTATTATTCTTCCTTTCTTGAAAACACTGATCGTACCCAAATTGGAATACTGCTCCGTCCTAACATCCCCATATAAAAAAGAAGACATTAGTCAGCTAGAAGGGATTCAGGGAAGCTTCACAGCCAAGATCAATGGGTGCAAAGAACTAAATTACTGGGAAACTTTACGTTTACACTTGTAAAAAAATGAAAAAACTAGCCCCTAATCTTATTCTGAACCAAATACCCCCCCCCCCAACAAACGTTAAAAAGTAGAAAAGGAAGAATGTGTCGTGTCCCCAAATTAAAGGCTAGACACGGAACATCCTCAACCCTGAAGGAAAATAGTTTTGTTTAACCAGCTGTCCAAGGAACTAAGGAACACGAGTGGTGTTGCGGTGGACATCTTCAAAAGAAGATTAGGCGCCTGGCTTAGAACAATCCCATATGAGACGGGGGTACCTGCCTATGTGAGGTGGAAAGTACGAGAAACCAATCCCTACTTCACCAAGCCAACTCGAGAGGAGGGGCGATAAGCTTAACCTTCGTGAAATGAGAAATCATTGCACGAAACATTTGAAAGGTTGAAAGGTATATAATAATAAGTGTTGATGTACTGGTTAGCATCGCTGACTACGAATCCACAGCCGGCCCGCAGCAAACCCAGCTGTTCATCCTTCCATGCAATAAATATTGGTTGGTAGATGATGGGGTGGCAGGGCCGGATTAAGACCTTTAGAGGCCCTAAGCACTTAAAAGATTTTGGTGCCCCATATATATGTAATTCAAAATATAAACAAAAATAAACCATAAAATAAAATTTTATTTTTTGAAATGAAACAAAACTTACAGTAAGATCGAAAATAATGTTTATTTTTGTATACTTCCACTTCATTTATATTTGAAAAGTTTTCTCCTACTTTTTTTAATTGCAAAGTCTTTGATCAGATCCTCAAAACTAATCTTACGTAACACATCTGCTTCTATACTTAGTAGAGATAAGGCATCCAGCCTGCCTTGTTGCATAGTTGTTCTGTTGGTATTTTTAATATACTTCAACTGAGAAAATGAACGCTCAGCTGAGCAATTTGTGACCATTAATGTTAAAAATATACGAAAGGCAATTTCTACATTTGGGAAGGCACACTCAATATTGTCTTCTACAATTATTTTATAAAGTTCAGCATGACTGAATCTTGTTTTTACATTTACTATAGCACACGAAAATATTTAATGTATATGTATTTTTAATATGGCGCTCAAAGATTTGATATAAACAAAATAATAACGCAAAGCGTAAAGTGTGTGATTACAACGAAATATATTTATTCTCTCAAAAGGGTTGTTGTTCACTACAAATTCAAACAATGAAAAAAAAAAATACTATATATGAATATATATAATTCAGTTTTCAACAGCTTATAGGCTATAAGCCGCGATTATAATAGTATAATAAATCCATGGTAAATCCGACAATGGAAAATTTCTGTGGTGCCCCCCTTCCCTTGATGCCCTAAGCACGGGCTTATTTTGCTTAATGGTTAATCCGGCCCTGTGGGGTGGCCTGCTGATTGGGAGCTCGTGAGATTGAGTCTGGGCGAAGACTTTGTAATTACTGACCATCCGTGGTGGGTCGTAGTTCGGATACCACGTTCAGCTGTAGGTCTAAGGTGGAGCAACAATTGGGGTCGTATGCAGTATACTCACTTACTTACTTTATGAAATATATATATATATATATATATATATGGGATGAATTTCACAATTAGACACGTGAAATTAATGAATGATGCAAACCCACAAGGAAAAAGAAAAATGATTCCAAGGCCTTTTGTGTATTCAGAAGTACACCTCGTCAGGGAATGATTCCCTGACGAGGTGTACTTCTGAATATACGAAAGGCCTTGGAATCATTTTTCTTTTTTCTTGTGGGTTTGCATCATATATATATATATATATATATATATACCTTTCAACCTTTCATAGGTTCCGTGCGATGATTCTTCATTTCACGAAGGTGAAGCTTGTAGCCCCTCCTCTCCGAAAAAAAAAAAAATATATATAATATTTTAACGTAAAAATATGGTGGCTCCTAAAATTCATACTATTACGTCAGAGCGTCAGTACCAGTGCCAACAATACATACCACAACCCACACGTAATTTATTTTTCTTCGATCCAGTTTTACTAAATTACACCTCAATAGCAATAAAAATCCTAACATTAAAACGATCTTAGTTAAACTACAGAAACTTAAATAGAAAATTAATAGGAAAATTACATATTATCCACTTTGAACAAAGCATTCAAAATAATCTTCGGCGAAAGCCTTATTAA
The DNA here is from genome assembly GCA_023014485.1 of Bathynomus jamesi. Lineage (NCBI taxonomy): Eukaryota > Metazoa > Arthropoda > Malacostraca > Isopoda > Cirolanidae > Bathynomus > Bathynomus jamesi. The sequence continues at coordinate 196,949 of JAJOZX010002490.1, forward strand.
ATTCTTAACCAAATATGATATTGTAGCTGAAACAATTTGTATTTAGAAATTGGCTGACTGCGTAATATGCAATAAACATGCTATCTGAATTACTGATGTACCGATTCAAAAATTTAAGCAATTACGATGCCAATTCCACGAAAAACTGCCGATACCGATGCCGATCCCACGAAAAACAGCCGATACCGATGCTGATTCTTTGCCTAGATTTTAAAAAATCAATTCCTTTCATAAATTTTACTAATCTAATGTGAAAACTTTCAATTTTCACATTTTAATTTTCAAATTTGTTTAAATGCTTTTCCTTAGCTCGCTCCACAATATACAGTACAAGAATTTGTTACTCATATACCGTAGCTAAAATGATGTTAAGTAATTTTATTACTCAGTAAAATGATAAAATAATTTTATTTTAGTTCCATAAATTGAATACCAATATTTAAATTCCTTGGTTTTTTTTTTGTTGAACGTATTTTCTTTCTTCGACAATGTAAACAACAACAAAAATTTTCACTGAAATTTCAAGGCCCTCTTGGCCAATTTACCCTAAAAAAAGAAATGGATATACAGGGTGTCCCATAAGTCCGGCATCATAGGAGAAATTCATATTTTTCTATGTCTACAAACCATAATTCATGTTTTTCTCTTTCTACAGGCCATATGCTCGGGATGCCAATTTCCCGTCCACCATTCTGTTCAGTGACGAGGCTGTTTTTTTTATGGAAATGGTGAGGTAAATCGACAGAACACCCGCTACTGGTCTCAAAACAACCCTCACTGGTATACCTCTTCAAAGGAACAAGGTGCATCTCGGGTGACGGTATGGTATGGCATTTGGAAGGATCGCATCATAGGCCCCCTCTTTTTCGATGAACATGTCACTGGAGGCACCTACCTACGTATGCTCAAGGAAGAAGCATTTCCCAGTGTCTTGAACGAAGAAGGAAATTTCTCAACATGGTTCCAGCAAGACGGCGCTCCTGCACATTACAGCACCCAAGTAAGGGAATACCTGTACCAACAATTCCCTGTTCATTGGATAGGACGTCGAGGGCCTGTGGAATGGCCAGCTAGAAGCCCGGATCTCATGCCACTAGATTTTTATCTCTGGGGCCACTTGAAAGCGCTGGTATACGCAAAGAAAATTAGGAGTGTTGAACATTTGCGGCAGCGCATTATTGGGGCATGTAACACCATTACTCCTGACATCATTCACCGTGTGCTTGCTGACTGGGTATCACGTCTGAATTTGTGTATTGAAAACAATGGTGGACATATTGAGCACGTTCTGTAAATAAAAGCTTTTGTTTTGCCTTTTTTTATTATTTTTCCTATGATGCCGGACTTATGGGACACCCTGTAGAATTTAGGTTTATAAAATTATTAAAATACTTAAAATTAAGTCAACATAATAAGATGGTTTAATATATAAATTATAAAGTACAACTTAATATAGAAATATTATTAATATAGAGTAGGAGATAACAATAGTTTATAATGTTTAGAGATTAGGTAGTTAGAGGAAATGTAAATTTATGGGCAACTTCACTTATTAAGCTTTGCCTTTTTTTTTTAATATAAAATACTTTTTTATAATTACACTTTGAAATGAGTATAAATTATCATAAATAGTGTTTTTTGTATATTCAATTTTTCTATAAATATGAAGTAGATTTTGTTTTGTAATGAAAATTTCAAAATTCCATATAATCGGTAAGAGAACGATTCTGATGATGCCGATACCGATTAATCGGTACAACACTAATCAGAAGGAAAGGGAAAAGGCAGTAAAGGAAAACTAGGGCTAGTGGCACTCGACCACGCGTTACATTGTTTCAGATTCTGCGCTCCTCCCGATCACACCATCCAGACCCCCCCCCCCCCACCAAGACGGTTAATCCAAGTAAGGCCAATATTTACGCTGTTTAGCAGTGCTGCATTTAACTCCCGAGCCCTTATAAAGCGTTTGAATGTATTTTAAATGCAATAATTGCACTTTTAAGAGCTGTAAAGGTAAAAGGGAAACTAGGAGCTAGGAGGATTCGAACCCCCATCGTGTGCTTTCAGAATCAGCACTCGTATCTATCTAGAAACCACTCGACTCTATTCCCATTAGCTCCTAGTTTCTCATTTTATTGACTTTCCCTTTGCATCTTATTTTAGTTCGGTTATTGCACTTAAAACGTATTTATGCTATTAGAAAAAACTAGGAGAATCTAAACAACAAAAAGCACATTGTCTCGGGTTTCCTTGACTTATTAAAAACATTCGACACATTTTCATATAAATTTATTGCATAAATTTGACATATACAGAATTACAGAATAAGAAAAAATATACTTGATTGCTTGTTTGTCTAATCGTGATGAGTACATTAAATTAAAAGAGATTTCATCTGACAATGCGGTGTTAAAAATTGGGGTTCCATGAGCCTCTATTTGGAACATTGGTTTTTTAAGTCACGTCAAAGATTTTAACCACACTTAACTGCGGATTAGTTCCCACTTGGCGCGCCATTCGAATGAAAATTTAACGAAGCGGGAAAGTCCAAAGTGGGAATAGGAAAATCGATATGAAAACTGCCTCCTTTGAGATTCCCACTTTCGGATTTTGAATTCTTGAACAAGGACTGAAATGGGAATGGCCGAGATTGTAAAGAAACCAACTGTATACAATATACAAAAGTGCTTCCTTCTTTGGGGTATCAGAGCTTCTTTACAGATGGTAGAATAACTTATTTTAATGATACGTAACTTCTTTTGGTAAAAGATATCGTTTTCTAAACTTCATTTTTGAGTGAAGTGAGAAAATAGAAGATAATATTTCTATCTATAGAAGACTGCGGAGGGCTACGTCGTGGCCGATGTCGTGACACCGCTTCCCGGAGATCAACGGAGTTAAGCAACATTAGGTCTGGGTAGTAGTTGGATGGGAGACCGTCCTCCGCGCCCAGATTATTTAGCGACCCGTGGTTCGGATCCCACGTAAAGCTTGTAGGTCCCCTCCGTCATATGACCTTAGATGTTACGAAGGAGGTTAAACAAACCCAATTAAAAAAAAAAGACTGCGGAAGTTGTTTTTTTTCTGTGCGCACGTGCAGCGTATCAAATCCAAATTTTCAAGATTTTTATTTTTATTACTCAAATAAAAAAAACCTTCCCAACACGTCTTCACGCGTATTATTAACTCATCCACTTACACTAAGTACGTGTCATTACAGTTAAAATAGTGTAGCTCAGAGGAGTATATGAAACATTAAATGTATTAAATGTATTTCACTAAATCACTTTTACTGATATACGAATAAATATTGCACGTAGGCCTACCTTACAGTAACACCTTCATTATTATTGCTATTATTGCTATTATTATCGTAGCAATTAATGCATTATAAAAAAATAATTATTTAAAATAGTTTCCCCAAACATTAAATCTCATTTCAATTATTTTTCATTTACTTTCACTTATTTTCTTCTAAGTACACTTAATTATTTTTCTAATTACATAAAAGATAGTCACGTTTCATGCGGTGCTTATACAATAGGGCGGATCGAAAATGAGGTTTTTAAACTTCTTTTCGAAATTCAAATATGGCTAGTGCGGAACATATGTGGGTGCTATAGATAATGACTGTGCATAAATATTAGTCCTGCGAAATTATATCTTCAGGTGCCACAAAGCCGTCGAAAAAAGTGAAATATAATGATTTTCTTATATTCTGCATTAGTACAATAACTGAAACTTACTTGTTATTATTATATATTAAGTGTTCCAATTACCAAAATAGTTACTGAATTACGCAGCTCTTAGTTTATTTAGATCAATGTTCTTTTGATTAATGATCTAAATAATCCAGAACTCACCACGAGGAGGTGGCTGCGTGTCGAGCTCCACCCATGCCCTCCCAACCACCCATCCTTGCGCATGTTTTTTTCTATTAACGTTTATTTAAACTTTATATTCAGCTTTACTTTCGAATGATGGCATTTTTTTACGTGACTGAAGTGTTGATCTTATGAAGCCATCTCGCGCGTTCAATCCAAATACTTTTGATGATGCTTCAGTCACTAATTTTACCATTCTTTCTACTACTTGTGTATGACAAGGGAATTTCTCGAATGGAGGGGTACTCTTGTTTTCTATGAATTCTTCAATCTCATTTTCTGTCAGGTGTCTTGTCACAGGTGGTTCAGTGACAATGCATTTTTGCCAATTAATTAAATCAGTATAATCAGTAGCTTCAAATTGAATAACAGGTACTGTGAAACGCCTCACAACTTTTTCCTTGTTTGTTTGCCTTGCTTTCTTTATTCGCCTCCACGCTAATTCTCTTATGGCGCTGCGGTCATCATGAATCATTGATGCTAGAATATTTTCTGGATTTGCAAAAAATGCATTTCTTTGTATGACAGGGTTTACAATATCCTTTACTTCGTCATTCAGTGTTCTTGTTAGTTCAATAGTTTTGAAAACATGTTTTGAGCCATTGACAAAAGACGTACTTTGCTTAATAGAAAACCACATTGGGATGTAGACCTTCATTATAAAAGAAGCAATGTTCATGAGGTTTTCAGATGGACTTACAGTTGAAACGTATAGACGAAGCAAACGATTTGCTGTAGTCAGCCATCGTGAATGTGCCATTTTGCCTGGACTACGATGAGCAAGATCTGGAGAGCAATATCCCTTTGTTATGGCCTGATGAATATCAATTAGATATTTTTGGTCGGTGCTAAGATCTTCACAGTCTACAGTTGGTTCCTCAGCATCAATCCTTTCAAACTCGACAATAGGAAGACTCTCACAGTTCTCTAATTCCCTGCCAATAGGACCGGTGAATCCGCGGGGGCCAGATGTTTTTCCATCCAGCTTTGCAACTAAATGGCGTAATGGCAATTCATTGGCATGGAGCTGGCACACTAAATGTTGAAATGGCTTCTTCAGCTTCAATTCTATAAGCCTTATAACGCCTCCCTTTTCTCCAGTGTTGACTGCTGCACCATCGCATCCAATGGCAACAAGGTTTTCCAGGTTCATGTCATTATTTCCAATATACTCAAACATTCCTTTACATATTTCTTCAGCTGATCCAGAATTCACAGAATAATGGCCCAAATAATCTGAACCAGGTTCTCTCACTAAAGTGATATGTTCTTCTGTTACCTTCTTCTGATATACTTTGGGCTCTTTTTTTCTTGGAAGAGTGTAGAATCTTTTCGACCATCAAAATAGATTCCTCTGATTGGGACCTGATTTTGATCTTTCATAATTTCTGATCTCTTCTTTTGTCTTTCTCTTCTGATTTTACTCCTATCCACTACTTCAGATGTATTGTCAATAGAAACTTCTCCAATATCTTGCAATACTGCACTAACAATGAATGCTGCAGCTCGATCTGAAACTGCAGTCCTGTCACAAGCAGTAGCCACTGAAGGTAGATTTGTAGTTTTCCTTTTCTTGAATAATTGTTCTTCAGGTTGTTCGAGCTTTCTCTTCGAGCTAACTGGCTCTGGAAATGTATCGTCTGATATTTCGCCAGATTCACTTTCACTATTTGATGTCGATGATGATAATTCAACATTTGTATCCTGCAATTTCTCCTGTGAAGATTCTTTGGTGAGCCTCACAGCTTATTTTTGCTTTCTTAGCAACGTAGATGCTTTTTTCTTTGAGAGTGTAATATCTACTCTATCAATAAACAGTTTTCTTTCACTCCTTTGATCTAAGAGGAACGTCACTTCTTCCTTTGGAACCGTTTTTTCTTTGGGACAAGAACATTGTGTTAGTACTTTGCACTTGCACGCTGCAATGTCAAAAAGTTTCGTGTGTGCTTCTTTTTTGAACATATCAATCTTTGCTTTGTAAGCTTCAGAATTTTTTCTGCTTTGGTATGGCTTCATAATGACACGATACTTTTCGTGGTAGCTTCTGAACATTGTTTCAATTCGCCTGTCTGACAGAATTGGGACGGAAGCACTTTCCCAAATTGTTTTCAATTTATCAACAACTTGTTCTAATATTTGAGATATTGAAGGATCTTTATTAGTATTCTGTTTCAAATCGTTTCTTACAAACAAGTAATATTTAAAAACTCCTTCGTATGTAGGAAGATTCCTGTGCCACAAATCTTCCCCCATACCAAACATGGGGCACTCAGTTGAGGCCCTGGTTGATTTTGCACAAACTCGAGACATTTTGAAAGTATACAAATCTGAAAAAGAAAGAGCTAATATCAATTATACGTTAATTTCAGTTAATAGTACATGGCAAACTTAGGGCAACACAATACAGAAATGCAAAATATATAAGAAATATAGTTTAGACTATCTGAGTAACGCCAACAACAGAACACCCACCTGCTACGAGAGCGACAGCTACACTGAACCGAGGTACTCACGTGACAGCTGAGTGAGCTGACTATAGAAAACTGTTTTTAGAGAATAGAAACTTTTTTTAAAGGTTGACTGAGCTATTTTTATACAAGTGTGAATAAATTCTTGTCTATTGTGCATCGTGGACTCTTCTGTAATTATTGGTTAAAATCTGCTTTTTTCAATTTTTTTCAATATTGAAGGTCATTGTGGCACCTGAAGATATTAATGTTATGATTTTAAATTTATACCAGCTTATTTCCTCACTACTCCACACATTTTCGACACTAGCCAATTATTATTATTATTAGTAGTAGCAGTAGTAGCAGTAGTAGTAGTAGTGTCAGTGGTGCAGTAGATAGCTTCGCTGACTACGATTCCACCGGCACCGGGTTCGATTCCTGGGATAGCAGCCGGTACTCAACCAAACCAGCTGTTCATCCTTCCATACGAAAAAAATTGGTTGGTAGATAAATTGGTACCCTGGGTAGCCTAATGGTTCGAGACGCTCGGCTTCTGATCGGAAGGTCGTAAGATCGAGTCCGGGCGAGGACTTTGTAATTTTTGACCACCCATGGTGGGTCGTAGTTCAGATTTCACGTTAAGCTGTTGGTAGGGCAACAAGCTTGACCTTTTTCAGAAGGAACAATTCGGAATGAAGCAAAACCGATGTTGCCAAGGTATGTTAAAGTATGAAATACAAATCAGTAAATTAAACCGCGAAGCAAATTTTTATTGTCCTATTTTTCTTCAGCAGGAACACAGCTACCTTTTCAGTAATATTATATATATATATATATATATATATATATATATATATATATATATATATATATATTTACGCACGAAGATAAACTCTGATGTATGAACAGTATCGCTCTTTTTAAAAGAAATTTCTGCAAATGCGATGGAAATTGATATTTGAGTAGTAATAGGATGTGATGGAGACATTATTTGGTTGATAAGATAATGAACGATCTGTGAGCGTCACCTTTTATATACAGTGTATGAATATCTCTCTTTACTGACAAGGCCATGCGTTTACAGTCAGATTACATGAACGTGCGTGATTGAATTAATTCTCAATTAATATTCATCCTTTGTGAGTCTTGATTTGTTTAAAGTACCGCGAGAAGTTAAGTAAGTCATTGCTCGTTTATCGTAATTGTGGGCGTATAAATGGTGATATTGTGATGATGCTCGCCTATTGATCAGCGGTCGCCGAGAGAGGGCAGGCTCCCGCTGCTTTTCTACTGCACTGCGTCACTGACTGTGTTCTTCTCCTCCCCACAGCATCTTCTCATAATAATCTCCGTAAAGGTAGCATCGTTTTCTTTATTTCTTTACTTTAATGTCATTTTAGGCGTTTTGTTTTCCTTCATTCAATTTGGTCATTAATTTGGTCATGATAAGTTCATTTTAACGCTTTTATGCCTCCAGTAATTTACGTTATTACTTCTAAGACATCTCATTTTCAATTTGGTCATTTAAAATCTAATAATTTTTTCCGTATTAATTTAATTATGGAATGTTATAAGTGTATATATGAAATTAAAGTATGTTAATATGGAAAACAAACTAACAATTAATTTTTTCGTAAAAATAAATTAATATGAAACTTAAATGAAATATGACGGAACTATTAGAAGAATCACCGACAAATTGATCTTCTGCTAAAAACAGTAACGAGTAAGTTAATAAATTTACGCATAAATATTTAGTACGGTAAAAAGGAAGAAAAGACGACCAGGATAAGTCGAGATTATGCGACATGAAATGCCACGGAGGAACCTCATACACAGGCTTCTAAAAATGATTACTTTATATAAATTTTCTTTTAATTATTTCTTTCCTTTATTGGATCTAATGTGTGTGAAATACACAAACAAAATATGAATAGTTTCCATACAGAATAGACCAATTTATTAGAAACATGCAGTGACAGGTGGGAGGTGGACTCATACAATATAAAACATTTTCCACTCGTTTTAGATGAAAAAAGGTTTATTGATATTCATATGCTGACTTTGGACATTTTGCAAATAAATATTTATTTTAGAAGCAAGTGCAATTCCAATATATATATATATATATATATATATATATATATACAGGGTGGGCCGTAAGTTTCGATACATAGGAAAATTTAAACGTTTGTTTTTATGTTTCAGATACCCTAAGAATATGCGTTTGTAAGATCTTGTTTACTGATGAAGCAAATTTTTACGTCAATGGAGAGGTTAATCGGCAAAACATACGTTATTGGAGTAATGCTAACCCTAACTGGCTGAGTCCGACGAAGATGCAAGGTGCCGGTAAAGTGATGGTGTGGGCCGGGATATGGGGTGACAGAATTATTGGACCAATTTTTGTCAGTGGAAATCTTAATGCCGAAAGGTATCTTAACATGTTGCAAGAAGAGATTTTCCCATCCCTGCTAAACGAGGAAGGTAACTTCCCAGTTTACTTCCAGCAAGATGGAGCTCCACCTCATTATGGTCTTCACGTGCGTCGGTATTTGGATCAGCAGCAGTTTCCGGATGCTTGGATTGGTCAGCGTGGTCCTGTGGAGTGGCCTCCCAGATCCCCAGATCTCACCCCCCTTGATTTCTATCTTTGGGGGCACTTGAAGGCCATGGTGTATCAGGAAAAGATACGAGACATAAATCATCTAAAGGAACGTATCACCAACGCCATTACAAGCATAACGTCAACTGTGCTAATGCGTGTTCATCAACAGTGGGGAACACGTATTGAAATGTGTTTTCAAAACAATGGCAACCATGTAGAGCATATTATATAAATAAAAATGGTTGTCCATAAAAAAATGTTTATTTTTCCTATGTATGGAAACTTACGGCCCACCCTGTATATATATATATATTATATATATATATATATATATATATATATATATATGCACTAAAATCACAGAATAACACGTGATCTTATTAATAAGCAAACAACCACAGGGAAAAGGAAAAGGAAACACGAAGTCCGAGTGCTTTCGTGATATATTCGCATCTTCAAGGAGAAACAAACAATTCCTTTTCCCTGTGGTTGTTTGCTTATATATATATATATATTATATATATATATATATATATATATATTATAATATATATATATATATATACATATATATGAAAATAAAAAGGTTTATTGGCAGACTATACAGTCCATATGACAAATATTATTAATACAATGACAGTTCACATACTAAGGATAGAAATATATACAATTGATTAGAAATAATACAGTAATGTCGAAGTTAAGTGGAGCTACAGGCAGACGTTTTCGTAGCAAGAATTCCATAGTTTAGAGGATAAACGGCAGGACTCATGGATAGCTTGGATGATCGGGTTGGTTGATTTTTTAATTCTTTGCATTAAGCTGTATCGAGCACGTCTTGTTACCTCCGGGAAGCTCGGGACATTGTGGGTAGCAAACATTTGCGAATCTGAGCATCTCGGGGGTAATTTATGTAAGAGTCTAAAAGACCTGTTGTACAGCAAATTTAGGGTTCTGCGAGAACATTTTTTATAATTCACCCAGAGTTGCTGTCCGTATATATTACTGCAGAAAGTACGAGAGTGTCTTTAGCTTCACTTGTACAGAACCGGACGTTCCTTATAGTCATATTCGCTTTAGCACAAAGGCTTCGAGATTGTTTTCTTGTATCTGAGTCATCACTCTCATTTAAAACCTAATATCAGCTAGCTGATTACAGCTTTTAGGATGAAATTGCGTAACCTTAGTTTTTGTAACATTGAAAAGAATATCATGTTTCTGCGAATACACTTCGCAGACTTTTAGTAGCCGATCCAGACCTTTAACAGAGGGACTTATTAACCATATCATCGGCATAAACTAAGTTATTTATCCTTGTGTTATCTATACAACATCCCACTGTTGCCTCATTAAGTGAAGCGATCAATCCCATATATATAAGGGAAAGTAGGACAAAGGCTGCATGAAAAGCATTTATATTGACAAACGTTTCGGGAGAATCTCCCATATTCAGTGCGAAATATTTAAAAAACATGCATTAAAAAGCTGGTTACACAAAAATTACAGATAAAATTTTAAGTAGTTCACACTATGTTAGAAAAAATAAAGTTAAAATGGATGGTTTGAATAAAGAGGATAAGACCTCACGCACGAACGCGAGGAATAACAAACTGGATGAAAGATTTATGAGTTGCGGATTGGAAAACTACGAGTATAATTTAGGTAAGTTCGTTGTTTTAGTTTGTTAGTGAATATACAAAGGGGAGGCAGCAAAATCTGTGTTGAGGAAAAGAGCAGTATTTAATAAGAAGTGATTCCAAAATTCTGAGGGATTTCCTCTCTTTCGTTTGAGCTGAATTTTCAAATCTTTATACTGGATGGTGTGATGGCATTTATTAGTAGGGAACCAGATTTGTAGCTGACGTCAAACTCCTCGATTACTCCTCGATATTCCTCGATTACATCAAGGACAATTAAGAAGGTAGACGACTCTGGAGTGCATGAATTCGGGAGTGACGATTTTGAACCGGAAAAGGGTTCCAATTTCTTCGGATTAATAAGGCAAAAATTAAATTTAACAAACAGAAATAATTTGGATAATGCACTGTTTAATTCTTTTTTCAATAAAGTTGAATGGGTTCCTACGTACGGTAAAGACACAAAAGTAGTTTTGGTACATCGTCATTTGAGAGGATAAGCCGATAAAGTTCATCAAAAAAAGAATTAACATAGTTTTAAATAATTATATCGGGTAATTATTATTAACAAAATCTCAAGAAATTTAATTTCGTGGTGGAAAGTCAGCCAATCCGAACAGATTTTGCAAGCAATAAAAATTAAGGTTTTACAAGATTAAGCTTAAAATTTATAAAGATTCGGACTTTGTCCGGAAAATGTGTATTTCCTAAAAACAGTTACAAACGTAACATCTAAACGGGAAGTTTTTCTCTTTCTCTACATCCATTGTGAAAACAATATTAGAATAGAGCGAATTACTAACATTTAAGAGACGCTGAGAATGTTTTCTTTATCTTTAAAAAGAGCGAATGTGTCGTCTACCTATCTTCCGTAAGGAATAGGTCTAAAAACTTCAGGACAACTACTAAGAAAAACCTCCTTCAAATGTCACATAAAAAAATTGGCAAACGTTGGGGCCAAGTGGTGAGCACACAACCATACCATCAGTCTTCTTATAAAGCATTTTATGCCAAATAAAATGGGTGTCCAGTACTGTAAGTTCTAAGAGAGATTTAGTAACGTCAGAGCCCAATCCAATGACAATGAGGAAACGAGGAGGGAAAAGTTTATTTAAAATTATATCAATAGTTTCGCGGAGAGGAACATTTGTAAACAATGACTGAGCGTCGTGACTAACCATAACATATTGTGAATCTTAATTAATTATTAGATGGGAAAATTCACAGGAATTTTTAAGTGAAATAATCATTGGCTATAAGTTTTGAAAGCGAAGGGATTAAAATTTAGCAATGGGATAGTTAGGAGAATTATAAGTGGCAAGAATAGGAAGTAGAGGAATATTTTGTTTGTAAGTTTAAGGCAGCATTATATATACACAGCGTGGTCCAAAAGCACCTATCTATTTTGCTGAAATAATAGTATTTTAGGATGAAAATGTAGTAACATAATTAGCTGTATATTTATTTATCAAGCTTAGATCTAAACTTCTACGTGAGCACCATCAGTGTCTCTTGATCTGGGTGAGGCGCTAGAAGTGGCTGGAAGTTGGCTGGAATAGAGGAGACTTGTTAGAGGTATGTAAGTATGGAGAGGTATGGAAAGTCACCAAGCATGGCGTATGAAGCGCCGCAGATGTAGAATTTAGCCAGGTGAGGGAGGGTGGGGCGCTGGTCCACCAGGATCCCTATGCGAATGGATGTGTACGCTTTACTTTTTGCCTTTTTTTCCTCTTCACTACTTTCTGTATTTTATACCCATGTTGTTTGTTTTCTCACCCGAATTTGTTGGAAAATGAGATTTTTTATAATGTACAGTGTGTGTGTATATATATATAACTTCATTTCAAAGAATTGCTTTTAGGGAGTCTTAAGAAACAAATAACTAAGCATTTCATGTTGAAACGTATCGGAATATATTCTACATTTCTTATTTCTTTCCATTTTTATTTGTGGGAAAAGTTTGTAAATCTATTAAGAGAATAACATCTCTGCCAGCAAGACCGAATACAAGGTGTGGTACGCCCTTAAAGGATACGGCTGTGGAAGTGATGGACCTTTATTCTTAGCGCTCAACTTACATTTTCCGGTACATATTAATTTGGGAGTTGCGTAAACTCCGTAACGGCAAATGTCGTGTGATGGAGGTGACACACAGTTTTACGTGAGAATCAAACCGTACATGAGGGTTACCTGTACAACTACTGATCCTATCCAAAGTTGGTTAACAGCAGCTAAACTTCGATAATCTAACCATACTGCGTGTTTGGAGGAGGAGTCTTCTTTAACAAACATCCCAATTGCCAAATTCAGAATAGCATATGCCTACATGAAGCCCTGACATCTTCTCAATTTCCAGGAGCGTCTGTTGAATGGTGACAGTAACAGTCTTTTCTGTGGCACGTGTTTTTATATAACAATGTTTAAAAGGAAATGTCAAAACAATTTGAAAAATGTAGCAAGTTAAAAGAAATAATTTTTGAATTTGTAAATAACCTTTTTTATTTGAAAATTTTTGATTTGCATAAAATGTTACAAAAAATACTCGTATAAATACCAAGACTAGAGTCAAAGAAGTACTGGTGGCTTGAGAAATTCTGAAGTTCGCAGTGGCGTAAGACGACTGATATTATTGAGGGGGTTGCCTAGCTTGAACATTAATTTTTGCCCCTTTGTAAATCATGATAGGACTTACATTGCGAATAATTCTTTTATTGTAGTATATACTCGTAATTTGCAAATCTGACACTGTCTCCCCTCGGTTCCTACGCCACTGGCTCGATGATAACACCCGTAGATATTATCGAACTTTAGAACTTGATTACTAAATTAGTGACGGATGGTAATTGAGTCATTGAGGCTTTCTAATTTAGTATTGTTATTTATTTAGATGGGACCTGAAGGGGCCATTGCTCAGGTCATTAGTTGGCCTATTGCTCTAACATCTGGACTAGACTTCTATAATGAATCTGACAATAATTAGTTATTCCCTTTGGAAATTCTGCAAGTCTGGTAGTTTAATAAAGTATACAAGCCGGTGAAGTCCGCACTCTTTGATTATATCTGTTATTGATACCCTGTAGGAATCAAAAGCTCTAAGCCGTCTGAGTAAATAGATTGGTCACTCACTCTTCAACGTAATGGAGGAGTGTCTCATCATTTCCCCATACTTGCGACAACATGGAGAGTTCATTTTACCTATGGTAGATTGGTTCATTGCAAGATTGCAGTGATCTGTTATCACTTGTACTGCTGACCTGAGAGTATCCTTCTAGAAACTTAGCAAAGCTCCCGAGAGCTTACTGTTCGGCTCTGGTAAAAGCAATTTGGTATGTCGGCAGCTACCTATATTGGCCCACCGTGTATTTTGTTTCTGACCACCCATTCTCTTACCTTGTCCCTCAGGCTCGATAAGAGATGAGAATCATTGGCTAAGTGCTGAGGTTTTTAAAACTGCCTCAGGTTTGGGAAACTTTGTCAGTTCGTTTATTGCCAAGGATTCCAGTATTTCCAAGAACCCACATGAGTGTTATCATATTTCCACCCTCGGGCAGCACCACAAAACCTCCCAAGCAGGAGAGTACCGATTACTCTCGCACTCGTCCGTTGCAGTTACCTCATAGCAGTTTCTCTCTCAACAGAACGTATACTGTGTGTCCTTAATGGACAGATTCAAACGGAGTAGTTTCTCCTCTGGAGGGCAGATGGCAGTGACCTCCTTTTGATATGTTCAGGCTAGTTTCCTTAGATGGCAGTTACCTTCAATCTCCTCGGGGGAAGAAACCATTCTGAGGAACTATCTAGTGCCGGTTATATGGACTTTCTTTGGTCCATCTGTAAATGCTAGTGTATTGTCAGTTTCAGACAGAAAGTTAACTCTGTCTTGGACTGTTTCCCTACTCTCAATCTCAATGATCCAGGTTTTTTAAATTATTACTAGGTTAATATATGAATCGTTTTTCAAACTTTCGAAGAATTATTCAAAACAATTTTATAGCATCATATTCCATATTAAAAAGATTTGAATGAATTCTACCTATATAAGGTGATCCACAAAGCATGATCGAGCCAAATATTTGTTTATTTTACGGTTTTTACAACATAATTTTTAAGGAATTCATACCTTAAACATCAATAATTTTTGTATGGACTCCATCATGCGCGCTGACAGATTTAATCTTACAAGTTTACCGCGTCACAAGCTTGGTTGGAACAAAAACGAATCGATTGTGACTTTTGGACCTTTCTGTTTAATGAATGCAAAGATAAGTGAATTAAAATAAATTAAACAAGTTACCTCGATGTAAACGAGTAATAAATCACGAATATTGTGACTGAACTGATTTCAGTTGAGTTTTTTTATTTATTTTTTTTTTTTTGCGAACGTAAATTAAGAACGCGTCTAATGAATGTCTAATTAAACAATTAATTTAGGTGGAAAATTTTCAGTGACGGTAACGAGTGAAATTTGGGAATTCAGATTTAAGTTCTCGTTGTGAAGACAAATATGTAATTATTATATATATATATATATAAATAATTATTTATATATATATATATATATATATATATATATATATATATGTAGTTTGTGGAGGTTGCCCCTGTTTTTGAGTAACCCATCCACATTGGGTGGCATTAGTGTGGACTTGGGCCTCTTTTCCAGGGCTGATATTGAGTGGAAGGTTAAGGCCATTCCCCTGTTTACTGATCTCCTGATGACAGTCACATGGTACTTAGCTTTCGACACCTGTGTGACCAGGTGAAGTGGCTCTGGTTGATTCTCCATTACCCCTATTCACACCATTGGCTTTCCTTCTTAGGTTGTAGTTCAATGTGTTTTTTCTTCCACTGTCCACAACCTCTTGTATTTGAGGCTTACCTTCCATTTTTCCAGTAGGGGTCCCCCACATCCGCAACTCGTGGGATGTGCCTAGTAGGCTGGAATATATATATATATATATATATATATATATATATATATATATATATATATTATATATATAATGAACAATGAATAATTCCTATGTTCATATATTTTTATATTCATTCGTGTAATTCTTAGATCCATTCGTATGATTCTTATATTCATTTATATAATTCGTATATTTATATAATCCTGTATATTCTTATATATTTACATTCATATAATCCTTATGTTTACCTAATCCGTATATTTATATAATCTTTATATTCAAATATTCATTTTTACATAAGAACCAAATTCGTACAACGATGACGAAGTTTGGATATATTTTTGATTTGCTTTCTATTTTTGCAGTGTCACAACCATGCGACTTACCATTTCTATGGTTGAGCCGTATCCATGTTTGTGTCAATGGAGGTTCGCTGTGGGAAGCGAGTGTACCTTAATTTCATTCCCTTAAAGTACAAACAAGACAATCGACGGTTTAGATCGTTTAACATTTCTATCACAATATTACCCATATCTCCATTTTCCATTTGTTCTAGAATTTATGATAATTAATTATTGTTGTCTTGCATCTAACCCTCATCCCTAAATTGTATTAGATTATGCATACACATTGCATGTGGCATGATTGGAACCTTTGGTTGTACTTCTTTATTCATTTACTTAATTCTTCCTCAAATGTACCCAATTCCTTAGTATTTACTGTATACTCGTATAAGTATATATATTTAGTTAATAGTTTTACTCACTCTTTGTACAATGGCTATAAACCTTTCATCACTGTATCTCTCTAATTCGTTTCCTCTAATTTCTCCCATTAATGACTTATACTGTACGTACGAATTAAATAACTATGGCGTAATAATTATGAATTGACGTATGACATAATTTGAATAACTATGACGTCATAAAGTAGCTTAATTCCCTTCACATTTTCCATATCTTGAATACTGATCATATCTTTAGTATTCAATGTATGGTAAATTCTTTAACATAATATTATTATTCAACCATATTTATTCATACGTCCATATCTTATCTTGACCATTATCTTTTATTAATTTTATTAATTATTCATTCATCGACCTACCTATTGTCTACTTATGCCCTATCAACCTATCATTCCCTGATTACTCGTGTCAGTCTCTATTACGCACAATACCTATTGTGTGACTACCGATATGTGTATAATACTTATGCACTCGTACATGTCCGTTGATAGTCATGATTGCGTACATGATCATGATTACGTACATGTAAATACGTCCACATGTATTCTTTTTATTTTTTCTTTTAAATTATTTAATTTCTCGCAATATACTCGTAAATGCTTATGCAAGTACTCGGATTCCGCTGACAACGGCAAAAGGGAGAGCTTCTGAGGTGAACACCCTCTCTTGCTTGCTTCTAATCCGAAAACATTATTATGTGTGTCATGTTTTATATATATATATATATATATATATACAGGGCGTCCCAAAAAAATGTATACACACTTTAACAGCTGATAGCTCAATTGATGTTTCTTTCTTTCCAAGTTAAACCCATTAGAATTAATAATGGCAGTCAGACTAAGCTTTGAACAAAGGAAATTCATTCTAAAATGCTACTGGAAGTGTGAAAACGCAGTTGAAGTGCAAAGACAGTTTAGGAGGGAGTTTCAAACAGATCCACCAACGCGACTTACCATCACTCGAATTAGAGATAAGTTTGAAGCCGATGGAACTGTTCAGAATGTCCACAAGAAGCGTTCCGGAAGACCACGGACATCGACAAGCCCCACAAAGCAAGAAAGAGTACTGGAAACGTATCACCAAAGTCCAAGAAAATCTGTGCGGCAAGCGAGTCGTGAGGTAGGAATTTCAGAATCGTCTGTCCAACGCATTTTGAAGCGCTGTCAATGGAAAAGTTACATTCCAAGATTAGTCCATGCTATTAATGAAGATGATGATCCGGACTGAAGAGTGGAGTATTGCGAGTGGTACTTGGCACGATGTGGATGTGGATTGGACGAAGGGGTTTCGTAGAATACCCTCCGCGTTCACCAGACCTCACACCACTAGACTTTTTTTTATGGGGATACTTAAAAGACAAAGTCTACGCTATAAAACCTGCAACAGTCGCTGAATTGAGAGCAGCCATTGAACGAGAATGCACACAAATACCAAACGAAATGTTTCGTGATGTTTGCGATTCCATTGCTTCGCGTTATCAGCAGTGCCTGGACCAGAACGGACGTCAGTTTGAAAATAGGCGTTGACAAAACAATTAAATAATGTCTGTAGATTCTATTACATTTTGAAAATGAAATGTATTTTAATAAACACTGCCTTTATAATTATTTAAAGTGTGTATACATTTTTTTGGGACGCCCTGTATATATATATATATATATATATATATATATATATATATATATGTGTATATATATATATATATATATATATATATAAGCAAACAACCACAGGGAAAAGGAAACACGAAGTCCGAGCGCTTTCGTGATATATTCACATTATCAAGGAACAACAGAAAATATTTTCTGTTGTTCCTTGATAATGTGAATATATCACGAAAGCGCTCGGACTTCGTGTTTCCTTTTCCCTGTGGTTGTTTGCTTATTAATAAGATCACGTGTTATTCTGTGATTTTAGTGCATATATATATATATATATATATATATATATATATATATATATATATATACATATACAAACTCAGAATGGTCCCCTGAGAAACTTATATGTTAAACACAGACCGTGCATGGAACAAGGAACTCTTTTGGAAATTACATCCACTATAGTTCGAATAAGTAATGATAAAGGACAAATACTATAGTTTTTCTTTTTCATGATGGAAAGCCCAACGTGGGCACCGGGTTACTCGCAGAGGCCCAAAAATATAGCTTCCATCACCAGCTATCTACAAAGCAGATAGGATCCAGGTTTGGGACAGGATCTAGGGTTACCCTAGATCCTCCGGCCCCTCCGGAGGAGGGGCCGGATCTGGTAAAATTTTAGGTGCTTATGAATAACAACAACTATCCCATTACTGTGGAACGTAACGCATTGTCTATTGTGACCGTCTGGTAGGAAAGTGCAGGTGCAAATGCAAATGCAGATGCAAATCTCATTGAACATTTATAAAACAACGACTAATGGATTCGGTCCTTGAAGAAAAACCAACGGGTTTACTGGAGAACAGAGTACATAAAAGATCAGAGGTTCCTGTTCAGTCTTTGTGTGTACGGTAGCAAACCATTATGCATGCTTGTGGTGGTCACACTAAAAGTAGAGCCCAGAATTTGGGAAAATGTGCGAAAATGCAAGTGTATATTTGAGGGGTTAGTACATACAACTGGTGTTACCATATATATTTGCATATTTTTCAAGATTTATGGAAAATTCTTAATTTGTGGCACCTTATTGTTAGTGTGCTAGTTCAGTTTGTGTAGAAAATATGTTAGAAATATCCCTTCTACAGTAAAACAATAATATAATTATCTGCATATCTAATGCATATATATATATATATATATATATATATATATACACTGTAGTTTCATTAGTTTTTTCCGTTCAACGAAATATTTAAAGGCAATGAAACAATTCAACCAACGCGTTGCCGAGTAAAACCTTTTGGGTACAAAAAACTCTGTGGAGGAGTAGCCCTGTCACTTGATGTAACCTCATCTTTGTCTCTTGCCCCTCATTTCATATAGTGCTCGGTGACATCCCTAATGGTGAACGATCGTTGTCAGCCTACATGTAAAAGTACAAGAAATGGAATAAAATAGCATAGTTTAATACCAATGTTCATAATACTGCAAAACTCAGACCCTAAAAACTCAGGACTAAAATCTTTTAATGTTCTTAGAGTTGTTAGTCCTGAATTTTTAGATTTTTACTTTTGCAATATTATGAACATTGGTATTAAACTATGTTATTCTATTCCATTTCTTGAAAATCGTTTAAGTAAAGGGAAAAAAAAGGGTATTAACAATAATGTAATTGAAAAGGAAATTGATCATAAAAATATCCTTAGCCATATATATATATATATATATGTATATTGACGATTGGTTAGGTTAAGTCATAATATTTTCGTTAGTTTTAACGTCTTATTTGATTAGGTATACGCGAACAAAGTTGGGGAACGCAAACTACACTAAGATAATGTAGGGGAACGTAAACTACACTAGGCACCACAGGGGGACGTAAACTACACTTGCTCCAGAGTTTTAATTTCATTAACATTACTCGTACAAATCAGGACTTGTTAATGACTAAAGAATGAACAGAAAACTACACTTGTGAGATAAGGGAAAATGGTTCTTATTCATAATAAAGAGTTCAATTAAATATTTATTTCACTACAACTAAAAATTGAAAAAGTGAAATTCTATCGTATTTGTAACATTATTTATAAAATTACGTTAATATTATATCTCATAAGTCATTCGCAAATGGTATTAAGAATAAAATATTTAACCTATCATATACGAGTACCGAATCCAGGACAAAAACTCACTGGACAAAAAAACACCACTTAAATGCAAAAGAGGACTCACCAGACAAATGTTTTTGCGAAATACACACACTCTAGTCTAGATCTTAAGATTTTAGACTCATTGTAGATAATTACTCTTCATCTTTTAAATTGTTCTGTTTTTAACCAAATCGGTATACTAATGTAGTTTTGGTCACTGATTTCAAAAATAACTCTTTTTTTGGAGAAATGAAAAACAAACATGTTAGAGCACTTTAAATAATTAATGTTTTTTAACGAAAATATCATGACTTAACCTAATCAATCGTCAAGGGCGTACAGTTGACCTAACCGGGCATTCAACTGACCTAACCTGGCATTCAATTGACCTAACCGGGCATTCAGTTGACCTAACTGGGCATTAATTCTTGATTTTTTTCTGCTACTTAACATCGTAAGATTTAGACTAGAGTGTATGTACTATTTCGCAAAAACATTTGTCTGGTGAGTTTTTGTCCTCTTTTGCATTTAAGTGGTGAGTTTTTGTCCGGTGTTTTTTTGTCCGTGCCCCACGAATACCTGCCTCAGTCTATCTTCATTTCCCTGCATAAAATAAATACGAATAATTTGTAAGAACACCTTTATCCTTTTCAAAAATAGAATGTACTTTGTAAATATAGTTTAGAAAATCTTTTCTCAAACCTATCAAGTAAAATTAATTTGTGAAAAGAAATATGATTTTAAAATATAGATAAGTAGACAGATCGATTTTAGAAGATATGGATAGATAGATAAGTAAATAAATAAATATATATATATATAGATAGATAGATTTTAAAAAGATATAGATAGATAGATAAATAAATAAGTAGATATATAGGTAGAGAGCTTTTAAAAGGTATGGATAGATAGATAGATAGATTTTAAAAGACATGGATAGATAAATAAATAAATAAATAAGTAGATATATAGGTAGATAGATTTTAAAAAGATATAGATAGATAGATAAATAAATAAATAAGAAGATATATACTCGTAGATAGATAAATAGATTTGTTTTGTTAGTCCTATTTGTTTAACGTTTTCTTTAACTTAATTTTAAAATTTGAAATTTATTGGGTAAACGATTATAAACTTTAGTTGTCGGTAATGTCGGTAGTGTTGCAAACATTATTTTTTAATTGTATTGAAATTACTGTATAACTTTTATTATTTTACTTCTGAAGTAATTAATTTATAATTACTTTTATAAGTAACTGAATTACTTTCCAATAACTTATTTAATTTACAAACTTGAAACTAAAGACGATATCATTTGGTGTAGAAAGAAGCATCCAGTGCTTTTAATAAAAGCATAACAATAATCAGTCAGAAGGGCCAGAAACTAATACGGAACTCAGGCCAACTAACGTGGTCCAATGCAGTAACTACTCTGTTATTATTATCAGCATCATCTAGGTTCATTCCGCCAACTTTAGTGTCTTCACTTCGTCGCGTATAGGGAGACGCTGTTATCCACTAAGGAATGGACACTATTGAGTAAAGGCTTAGGTTATGATCAAGCAAGGCGTTTGATCATAAGAATATCCTTTGCCTCTCTTACCATGTAAATTTTAAACATCTTCCGACCTTACTTAAAACAACTGGAATAGTATGAAAATATGAAAACACTGTTAAATCTCGCCTAATAAAGAGCAGCTCAGATAATGCAACTGGATGTGTCCACTCCATTGGTTGTGAAGTTTATATACAGTAGGTCAAACTGGGAAACTTTAGACGTTAGCGTGAAACAGTATAAATATGTTCGTCGAACGGTAAATAATTCTAATTCATTTTTTAACCCTATGTATAGATACAGGGTGTTCATAAAGTCACACAGGTGAATATGCATGTACACTTCACCACATTCACTTGCGTGACTTTATGAATGTTATTTTATTTATTTGTCGGGTTCGAAATCCCAGCTGAGCCGTGAACGGCCAAATTCTAAAGGGCAAGTTCTACCTAAAGCCCAAGTTAAGCTAAATTAAAACTTACGGATTTGAGATCCTATTAGGTCCTACCTCAGGGTAACCTCAGGGTTGCTGACTCGATGCGGGCCTACCTTAGACCTTAAATTACATGAACTTAAAAGGTAAACAAAAGGGTACTATTTGTGGTCTTCTTTCTGAACCTTGCAACAACAACGCAACCTGGACTATTGCACGATGCAACAATCATGTATCTAAACAACCAAACTGAATTGCAAGAGAGCTCTCTATCAAACCACACCTTTACGTACGACCTTCCACAAACGAGTAGAAAGGACGCGCAGCATCCCAAAATGATGCCAACAATGTGACCAAACAACGATGCCACAAGAGCTCAAAAAAGCTAGTTCTAAATTAATTTAATTTTTCACTAACCTTACAATTATGAGATGGATATATATACACCTTAACTTAATATATATACAAGCAATGCTGCATCAATCAGCTTAGTCATCGTATCGCCTTGGGACAACAATGGTTCTTCCTCTTCTAGATTTTCTAACACTCCCCACCGAAGAGGCATTGTTGTCATTACCTTCTGCAAGGTTAGCCAAGCCTTCTTCATGAGGCTGTAACTCAAATGTTTCATCTTGACTATCTGTGTTTTTGCTGATTTCTAAAGCATAGAGTTTTTGTATAGGTCTCTTTAACTTTCCTCCTGAAGTCTTTACCAGTGCAGACCTAACTAAATTGTCT
This sequence comes from Bathynomus jamesi, assembly GCA_023014485.1. Lineage (NCBI taxonomy): Eukaryota > Metazoa > Arthropoda > Malacostraca > Isopoda > Cirolanidae > Bathynomus > Bathynomus jamesi. Next base: position 219,669 of record JAJOZX010002490.1, read on the forward strand.
TTGCCAACAAACAACTCTTCAATTATGCCAAGCTTCCAGCATTGCCTTGGTCTTTCATCCCCAATCATTACCACTTCTCCCACCTTAATACAATTTGCATTGGAGCCCTTTACCTTGCCTGATGGTAATAATTGAGTTCTGGCAAGTATTCCATCTGCCACCTCTTCCATAACTGATCTTGTAGCTCTTCAAGGTACCTGAACCGTCTGGTTAACTCTCCTTGAGTGCTCTGGATGGGCTGCAAGTCTTCTGGCACACTGGGGTTTGATGTTAATCGTTTACCACAAAGAAAATGATTTGGTGTCAATGGCTCTGCATCCTGCCTACTGTTGTAAACAAAAGTGATAGGCCTACTGTTCACCATTGCTTCTACTTCACATAAAACAGTAGAGAATTCTTCTTTGCTCAAATGAGCATTAGCTAAAAGTTTCTTTAATGGACACTTTACACTTCTCACTAGCCTTTCCCAAAATCCTCCCCACCATGGTGCTCTCTCAACAATAAACTCCCACTGTACCCCTTGGTGTGAAAAGTAGGATTGGAATCCTTCCTCTTTTAGCAAGGACCAAATTTCTTGGAGTTCCTTTGCAGCCTTTTTGAAGGTTTTTGCATTATCCGATATGATTTTATTTGGGAAACCCCTTCTGTTCACAAACCTTTTAAAGGCCAAAAGAAATACATCACTACTTAAGTTGCTTACCAACTCCAAATGGATTGCTCTGGTGGTAGCACAGGTGAAAAGACATATATAACCTTTGTTAGACTCCCCTCGCTCATACACATAGACTGGCCCTGCAAAGTCTACTCCCACTACATCAAATGGGGCAGTATAGACACACCGTTTCTCTTGGAAGTGGAGCCACCTTTTCATAATAAGGCTTTGCACTCCAACGCTTGCAAACCACACATTTATGCAAGACCTTTTTCACTACTTGTCTAATTTTGAGAATCCAAAATTGTTGTCTAATCTCTATTATCACTTCTCTAACTCCAGCATGTAACAGCTTATGATGAGTATCCAGGATCAAAAGGTCCACAAAGTGCCCCCCAGAAGGTAGCAAAATTGGATGTCTTTTCTCCTCTGGAAGCCCAGAAAACTGTAGTCTACCTCCTACTCTCAATAAATCCTGATCCAAAAACACATCCAAACCCTTGAGCGCAGAATGTGTTGGTAGAACCTGTAATGGATGGCTGGTGAGCAATTCCCGCTCTTCACCAAATTTTTCCTTCTGCGCATATACCACCCAGTATTTCCTGGCTTGCCGATCTCATTACTGTTCAGAATTCCTTCCCTTCTTGTTTCTCCCTTAATGTTGTTGGTAAATCTATATATCCATGCTGTCACTCTTAACAATCTTTTCAGACTGCTAATGTCCTCAAGCCTCAATATGGGGTCCTGCTGCATAACTTGACAACTGTTCACAGCGCATTTTCTCACCTCACTCACCCATGCTTCTTCAGCCTGGCATTCTCCTACAATAGGCTGATTAGAAGGAGTTTTCACTTCCAAGTTTTAGCCACTCTGGCCCATTCCATCACAACTTGATTGTGAAAGATCTTTCACCGAAATTCCTCGTGTTGGTAAATCAGCGGGGTTTTGGATGCCTGGACAATGCTTCCATTGCTTGGGATCTGTGTGCGCTTGAATTTCCTCCACCCTATTGGCAACAAATGGTTTCCATTTCCTTGCCTGACTTCTTAACCAGTGCCAAACTATAGTGGAGTCTGTCCAATAATAGCTTGGAATTTCATAGAGGGCCAAAGACTTTCGCACTGTAATTGCAAGCCGACTAGCAATAACAGCACCCATCAATTCCAACCTTGGAACAGAAAGCCTTTTCAAAGGTGCTACTCTACTCTTTGCAGCAACCAACCTGCAACTTACTTCTTCTTGCAATGCGCCTCTTATATAAATACAAGTTGCATAGGCTTCCTCACTTGCATCACAAAAGATGTGCAGCTCCAAATTGTCTGGACTATTGTTCAACTCTCCAAAGTACCATCTTGGGATTTCAATGTCTCCAAGATGTGCCAATTCTTTGAACCAATATTTCCACCTTACCACCATATGATCAGTAACTCTTGGTCCCAACCAAGTCCAATTTCCCAGAGGCTCTGAAACCAAATTTTTGACTTTATCACAAATGGAGCAGGAATCCAAGAGGATCAAAGACCTTCGAAGCCAAACTAAGAGCTGTACGTTTTGTCCACCTTGTCTCATTCTCGGCCAGCTCTACTAAAGATTTCCCATTGAAGGTAAACAAATCATCATCTTGCTGCCAAACGATGCCTAGCACCTTTGCGTCTATTGCCCACAACTCCTTAATACCAGAATCCTCAATACTTTCTGCTGCATCAGGTACTACAGAGGAATGACTCATAAACTCTTGTAATTGCGAATGATTGGTCTGCCATTTTCTGAGCTCCATGCCAGCCTCCTCATTATAGCTCTAGCCTCCATGAATATCTGTTTAGCCATTTCTGTATTATCCACGGAACATAGCAAATCATCAACATAAAAATTTTTCCTTATGTGTTCAATAGTGTTAGGATAGACTTCAGAATATTTCTTAAAATGGTACTACATAGTAGCTGCCAACAGAAATGGACTAGAGCTGAGGCCAAACAACACTGACTTCATTCTATATGCTTGAACCTTAGGTTCATTTTCCAACAATCTTTCGTATCCACCCACAGATACCTTACTGCATCTCTGTCCTCTGGTTTTAACTTTATCCGCAAAAAAGCTTGCTTCACATCTGCAGTCAATGCTACTCTACCAAACCTGAATCTCAGTACAAGGAAAATAAATCTGCATTTAAATTTGGCCCAGCATCCAAACAGTCATTCAGGACACACCACCTTTGTCCTTGGCTGAGCCATCAAAAACTACCCTCATTTGGTGGTAGTTTTGTCTCGCCGTACCACTGCATGGTGTGGCAGATAATGTGCCTCCTGGCTCACCAGCTCACCTTGCACCCTTTCAGCATAGCCCTCCCTTACATAACTTAGGATGGCCTCATCGTATTCAATTAACAACTCCTCATTTTTTTCTTAGCCTGTACAATGAGTCTCCAACCTCCGATTAGCTAGCTGAAGGTTTGAACCGGGTTTGCAAGAATCCTTCCATGGTAGGCCAACTTCATAGCAACCATCTCTAAACCCAATCCCTTTTTCAAAGTGCTCTAAAACATCATTGTTCACTGTACTTGCCTGGTTGTCCTTTATACCAATAGATTCAAGTTCCCAAAATGCTTTCAAATGCCTTTCCAGACCATGGCTGTTCTCCTCAATCTTAACAAAGAGAGCCTTAACTTCCATTTCATTGCAATAACTACCATGTAGCATCCAGCCTAGCTTACTTTCAATAGCTACTGGGCCTTGAGATGTACGGACAATATTACCAGTGATGAAGTCCCAATAATAGTCAGCTCCAATCAAAAGACTAATATCTTCTGTTTCCCTCAAACTTATTATTGCCCAAATTAATTCCTTTAACTTGCAATTCTTGGACACATGCCATATCTAAACAAGTAGTGACTGGAGCACAAAGTTCCTCAATCTCTACAGCTTGGACCTTGATAGTGGGACTTTGCGGTAACAACCCTTTAACCAGAACTTCTACCTTCTTAAATTTGGTTCGGTTTTGAACGGAACCCCCAAACCCAGAAATTCTTAAATTTTCCCTCTTAAGTTCTTTAAACTTCAATTTTCTGGAAATTCTGGTCTTAATAAAACTACACTGGCTACCACTATCAAACAACACTCTTACAGTAGCTTCTCCCTCATTCCCAATTAATAAGGCTGCAGTTGTTTGCAATAATCCCCCTTTACTTTTACTCCCTTGCATAGCATGGCATGTGCCACTGATGTCTCTACTTCTGGGGTAGGCCTACTAAGAGTGTTTCACACAATAATGGCTGATGCCTACCATGACATTTTTTGCACAAAATTTTAAACTTACAAAACCTTGCTCTATGACCTTTCAAAAAACATTTAAAACATGCTGTGGACTTAGTTACCCTGTCCTTTCTCTCCTCAAGGGTAAGGCCTCAGCCACCTCACATTTATATGACTTGTGGTTGCCGCAAAATATACATTCCTTGATTCCCTTTAATTTATTCTCAGAGGAGGCATGTAGAGCTGACACTGTACCTGGGCTATTCCTTTTTGTGGAAACTTTGGTGCTGTGCCTGCCTTTGTCCTCTTGTTTACCATCCCACTGTGCAAACTCAACTCCCTCTCGTCTTGCTAATTCTGTGCCTAAAAGACTTAACATCTGCTGAAGGGGGATGTACACATGTTCTGCAGAGTGTCCCCTACTTAATTCAAGCAAATTGAGCTAGGCATTTAGACTCTAGTGTAGGAACCAACATTATACCATACTTTTCCATTCCTACACCCAAGTTGTCCAGGGACCTAGTTCTAATTTCAAATTCATCATATAACTGCCGTAACTCCTTGACACTATTAGGATTATTAACAGGAGGTATAGTTAAAAGTGCACGGAGGTGGCTTTTAATTAAGATCTCTGGCTTACCAAACCGTTTCTTTAATATATCCCAAGCCACATTATAATTAGCCTCTGTTAATGCTAATCCTGCTATAGTCTTTGCTGCCTCCCCTTCCAAGAGGGACCGCAAATAATTAAACTTCTCCACGGCACTTAACACTTGACTAGAATGAACTGCTGATTGAAAACTGTCTGCCCATCCTTGCCATTCCTGAATACTCCCAGAAAATGTTTTGAGTACAAGCCTCGGTAATTGAACTACAGATCTGTTAACCTTAACTTCACAAGCATCATTTGTTGAGTGTTGTGTTTCATTATTAGACCTGGTCTCTAACTGTACTGAGCTGCTAAACTCTTTTGCTCGGAGGCCTACGTTAGTCATATCATCAATAATCTCTTCAAAGTAAATTATGTTATTTTCTATTTCATCCTCTTCTATAAGAGCCTCAATTTTAACATTTACCTCACTTAGAGCAACCTTTTTAGTTTCTAATATGGCAAGCTTCGCAGTCACTAAGCGTAAATCCTCTTGCTCTATGGCAGAATCTATAGTGGCAATGACCTTTGTAATTAGACCTTTGTAGGCACTTCTCCTTTTTATAAATTTGTTCAATTCAGATGCACTCATCTTCAATGTAAACAACCCTTGGGCTCAATACCAAATGAGCTGAATTGGCAGAAATACTTAACCAAACTGATCAAACGCAAATTTTACTTTCAAATAAACTGAATTGCTGAGTGGGGTACTAACCAAACACCAGTATGGAATACCAAATTTTCCACCCCAGGACCTTAATTCAATAATGACCCAAAATTAACCAAACCAGAAAAAATATAGGCCAAAAAAACGACCGACGACTGGCCAAGTTTCGCAATTGGGCGACCAAACTTTACCCTGGGACCTTAATTCAATAATAACCCAAAATTAACCAAACCGGAAAAAAAGTAGGCCAAAAAACGACAGACGACTGGCCAAGTTTCGCAATTGGGCGACCAAACTTTTTACCCTGGGACCTTAACTCAATAATAACCCAAAATTAACCAAACCGGAAAAAAAGTAGGCCAAAAAACGACAGACGACTGGCCAAGTTTCGCAATTGGGCGACCAAACTTTTTACCCTGGGACCTTAACTCAATAATACTCAACCCGTCTAGGCCTAACTTGGGATACAATTTGCACAATCAGAACTTTGCCGAAAAATGGTCACTGACTCAGTCTTGGGGTAGAAATCCGGTTCTGAAGGACCATGTTCTTTTATTTATTTGTCGGGTTCGAAATCCCAGCTGAGCCGTGAACGGCCAAATTCTAAAGGGCAAGTTCTACCTAAAGCCCAAGTTAAGCTAAATTAAAACTTACGGATTTGAGATCCTATTAGGTCCTACCTCAGGGTAACCTCAGGGTTGCTGACTCGATGCGGGCCTACCTTAGACCTTAAATTACATGAACTTAAAAGGTAAACAAAAGGGTACTATTTGTGGTCTTCTTTCTGAACCTTGCAACAACAACGCAACCTGGACTATTGCACGATGCAACAATCATGTATCTAAACAACCAAACTGAATTGCAAGAGAGCTCTCTATCAAACCACACCTTTACGTACGACCTTCCACAAACGAGTAGAAAGGACGCGCAGCATCCCAAAATGATGCCAACAATGTGACCAAACAACGATGCCACAAGAGCTCAAAAATGCTAGTTCTAAATTAATTTAATTTTTCACTAACCTTACAATTATGAGATGGATATATATACACACCTTAACTTAATATATATACAAGCAATGCTGCATCAATCAGCTTAGTCATCGTATCGCCTTGGGACAACAATGGTTCTTCCTCTTCTAGATTTTCTAACAATGAACACCGTGTATAATCATAGTATTAATTGGGAAAATTTTAAAATTCTAGTAGAAGATAAAGACATAACTGAAAGGAACATTCTGGGATGTGCATTTCTTATACTTTATAAATACATATATCATATGTGCGCATCCAGTTCCTCCTCACACTGTGAGTATTTTCGACTCAAAGGGAGGTGTCACAACTGCCACCTGTTCACTCTTGTCTGGTTAGAGTTAGATATTTATTAGTGTGGCCTTGTTGTTGTTCTTAACAGTCTTGGGATGGTCCTCAACAGCTTGGGTCAAGATGTTTTTTTATAGCTTCATTGCATGCGATGGAGTTGTTGAATGAATTGATGAGAGCCAATCTTATCTCTGCATAATCACTTACAACCTTCATTGTAGACAGAACTGTATGACTACGTCTGTCCATTTATATGGATCCCCTTTAAACCCAATGAACTTATGAAGTCAATGTTAATGTGAAGCAATTCAAAGATTTACTTGGACGTGGAAGACATGAAATTATCGAGCAAAACTTGTCAATATCTCCAAGATCCTTCTCACCTACTCGCTTTAGATCTTTCCTTTATGGCACTGTTGCTAAGGGGTGGCAGGATTTTGAGTTTGCCATTTATGGGCACTTCTTCACTGAACAAACTGAGATCAACCACGTTTTCCACACAAGTACTACAGATAACACTTCTTTGCATTCATTGAACCTCGTGACATAATTTCGTTCTGGACTTGGCTTAAATGACAAGTCTTAAGTAAAATTATATTAATATTATTAATAAGAGCTTTTGTTGTCAAAGGTCAGGAAAACCAAACCTTCATGTAAAAAAGGGTAATAAAGAGATTGATTTCCATCAATCTTTGGTTGCCAGTATAAACGGCTGCGGAATAAAAATACTTTCAGGCAATAGATGGCGTTTGCCATCCAGCTTGCGTGATGGAAGTCTAAGCACTCTTAGAGAGACACCCTTTGGAGGAACCTTCACCAGGAAGATGAGACAACGTTCTAAAAATTTTGATAACACTGGCCAACAAAATGAAACTTTTTTTTCTCACCACAAACATGATCACACTTTTCTTAATGCATGTTTCGCGCTGATTCCGAATCTGGTTTAATTTTTTTCTAGCACGTATAGTTATATAGATACACTGGTTTTGATATTTTTAAGTTTTTGATATTGCTATAAAAAAATTTATGGATGTATGGATCACACTTAGGAATGCTAAACAACAAATACATCATATACCTTATTCAATGTACTTATAAATAAAGAATATGTACATTATTTTATTAAAAGCGCTGTGAGTGTGATTTCCTTTTGTAAATTTGGCCTGAATTGTCACGATACAGCATCCAACAATGGTCCGCCATCATGCTTTCATTCCAATATCCTTGGTAGCGCTTCTCCATCATCTGAATATCTTGATGGAAGCACTCTCCTTGCTCGTCACTCACTGCACCAAGGTTTTCAGGAAAGAAATCTAAGTGGGAATGCAGGAAGTGAATTTTAACGACATTCGACTCCATTTCTTTGAAGGCATCAAGGAGGTTCTTGACTCCATCCTTATACGCAGGTGACTTGTTGCTTCCAAGAAAGTTTTCACATATCCATTTGAACGCCAGCCAAGCCTTCAATTCCAGCGGACTTAGGACTTTTTCAAATTCAGTGTCATTCAAAACCTCCCTTATTTGTGGCCCAACAAAAATTCCTTCCTTCAATTTTGCTGCAGTAACCTTCGGAAATTTCCTTGAAAGGTATTGGAACCCTTCAGAATTGACTTTACCCATTGCTTTAACAAAATTCTTCATTAAACCAAGTTTAATGTGAAGAGGTGGCAGATAGATCTTTTGGGGATCCACTAAAGGGACAGACTGGACATTGCTTATCCCTGGGACATATGTATACCTAAGTGGCCAGTCACTTTTGGTGTAATGTTCTATAGTGGCGCGACTGCCCCACAGGCAAAGGAAACAACAAAATTTTGTGAATCCTGACTGCATACCCATAAGCATTCCTATAACTTTTAGATCTCCACAAACATTCCATTGATGACTGTCGTATTTGATTGCCTTAAGTAGTATATCCATATTGTCATATGTCTCTTTTAGATGGACGGAATGGGCAATGGGGATGGATGGCATTATATTACCATTATGCAAAAGAACTGCTTTCAGGCTTCTCTGCGACGAATCAATAAAGAGGCGCCACTCAGATGCCACATACGTCTGAGATATGGCTGTAAATAGTCCATTGATGTCATGGCAATAACAGAGAGGACCGTCTACTGAAAAGAATGCTGTTAATTCAAAATTCCGCTTTCAGTAGTAACTAATACGAACATTGTTCTCAAGTAAATTGTTCTCCTTTAGTCTTGAGGCGAGAAGCTCTGATTTCTCTTTAGACAGCGATAAGTCTCTAACAAGATCATTCAACTGTCCTTGGGTTAACTTTTTAGGCTCTAAATGTCTACCTTCAAAAGTGTACTCTGGTTCTGTAGATGGTCCGGAAACGCCAGTTGCACCTTCATCACTTTCCATGTCATCTATGATAGAATCTAGCCTATCACTTGGGGGAATTGGAATGGGCAATGTTTCATCATGTTTTACTGGTCTACGTGCTGAATCCAAGTTTGGATATACAATCTGGTGTTTGTTCTTGGCAGAAAACCCCATTAAGTTCACACTACAAAAAATAACAGTCTTCATGATGATCTCTCGGCTCCCTCCATATCATGGGTATGGCAAATAGCATTGAAGCTTTCTTTTTGTTAAGCCAATCACGTAATCCATTTGAACAGCCAGAACAGATTTGATGTGGCGCCCATGGTTTATCTGGTCACCTAGATGGCAACCAAAGTATAGCTTGTATATTTTCTTAATGTCGGTTGTAATACTTCGTCGCTGTGTTTAGTTGTCAACTGGCCGCATACGAAACAGAACTTGTCGGGGTCATTCTTACATTGTCGAGGCATGTTGACTGACCTGAGCAAACTATAAATTCAAAAAAAATGTACACCAACTTGACACAACAAATTCTTGGACTGGACTGATCTTTTGACACACAAAGCACGGCGTTGTTGCCTGAATCACAATACTGATAGACGTAAAAGCTCACACCTGAAATACATAAGATGTATAATTAAGATAATTGAAATAAATAAGATGAATAAACTAAAAAAACACAATAAAATAAACACAATCAAATGTTGAAATATTAGTATTTTGCCTATTTAAAATGGTTAAATCTGTGTAGTTATATATATGCCTTCATCTTGAAAACTATACGTGCTAGAAAAAATCTGAATGCAGTTTTGGAATCAGCGTGAAAAATGCTATCCAGCCACCACAAATTTTACTCTGATGAAAAATCTTTGTTGACCAGTGTAATCATTTCTAGACTTCTATGATTGCAGTATTCCTTTTGCATACTGGACTGCATATTGACTTAACTGTTGGAAGTATTCGAAGTCTGAGGGCAAATTCTTTGTCACCAGTGCCTGTTTTAAATGTTTTTATTTTTTAGCCAAATTTTGCAATTAATTTGGAAATCTGAAAAGCTGTATATTTGGGCCAGTTGATGCTCCATAAAAGGCTCTGAAAATATCACTATGTACAATCTCATATACTGTATATGGTGACGACATGGGAGGTTAATCAGATTCTTCTTCAACTTCTCCACTGAAGTTCAAGCTCCATATTGATTAACCTCTGCATTAAAGAGTTGGGCAAAAAGAGGATGAGATTGTGTCGAAAGCCTAGTACTGCAAGCTCTCCTTAATGGAAAAGACACGCAGAGCTCAGAACAGCATTGCCCGTTATAATAGCAATAGTAAAGAGAGTGAGGCAACATTGCGGGGAAGAAAGAGGGGTTGAAAATAGTCAGTAAGAGGCGAGGAATTGATGAGACGAAAATCCCTTGATTTCACCCGGTCAAGAAGAGCTGTATAGGTTGAGTCACCCTACACATGAGAAGCATACTCCATACAAGGGCGGACAAGACCACTGTATAGAAAAAGCAAATGAGTGGGGTTGAAGAAATGGCGGATTCCATAACTGGCAAATTCCATAAGCGGTATGTTTTATTATTTTATATGGGTATAAAGAAAAAAAAATGTTTTCTGGAACGCTCGTTCTGTAGGTAATGTTGCTATTTATTTCATTATATAATGTAGTTTGTCCCGGTTAGGTATATTTTTACAAAGGTTTACTTTACGGCAACAGTGGATACTCGTTTAAAATGTAATTAAGTATTTTGAGTTCTGATTATGTCGTATGGTTGTGCAGTATGTTTTGTGTTCACGGGATATTTTAATAATAATAATAATAATAATAATAATAATAATAATAGAAATAATTATAATAATAACAATAATAATAATAATAATGTAATAATAATAATGGAAAATTGTAATTAGTTTCACACTTTAACGATGAAATGCATGGATTTACTCTACTATGATTCACAAATCATGCTGGGTTTCGTGATGTAGAAGAGAGTTGTTATCTCATATGTTTTATAAATTATGAAATTTTTGCCGACTGAATTTAGCGTTCCAGGCTTGAATTGAGGAACCGATTTGAATTTTCGGTATTTACGTTTAAATTTTATTTAATGATTATTTTTGGGTACATGTGTTATTTTTTGTTTTATTCGGGTTTATTCGTGCATTTGAAACTTAAGATTTCATTCCTGGCCAAAAATAGGGCATTTTTAGATTGCCAGTAACGTTTTTGTAGCATCTTGTGGACTCTTGTTTGCCCCACAGACGATGTGAAACGTTCGGCTCGTCTGATAACGGTATTTTTGGTCTTTGGTATTTGAATCGATGTTATTACTGAAAATAGTTCGAACAATAATATTTTAGTTTTGATTTATAATTATGGTTACTATGTATGGGCGCATTCATATTAATCTAGAGTGCAGTATTGTTTCGTTTCGTTTTTGCGATGATATATATTTTTGCACTCTTTCTCAATGTAAATGCCATAAGTTACCTTATTGGTAGTTGGGGTGCGATTAAAATGTCATGGAATTCCGAAATTTTGTCAGTTTTTCTTTTAATTTTGGCCAGAGCAAATTTATGGTTATTGTTTTGAGTGAAGTGTCCAGAAAATTTTTGTAAAGTAAATTTGAAAGGAGATAAGCGGTTACGAATACAAACATTTGGTTACCTTTTAAATGAAATAAAATTTGCCGTTGCTAAGGGAAACTTTGACCAATCACGAAGGCGCATTTTCGAGACTTAGAGCGGGTCGTAATTTCAAATGGCCACTCAAGCAGTCTTGTTTCAGATTTATTAAACGATGTGACGATGTTCATTTGTTAAAAAAATGTAATTTGTGAATTAAATTAGTTTAGTGAGATTTCTCTCCACGATATAATGTTAAAATATGTATTCACACTCTCTTTCCCCCTTTATCATCTTTGTGTAAATTAAATATAGAAATTAAACAGAGAAAACATTTTTTCATTCGAATTCCTCCGTATTCGTTATGAAAGTGTTTTGAATTTATTTCCACTGTTCCAGCTCAACGCTACCCAGGGCCGGTTTTAAGCCGATTAGACCGATTTGTTCAAATTGGGCCCCGCGCCCCGAGGGGACCCCGCGCATGCGCTCGAGTGGGGGACGCTATGATGAATTAATGAGTGTCCAGTGTGCACGAAGTTTCTTGTTACTGTGAAGGCAGTGAAACTATTCAGTCCGTCCTCGTATATCTATGTTTCAATGTTTTATTGCTAATCGTTTGTTTATTTGTTTTGTAATTTCAGTTTATCGTCGCCGTTTAGCTTTTTTAAAAAAAAGGTAATTTGTGGACGATATTCAAACCCTCAACACAGAAAGAGCGCTGTTAATGAGATTATATAACATAAAGCTTGGAATGTAAAGTTGTGTTGTTTGTTAAATATGTCCAAATTGTTTATATGTCCAAACTGCAAACTTGAAGTGTCTTAAGCCTGCATGTAACAGAGAAACGTGATGGTAAGTAGCAGAGCTGGGCACTTGCGGCATATTGCGGTACTGCGGTACTTTCAGCGATCCTTTGCGGTACTGCGTTATGGGGGCCCGGGGTGGTAGTGCGGTGGTACCGCAAGTACCGCAGTACCGCAAAATATGCCGCAAATGCCCAGCTCTGGTAAGTAGATCCTACATATTAAATTAACTAGTTTTTGCCTCATTATCATAGAGAGCATTTACATTTCTATTTACTAGAGCTTGTTCTTTTGCCCCCTGCGCTTTTCTTCTTACTCCCAGGCTTTTAAAAATCATGAAATCTTTTGCTTTAATCATTAGATGCATACATGCACATCTTTATTATTTTTCGGTGCCAGGGAGTCTTTATTGTGAATGATTTTGTTTTTTGTTTTGTAATTTCAGTTTATCGTCGCCGTTTAGCTTTTTTAAAAGAAAAGTAATTGAAAAAGCCCTTACATCATCGTCATCATGGCAAGCACAAGCAGAGATAGAGACAAAGGGCGAAAGTATTTGAGCGGCAATCAGAAACGAGCACTGGCCAAGGCTAAGGCAGCTGAAAATGAAAAACAAAGAGGTGCTCTAGCGAAATTTCTTGTCACTCCAACTTTGAAACGACAACGGGTAGAGGGCCCCGCTAGGCGCTAACAATTTTCTAATTGGGCCCCGCACTTCCTAGCGCCGGCCCTGACGCTACCATTACCAAATGTTGTCATATAGAGTTCAGCAGTGATATTAATGTAAAGCAGTAAAAATGAGTAGAAAGCAGTAAAAATGAGTAGAAAGCAGTAAGTAACGCGGATTAAGTAAATTACATCATCAATAAATAAAAATCACGACAGGTTAAGACGCTGGGTAGCTGATCGGGAAGTCATGAGATCGAGTTCGGACGAGGACTTTGTAATATCTGATTACCCGTCGTGGGTCGTGGTCTGGATTCCACGTTGAGCTGTAAGTCTAAACTGGAGTAACAAGTTTGACTTTCGTCAGACTGAACAATTCGTAAGGAAGCAAAAGGCAAAGGCCTTTTCCTCAGGAGTGTAATTCACTTCCATATTAGCCATTGCGCGTTATTCTACCCGCAACAAAAAGAAGGTCCCAAAACGAGACATCAATTTGAACATTTGTTTTAATTCTAATGTATTACTTATGTAAATTTAATTTGAAATAGATTTTCCTATGAGACCGAACTTATGGGACACCCTGTATATAATACGTCAAATTTCCACCGACTAATTGAGCAATATTATAATTTTATTTGAGGGCCATAGATGAAATACTTCATTTGCTGAATATATATTAATTGTTTATTTAAAAACAAAAACAATAAATTGTACATAATTTATATTGTAAAAAAAAATAATGTAAAACAAAATTGTAAAATAAAAATATTTTGCGTAGGAATTTTTTTCTTTTTCCTCATCCGAATCGTCTTTGTTTATTCTCTTCTTCATTCTCCTTCAAATAATTTCTCTCTCTTTTTTTTATTTCTTTATTCCCATTTTTAGCATCAATTCCTTATTCATTTTCTAACCATTCTTCTTTCTCTTCAACATTTTTTTGTTCTTCTTCCCCCATTTTACTTTCTTCTTTTGATGAGACGCTTAAAACGATGAAAAATAATGAGAACGTTCATAAAAAGGAAAGTATTTTAATCATATTCACGGGGTTCTTTCTCTTTCCCCTACTTTGATATCTCTAAGTTCTGATTTTAAATTAAACTAAAAAATATATGAAAATCTTTACATTCCTTCATCGATCCGGATTACTTTCACTGATGTACGTTTATTCATCGTTGGAGTCATCTAATGTAATTAATCGAATCTTCCTTTTTGCTCTAGATGCGTGTAGTGGATTCGGACCGAGTGATTTGAAAGAAAATAATATGTATATGTATAAACCATTAGCATAATTAAATATTGGTTATTTTTACTTTAATATCATTAATTGAACAATTTCTTCACTTTGTAATTCGCTTCTATTCGTTGTATGTATTCTGATAGGAGAAACTTTGTAAACGTAACACAGGCCTGCGAATGAGAACTTCGTAAGAGTTATTTTCTTACTAATAACTAATTTTATATAATTCAACTACGCTGATTTCGAATAAGGTGTCCATTTTTTTCTATGACGTAAGGATTTTCTGCAAACTGGAAGGGAAAAAACAACAACATAAATAACTATTATTTATTTCAATTTACATTAGGTACTTATTTCGCTTTGTTATACTAATTACAAATGCAAACAACTTTGAAAAGAAAGAAGACTATTAACGTCAATTACATATTCATCTTTATTTGTTCTGAGTTTTCTCGTGACATTTATGCCTTTTAGTCTCGAATGTACGCGCTGTTCTTTTTCTTTTATGTAATAATTCTGGAGTATCCCATTTCAACATCCAGTAGTAATCAGCCATCATGCTGATGTCCCACCTTCCCTGATATCTCTTCTCCATTTCTTTGATGTTTTGGTGAAACCAAGCATTTATAAGCATTTATGGGCAGTAGTTTTTAATCAAAATTTAATGAAAATTACTTACATACGTAATATGAAATATGACATTTTGTGAAAAATCTGTACGTGATGTCGAAAAATGAATATTATTTTCGGAATCAGCGTACAAAAATTACTATATAAGTGATAAAATATTTCGGACAACAAAATCATCGCAGGCCTGTGATAATTAATTTTACGTAAGGAATAAGCAATGGATTGCGCATAATCACCAGATAGTCATACTCTCCCGATACTTCTTCATCTGGTTTCATCAATAACAACCATGAAGGGTATTTCAAAAATCACACCGAAAACAAAATAGTATTTATATGTATTTTCTTCACAACCATACAATTTTCAGTTTGAAATATCGTTCAACAAACTGTATTTATTTCTCCTTCCAGCTCTCTCAGTTTTTCTTTTTTCGTTATTTTATTTCTCTTATGGAAGAAATGAATAAAAGGGAAAGCCAAAATATACAGCCTTATTCAAAAGCATTAGGCACCGTTACAGAGTTGGGAGAAGAGGGTTCAGGAAAAGTTTTAATGTTATAAAACAGCAATTCCCAACTTGCGGTACGTATATCATACGTTGGAGCTCTTTTGGGTGGTACGCAAGAAGGTTATAAATACGCAGCTTGCTAATTGATAGTTGCTTTCAAAAGTAATATTAACTGTAGATGAATAACTTGCAACTTTTCTGGCTGCGGGTTTACATGCTATCAAGGTTGCCGTCCGGGTACATTTTAAATTATTTAAGATAACGTGTAAGGCCAAAAATCAAGATTTTGATTCAGTACAAATATCAATGAATATCACTGGAATAAATATAACTCATCAGATAAGGCTGAAAATTCAAGATTAAACACCAGAGTCCACTCCCTACGGTTTTCTTTAGGCAATACTACCTTTCTTCCTTGTTATGAAGGTGGCACCTAGAAAAGCATGTTGGCAAAATGTCGTACGTCGACCTCTTGAAAAGGTTAGGAACCCCTGTTAGAAAATATTATAAAGTAATTTTATTGAAAACATGATAATATTTTAATACTTCGTACATCTTCCACCCACTTTTATTACCTCTTTGACCCTTGTAGGTCAGTTTTTGAGGAGCAATTTTTAAAAAAATATTTTTTATTAGAATTCCTCATAAATGTTCAATAGAATTCAGGTCTGGAGGCTGATAAGGCCAGCCGAGACAGCGCACTTGTTCTTTTGAAAGCCAACTCTTGTCGATTAAGGGCTTCAAGATCTTTCTTATTATGTCTCTCTAGATTTGGGAGTTCAATCGGACTTTACATAAAAAAATTTTACGTGTCTGATGAGGACATGCTTTTCCAGACCATGATAGTGCTTACTCCAAATTTGACTGTCTGGAATATACAATAAATTATTGAAGGCCTCTCTTACTCCCCTTCTTACGAAAGTTACAGTGAAGGTTTAAATCACCGGCAAAATAAAATGGAATTATTGGACATAAATAACTCGCAGATCAAATAACTAAGCGAATACACTTACTTATTCGTAAAAATGATAATGATATTGCATTTTACTATCCCGCGTGCAGCCACCTTAATTAATAGCCTGTAACAACTCTGTAGCCTTCAGCTGGTTCTTCTGTTTTGCGTCCTTCGTCCAACTGAGGGCATTGAGACGAGTAACACTTCTCCGAGGTGATTAAAGTGGTGCACACGATCTTTCCGTGTTCTCGGATTATTTCAGCACCTCATTATAAACTCCCTCTGTGTGAAATTCACTTATTAATTTAAGCTTTCCAATATCTACTTGGAGCTATTGAAGCACCGATCGGACCAATTATAATTATTATACAAAGCTTCAATGATTTCATACAGAAACCAAATTATTCAATGCAAACTATAGTAAATTCTCGCTCTTACAAAGGAACATATGAGGCGTTAGGGCGAATAGAAGCGAATCAACATAAAAACCCCGAAATGTTTAATTCGCCTCTATTCGCCCGAGCGCCTCATATGTATGGCATTCCATATCTATAAATATCAGAAAAGCATCATCATTAGTTTCGTTTCGTAAATCACTAAAGCAACACTTTATTAATTCCTATTAATGTACAGTATCCCAAATGCATATATCGGGTGATTTTTTTAAACATATGACACTTTGAAAGTTTGTATTTTTTTATTAACTGAAATAAAAGCGTCAAATTTTCACTGTACCTTCTCTCTACATGGGGAATTAGTTCATTAGTTCAAAACAGGCAACACTCTGTGTTCTGACCGTCACGCTAGTTTAGAGGCCTACTGTATATATAAAAACTGAAAGAACAAATTCTACAGGGTGTTCCATTTAAATGGAACCATAGGGCGTAATTAATGTCTTTTCTTTTCCAGATTTGTGAGGGTAAACGTAATAAAGGTAACAATAAGGTAATAAAGGTAAAATTGAATAATTCTTTTTCTTGACTTTCCCTTTTTTTGAAAAAAATTTGGTCTTTTTTTGCCACCAGTCTCTCAACGACTCATTGTGTTAGAGCCAAACATATTGGATAAGACCTTCCTGGTGGGAAAGTAATTTCATTGCACTGTAAATCAAATATGTGTGCTGTGGTCAGAACTGAGGTGGACGGTGTCACTCATACGTGAGTGACGCGGGTTCAACGTCCAGATATATGCAGTGGTGTAGTGCTAAATAAAGAAGTGGGGGAACGCATTTTGAAAGTGTTACTCAGATGCGGGGACTACAATAGCGAGCGCGGCGAGCCCATACAGCTGGGGGTCCGGGGGCACTGTAAGCCCCCCGGGAAATCTTTTGAAATCTGACCAATTTCAGGGATATTTTGAGGTCATATGCACTGGATATTAGAATATATTCCAAGGTTGAAGATGCAGTATTTCCAGTGTCATTAGATATATGACCTCCAGTACGATCAATAAAAATAGCTAACAACTGGAATGATTAACTAAAAAAAAGTTAACAACTGGTACGCCGTGGTGACTGTTTCATCAGATCTTTATAGGCTAGCATTGCCTCAGTCGAAGCTAAAAGAAATGAAACAGTTAATGATTCTTTCTCATATTTCTTCTAGGGGTGGGAATTAAAATTTCATGACGTTAGAGATTTGTAAGTTCGGATTTATTTGAAATAGTGAGGGAACGCCGTTCCGTCTATCAAAAAAAGTAAGGGAACGCCGTTCCCACGCGTTCCCACAGCACTCACCACTGGATATATGTCACTCACATATGAGTGACAAAACACTCAATGTATTAAGATACAATATTTATTAGGTATTAAGTAATGAAAAATTGAAAATGTATAGGTATATACATATAGGTATATGCGGAATAAAACCCCTAATCTGTTGCCTTTCTGAAGCAGAAACGCCTAAAATAAAATATACACACAATATAAAATAAAGGGCAAATAAAATTAGCGATATTTTGGGGATACTATCTATATACTAGGGCCACTCAATATATTTTGCCCCACCCTTTTTTCTTAGCTAAATAATAGGCCGTGGGGCTCAAATGTTTTTTGGGCCGTAAGTTTGAACTTTCTGCGCTTCACATAACCGGATTTTTCCAGTTTGAACTCCCCTCCTTGTATAAAACCGCTTTTAAACGTCCTTGTATAAAACTGATGGTTAACGCAGTTTCGAAAATGGCGTCTGATAGTGATGTGCGTCGTAAACAGAGAGCTGTTATCGAGTTCTTAACCACAGAGAAGGAAACAGTTGGAAATATTCACAAACGTCTACAAAACGTTTACGGAGATGCTGTTGTTGATCGAAGCACAGTTGGACGCTGGTCTAAACGTGTGAGATCATCGGAGAGAGGGAGAGCCAGCCTCGATGATGAACCATGCAGCGGTCGCCCGGCATCGGCTGTCACATCTCACACTGTGCAACGGGCTAACAGCATCATTCGATCAAATCGGCGAATCATATACAAGGAGCTATCACTGGAGCGAGGAATTAGTGAAGGAAGTATGAATACGATAATTCTGCAAATGGGATACTCAAAAGTATGTTCACGGTTTGTTCCTCACCAACTGACTGAAGATCACAAAGCCCAAAGAAAAGAAATTGCTTCTGAGTCGTTGGTTCGATACGAGACAGAAGGGGATGATTTCCTTTCACGAACTGTGACTCGGGATGAGACTTGGGTACACCACTTTGAACCTGAAACAAAACGCTAATCTATGGAGTGGCATCACGCAGACTCCCCACGCAAGAAAAAGTTCAAAATGGTTCCCTCTGCACGAAAGGGGTGATTCTGGTGGACATTATGAAGAAAGGAAAAACAATGAACTCAGAGGCATATATTACTACCCTACAGATACTCCAGAGACGTAAAATGCGAGTTCGACCGGAGAGAAAACTGGAAGACGTCCTTCTTTTGCACGATAACGCAAGACCACACAGCAGTTTGCAAACAAGAGAGGCCATCACAAAAATGCGCTTGACTATGTCACCCGACCCTCCATACAGCCCGGATCTGGCACCTTCAGACTTTCATTTGTTTGGGTCAATGAAAGATGCTATTCGTGGAAGAAAGTTTCAGAGTGACGATGAGGTTGTTGAGGAGGTTAAGAGGTGGCTCGAGTGGAACCCAGCTGATTTTACCAGCATGGAATAAAGGCCCTTGTTTCGAGGTGGAGGAAAGCCGTAGAAAAGGATGGAGACTATGTGGAAAAATAAAAACTTGTAAAAAAGGAATGTAACTACTTGTGTAAAAAAATTCTGGAACATACAAGGAAACTTGGAAAGACTTGGTTCGGTGGCAACTGGGCGACAGCCAACTAGGCGACAGGACAACTGGGCGACAACCAACTAGGCGACAACAAACTAGGCGACAACCAACTAGGCAACGCCAAGGTAGCTGTAGACCAGTTGCCATCGAGCAGTCGAGTGTACTGGTAGGGTTTAGTTTAAACTTAATTGAAATTTACTTTCTGAACCCTAACCATGACTGAATTCGTAACCTCACAAAGAAGCAAAGATAAAGTTGTTCACGCAGGATTTATTTACACAAGGGTATTTACACAAGGGTATTTACACTGGCCAGCGAAACATAAGGCAAAACCTATGCAAGAAGACTGTAGCAAGAAATGAACGAATAAGGAATGTGGTTGCACGCTATCAAGAATTCGAGGACAATGGTCAGATTCTACTCTATCTAAAGGGTGTAGAGTACAATTTTGTTCCATCTGCATAACAATTATATAATCTGCCCCAATTATATAAATCACGTTTTATAATTCTTTTATCTTAATGATTTATCATATTTTATTTATGTGTAATAAAGTCTTTTCAAACTTGGACCTTTAATTTCTATCTAATGTATAAATATACATAATGTATAAATAAATAAATATATATATATATATATATATATATATTGGTTGTCGCCTAGTTTGTTGTCGCCTAGTTGGTTGTCGCCCAGTTGTCCTGTCGGCTAGTTGGTCGTCGCCCATTTGTCCCGTCGCCTAGTTGGCTGTCGCCCAGTTGCCCCTGAACCGGGCAAAATATATTGAGTGGCCCTCGTATATAAGTGCTCATATATACTGTATATATATATATATATATATATATATATATATATATATATACATATATATATACTGGCAATTATGAATGTTACTAAACAAAAAATTGCAATATTTTTAAAAAAAATTACGGAGCAAGTGTAGTTTACGTCCCTCTGACGCAAAAGGGGACACAAACTACACTAGGTCAAAGATGGGGAACGTAACCTACACTAGGATCTTTAGGAGACATTTTCTAAATAAATCCGTCAAATAAAACGTTAAGACTAACGAGAATATTACGACTTAACCTAACCACTCTTCAATATATATATATATATATATATACACACACACACACACACACACAGGGCTATTCAAAATGATTCATCCGATTTCAACTGAGAATACTTCCGTACCTATCAACCGTGCATCAACTGGGCATACACCACATGAAAGAGGAAATCTCTGAGTTTTACAAGATCACCGCGAGAGGGCTCCAAAGTCACGTCGTGGCCTAGCCTAGCAACAAACAATCAGTGTGAAAATGGCGTCCGCACAGCAGAAGGCGTTTTGTGTGTTGCAGTTTTAGAGCTGTAAATCGGTGGTCACAGTGCAGCGTGAGTTTCGTCGACGTTACAGAACAGATCCACCGGGTACTCAGAGGATCCGTCGGTGGTATCGGTAGTTCGAGGAAACAGGATGGTTGTGTAAAGGCAAGTCCACAGGACGACCGCGCGTGTCTGAGGATAATGTGCAAAGAATCAGAGAGAGTTTCCAACGTAGCCCGAGGAAATCAACAAACCGCGCCAGTCGAGAATTGGGACTTCCTCAGACGACTGTTTGGCGTGTTTTGAGACGGCGCTTGCATATTAAGCCATACAGGTTGCAACTGTTGCAGGCTCTACGGCCGGGGGACAAGTTAAAACGACAGAACTTTTGCGATCTTATGCAGGAGGCTATGGAGGATGACGAATTTGCTCCCCGCCTGGTGTTCAGTGACGAAGCAACTTTTCATTTAAGTGGCAAGGTGAACCGTCACAACCTTCGCATATGGGGCACGCAACAACCACATGCAACAATCGAGCACGAGCGCGACTCACCTAAAGTTAACACCTTCTGTGCCATTTCCCGGGCAAAGGTTTAAGGCCCCTTCTTTTTTATGGAAAACACAGTGACTGGTCACTCCTATCTGGATATGCTGCAGAACTGGTTATTTCCCCAATTGAACGAAGATTCCGGCGACTACATTTTCCAGCAAGATGGGGCGCCGCCTCATTGGCATTTGGATGTTCGCCGTTTTCTCAACGAAGTGCTCACTCGCCGTTGGATTGGTCGCAGTGGGCCCCATGACTTGGTGCTCCACAGCTGGCCCCCTAGGTCGCCGGATCTTACACCGTGCGACTTCTTCCTTTGGGGGTACGTTAAGGATACTGTGTACGTGCCACCGTTGCCCACATCTTTGGATGAGCTCCGAACTCGCATTGTTACTGCCGTAGAGTCAGTGACAACTGACATGCTGGAGCGAGTATGGGAGGAATTCGACTATCGTGTCGACGTTGCTCGTGTAACTAGGGGAAGTCACATAGAGCATTTATGAGGTGAGAGACAAAATTTGGACAGTTTTTCTTTTGGTTGATGTATCACAAATCACTCTGTATTTGTAACATTAAAAAATATTCTCATTTGAAATCAGGTGAATCATTTTGAATAGCCCTGTACACACACACACACACACACACACACACACATATATATATATATATATATATATATATATATATATATATATATATATATATATATATATATATATATAAATTGACAATTGGTTAGGTTAAGTCGTAATATTTTCGTAGTTTTAACGTTTTATTTGATTAGGTATACGCGGTCAAAGTTGGGGAACGCAAACTACACTAGGCACCACAGGGGGACGTAAACTACACTTGCTTCAAAATTACATAGGCCTACATTGTAAAAATTAAAGAGGTTTTACTGCCAGCAAATTACAGTGAAGTTATTTCTTTGACATCATGCAAAAATATTGCAATTCTGATGGAGTAAGTTACGCTTCATTTTTAAGGAAAAAGGAAGCTTATTCATGTGTACGTTTCCTTTTTTACTTAAAAGTGAAATTTAAGTTACTTTATTGGAAGGGTAATACTGGTATAAAGTAACGCGAGTGAAGAGACAAATTCGATTTGAATTATATTAACGCGAGTGAACATGGACGAGTAATATTTTTTACTCGTACCTCAGAACAATTTGATAGTCAGGTTTATTAGAGGTGTTGAAAATGTTTACCGAGTGTCTCTTCACTCGCGTTACTTTATAGTTTATACACACCCTGTATTTTCCTCTGATATCGAAGAAATAAATATGTAAATAAATATGAAAATAAAGAAATATGTAAAATTCATATTTTGAAAGTTTCCAAATAACTTGCCACAATAACCTGTACTTCTCCTATTTTAAGATTATCTCATTTCTCAATTTATAATAATGGGAATTAAATTATTATTAGTATTTAATCATTAATTGATTACCATTTTTTATATTTTTCTGTTATTTATAAGATTACCTTAATATTTATTTGTAATAATAACAAAAATTAATCAAATGGAATTTCATTTTATTTTTCATTATTTCTATTTTCTGAAATGAAATGAATTTCAAAGACTTTGAATTAAAAGTTCTATTTCTTCCCAACGGCATATTCAGATAAGAAGACCTTGATTAGACTAGGCCACTAAATAAAAAATTGAACATAAATGCTAATATCCTGTAAATCTATATAGATGTGATGTTTCCCTTTAACTATTTAATATTGTATACCTTATTTGATTAATTCTTCCTGAATAAAGATTGTATTTTTGTTTGAAATTGAAGGAGAGAACTTCTGCATCGTTATTTGCCGGTTTAGTTTGAGTGTATTTACATTTTATAATAATTATTTTAAGTATGAATAATTATTTGCTAAACTTTGCCTTTTTTAATTTGAACGTTGCCTTCCTGGCAACGAAGACATGCTGTTTCATTCCGTTCCGGTAATTAATCAAACTTGGATCTCTTAGCACAAGAAAAGACTTATAAAGGTCTACTCTATGCACAACCCTGAAACAAGTTAAACTTCAAGGGCCAACAATTAAAGATAAAGGATGTTATATATATATATATATATATATATATATATATATATATATATATATATATATGTGTATATATATATATATATTGGGCCATTAAGGAAGAGAAATAATGAACTAACCGACGATCCAAAAGAAATATCTGAAACATTGAGAGCCCAGTATGAATCAGTTTTTAGTACCCCAAAAAGTGACAAAGCGATACCTGACATAGATGCATTCTTTGAAGAGAAATTGCAAGGAGAGTGTATAACAGACTTTGATTTTACCCCAGAAGATGTAGCGAGAGCTATAGGACAAATGAAACCACATTCAGCTGCAGGTCCGGACAATTGGAACGCATTATTGATTAAAAATTGTAAAAATCAAATAGCTACACCTCTATACTGGATATGGAGAAGATCCCTAGACACTAGGGAAATACTGAGCACCTTGAAAAGAGCAAACATTGTCCTTATATATAAAGGAGGGGACAGATCTCAAGCAAAGAACTATAGACCAGTGTCATTAACGTCCCACCTCACCAAAGTATTTGAAAGAATACTTAGAGAGAAAATTCATGATTTCTTGGAGACATTGGAAAGATTCAACGAAAATCACCACGGATTCCGATCAGGAAGATCATGCCTATCACAACTAATAGAACACTACAACAATATCCTAGATGCACTGGAAGGCAATGACAACTACGATGTCATATACACAGATTTTGCTAAAGCTTTCAACAAATGTGATCACGGAATAATACCACGTACAATTAAATATATGGGAATTACAGGCAAAGTGGGAAAATAGATCTGCAACTTCCTCAGAGAACGTCTACAGGTTGTCAGAATTCAAGATATATCATCATCAGAATCAGAAGTACGCAGCTCAGTACCACAAGGGACAGTACTGGCCCCACTCCTCTTCATTATCATGCTAACAGATATAGACAGTGGAGTAAACAGCAACAGTATAGTAACATCCTTCGCAGATGATAAAAAGATCAGCAGAAAAATCAGCGATGTAAATGAAGTGGGGGCCTTGCAGAGGGACACGAACAAACTATACAAATGGACAGAATACAATAACATGTCATTTAACACCGAGAAATTTCAGCTCTTGAGATATGGGAGAAAAGAGAAACTTAAACAGACTGCATATTATGCTCCAGATAGACAGGAAATTCAGAGAAGCACGAAAGCGATCGATCTGGGGGTAATAATGTCAGATGATGCGAAATTCGAAACACAAAATCATATAGCGATAAATAAAGCAAAAAGAGTCTCGGGACTGGTACTAAGAACGTTCAAAAGAAGGGACAGGACAGTACTGATTCCCCTACTGAAAACACTGATTATACCAAAACTTGAATACTGCTCAGTTTTGATGTCCCCATAAAAAAAGGAAGAAATTAATAAACTAGAAGAAACGCAGACATTTCACAGCCAAGATTCGTGGCTGCAAAGAGCTCAATTACTGGGAAAGACTACGTAAACTAAATCTGTACTCCCTGGAAAGAAGAAGCGAGAGGTACGCCATAATCTGCATATGGAAAATGATCGAAAAACTGATACCAAACCTAAAACTAAACCCAATTACCATTCAAACAACACTGGCAAATAGGAAAGGCAGAATGTGTAGTGTTCCCAAATTAAAGGCCCGACAACGGACCTCCTCAAACCTGAAGGAAAATAGTTTGGTTGTTAGGGGGCCAAAACTTTTCAACCAGCTTCCAAAGGACCTCAAAAACGTTATAGAGGTCGAAGTTGAAGTCTTCAAGAGAAGACTAGATGCCTGGCTCAGGACTGTACCAGATGAGCCTGGTGTACCTGGCTATGTACGGTGGAGAGCGCAAGAAAGCAACTTGCTCCTCAACCAAGCCAGACCTAGAGGCGGGGCCATCAGCTTGACCTCCATATGAAGAGAGACCAACGCACGAAACAGCAACAAGGTTAAGGTTATATATATGTAAAAATGAACCATAAATAATTCCCATATTCCTATACTATCTTATTCTTCATGTAATTCTTGTATTCATTTATATAGTTCTTGTATCTATTTTAAGAAAAAGTATCCATTTTAAAAATTCATGTGTTATATGGTTCATGTATTTATATAATCCTGTATATTCTTATATATTTAACTTTATATAATGCCTATACTCATATGTATGTACGTGTGTGTATTCATTTTTACATAAGGACCAAAATCGCCCAACGCGAGTTTGGATAAAATTTTTGATTTGCTTTCTACTTTGCCAAATAATTGGTGACCTGTTGTTTTTTTAAAAATCTCATAATCATTTTTTTAGATTTCGCTTAATAAGGAATCGTGCTTAAGTTTTGCAATGTTCATATTTTGTATACATTCCTTTCGTTATAAAAGATGAGATCATGTCTTGCCTAAGCATTAAAATTGTACATCTTAAACCTTAAAATTTTACTCATATGCATATTTTAGTGTAAAGATGCATAGTCCGATTTCCACTTTTAGTTAACTTGGCAGATCATGATAACATCAGATCTGAAAAGTCGCGGTTTAAGATAAAAATATGGTTTCGTCTTCAAATATTTTGTTTACTCGTTCAAGCCTTACCACAGCTAAAAATTTACTTTATTTTCGAATATTGTGCAAAAATAATACAGCCTTTTTAGCATTTAATAATAATGATGTTAGCAGTTTTTGGGTATATAAACCCACTAAAATCTTCCATTGTCATTCAGAAGCTAATTCAGAGGCTGAGCACTACCTGTACATTTTAGCAGTAAATTGCAGTAAGAGAAACTTTTTATTTTCCCCTTCGAGCCTTGCTCTCTTCAGAAGAACTTAGTCATTAAATTTTCCGGATACGCTATAAGAAGAGTCCGGAACCTTCAGCATTTTGAGTAAGTCTATGAGAGTCCTCCGAGCCACTATAGAAGAACTCGGAGAGTAATATAGAAGAAAACTACTTCAAGTCACACATCCGTTGCTGCCACCTAACTAGAACCCCCGTCGACTTCGAACCAACACGGGCCACAGACGGAGGGGTTAACAACTGGCGACCCTTTAACCAGGATCTTCACGACTCCAGGATTCTTCCAGTCTTCCAGACCCTGGAACCAGAACCAACACCCAGTTGACCGGCGTGTCACGACTTCTAGTTCGTCACATCCACCCTTGAACCGGTGCGTCACGACTCCAAGTTCTCCACGCCTAGTTTTCATCCAAGAACAAGTGGCCAGCAAGACACGTCTTCAGGACACGTCTCTAAGGATTTCGCGGTAGGAATCTTGTTAAGTACAAAACTCTTTTTTAAAATAATTTCTAAACATTTGAAAAGTCATTATTATTAACAATTAATATTTAATTTTGAGCCAGAATTAACACAAAACACAGTGAACACTTGAGACACCAGTGATACATTTTTTTTTATTGAAAACAGTATTGTCACAGAATTATTGTCACAGAATTGTCGCAGAATTATTGTCACAGAATTATTTTCAGTTATTTTTACTATTCTAGTTAGTATAGTATAATTTTATTTAATGTACCCAACATAGTATTACCATACCTTCACGTACATTCGAGTGAAATTTTGTTTACATTTTTATTTTTGTTTACAATCTTTTCAAATTTTCCCCTAGTTAGGCAAATTGTTGTGCATTTATTTTTTTTAGATAGTGTAGTTAGGAAAACCCCTTAAGTGATCATTCTATAAATTAAGATCAGTCAAGCAGACCTAATTAGAACACATTAATAAGAACCTTCACATAAGAAACGAATCCGCTCAGAATCCGAGCTCAACGGTCGACCCCCATTGCCACCAAAACGAGGCCGACCCCTTCGCCCACAAACACAAGTATCCACACAAATATCCACACAACTACCCCCAGCTCCGTATAACTTAAGGCGTAGAAATGAATAAAATTGTCCCCCTTATAATTTTCCAAATTATTTACTCTTGTAGACCTAGCATTAAAATTTCTACCGGAGTTGTTATAGAAAAACTTGCAGAAGGTAAATTTTTGAAAGGGCACGCAGACCTTTATATAAATTTGCAACCCCCTGCTAGAATTAAAATCAATCTCCTTCAGATACACACCCAATTAAAAACGTTTGAAAGTAAAGTCCAGAATTCTTTCCAAGGAAAAGATCAGATTAGTCGCGTTCTGTTAGAAAATACCCTCGAAAATATTCAAACTACAGCACGCGCCCTATCAGAAATATTAGCCTTACCATGGAAACAAACTGAAACTAAAAATTCAGAAAACTTTAACCAAAGAAGTAAAAGGGGACTGATAGATATAGGAGGGAAACTGTTCAAAGGTTTATTAAAAGAATTGAACTTAAATTGAATCTCTTTGCGCGAAATCGACAATATAATGGACACATGTTAGAACAAACTATTAGGTCATTACACGAAAATAATCGCTTCCTTCACTCCCTTTCGGACAGATTCACATACCTTGAATCCATGTTAGCTCAATACAAAGAACACAAAAGATATCTAGAATTAATAGAGATAATGAACCTACAAGTAACCCTAATCGATAAATACTTACAACGAATAACTACGATTCATTCCAAGGTTTTGCGTGCAACCCAGCTAGCCCATGGAAAAATCACTCTTTCCACCCTAATTCCATGGGAAATACTTCAGTCCTTGATTCACACCGCCCAGTCACAATTAAAATTATCACCCATATTCCCACTTAACCACACTAATTACCCTCAATTTCTAGAATACACCTGGACTGTACATGGACCACGCCCCTACACATACCTCATAATTATACCATTTTTCGATGTCCTCACTTATGACGTATATAAATTTCACCCTTTCCCAACACCCTACCAAAATAACTCTAATGTCTATCGATTGTATTTACCCACCGTACCACCTTACCTTTTCCTCACCAAAGATCTATCAGCTTATTCTATGATGTCAGATAGCGACGTCCGGCATTGCCGATTCCCGCAACCAAATAAACAACTCGTCTGCCCTCCACTCAAACCAGTTATTCTTCCAACTACTAGGTCTTGCTTTATCGATTTAATTCGTGACCGGCATGCCCCCGTATGTTCATTTAAAAAATTTCATTCCCCTAAAACCATCCAACTACGAATTGGACCAGACATCTGGGTTTCCTTCGCGAACAGGACTGCCGCTACTCTCGAGTGTCCATCGAATTATTCCCTCATTACAATCCCTATGGTTATTCGGCTACCAATTGGTTGCTCCTTGCGTTCAAAAGCCCTCCAAATATACAACCCGTATAAGGTTACCCTTAATAACTCATACCCATTCCCGTCGCAAATTAAATTTAAACCCGTCATAGAGATCTTAAATCTCTCCATAAAACCTGTAACCATCCTACCCGAACTACATGCCCCTGAATGGAATGATCAATTGAGCCGGTTTAAAATTTCGGATGAACCAAAATAACCTCTTACAAATACTACAACCGGTAACCATTTTCTCAACATCTGCCGTTAGTATCATTATTGTATGTGCTATTATCCTCGGTATATTTGTGGTGAAAAGATCATTCTGGGAACAAAGAAAACCAAGTGACACGGAACATGAAACTATTTATGCACGACCAAGAGTGCGTACCCAGACCACGTGAACTAGACTTAACCACCCGACTTATGTTGTATATATAACTCTGTATTATAAAACCCATAGTTATCATCTAGTTAGCATTAGTTAGGATGTTACATTATTATATTAATATCATTCTAGAGGGAGAGCCCTGTAAAAATGAACCATAAATAATTCCCATATTCCTATACTATCTTATTCTTCATGTAATTCTTGTATTCATTTATATAGTTCTTGTATCCATTTTAAGAAAAAGTATCCATTTTAAAAATTCATGTGTTATATGGTTCATGTATTTATATAATCCTGTATATTCTTATATATTTAACTTTATATAATGCCTATACTCATATGTATGTACGTGTGTGTATTCATTTTTACATAAGGACCAAAATCGCCCAACGCGAGTTTGGATAAAATTTTTGATTTGCTTTCTACTTTGCCAAATAATTGGTGACCTGTTGTTTTTTAAAATCTCATAATCATTTTTTTAGATTTCGCTTAATAAGGAATCGTGCTTAAGCTTTGCAATGTTCATATTTTGTATACATTCCTTTCGTTATAAAAGATGAGATCATGTCTTGCCTAAGCATTAAAATTGTACATCTTAAACCTTAAAATTTTACTCATATGCATATTTTAGTGTAAAGATGCATAGTCCGATTTCCACTTTTAGTTAACTTGGCAGATCATGATAACATCAGATCTGAAAAGTCGCGGTTTAAGATAAAAATATGGTTTCGTCTTCAAATATTTTGTTTACTCGTTCAAGCCTTACCACAGCTAAAAATTTACTTTATTTTCGAATATTGTGCAAAAATAATACAGCCTTTTTAGCATTTAATAATAATGATGTTAGCAGTTTTTGGGTATATAAACCCACTAAAAATCTTCCATTGTCATTCAGAAGCTAATTCAGAGGCTGACACTACCTGTACATTTTAGCAGTAAATTACAGTAAGAGAATTTTTATTTCCTTCGAGCCTTGCTCTCTTCAGAAGAACTTAGTCATTAAACTTTCCGGATACGCTATAAGAAGATCCGGAACCTTCAGCATTTTAGTAAGTCTATCAGAGTCCTCCGAGCCACTATAGAAGAACTCGGAGAGTAATATAGAAGAAAACTACTGCAAGTCACACATCCGTTGCTGCCACCTAACTAGAACCCCCGTCGACTTCGAACCACCGGGCCATAGACGGAGGGGTTAACATATATATATATATATATATATATTTAGGGCGGAGTGAAACACAACTTTTTATTTCAAATTTATTTGCCTCACTTGTTTTTTGGTGTATTAGAACATAACAATGATGTATTCAGTCATTTAATGTTTGTAACTCAAACCATCTCTCGCATTTTTACATAAAAGCAAAATGGCCATCAGCCGGTTGTCCATAAATAAAAATATGCTCATAACATAAATCTAAGTGTTCTATCAAAAAAAAAATTGAAGAAAAACGCTTTATAATGCAAAACTATGCTTAAAAAACACCATTGTGCATACATTGGATTGAAATAAAATTGTATCTGGTCTCACTTGGTTCGATACCGTAAATCAATTACATTTGAATGCGATATAAAACCCACTCATCTCAAATATTATTTTTTTCAGGAGAGGCATCAGATTCGTTTTGGTTTCAAGTGAGGGAATCAGAGCGCGCCTTTTTATTCTTGACCTAATAAATCCGTATCTTGATTCCTGTGATATTACTGATGCTCATGCATCTGTATCTAACTTCACGGCTCTTTCGACATTCTGTGTGTGAATGGGGTATTGCTCAACTTTGAAACATTTTGTTTCGTACTCAAGCAATTCTTCCTCACACAATTTAAAAGTGAGAGGTGGTTCACTGATATCAATCCTATCCCAGAAGATGATGTCTGTCTAATGTGATGCTTTGAATTTCAATTCTGGTACTCTGAATTCTCTGATTTTCCTTGTATTGGCTTCCTTCCACTTTCTTGTCTGTATTATTCAATCGATTGCAACTTTAAGCAGCTTTTGCTTACTATCTGACAGCATTGATAGAAGAATATTTTCTGAGTGAGGAAAATAGGCATTCCGTGATATATAAGGTTGTATAACTTTTTGTATATCTTGGGGTAACAGGTTGAACCTTTTTATCGCATGAAAGATATGTTTGGGTCCATCAGGCAGATACGGTTTAAATTTTATATTGAACCATTTAGGACCATAGTTTGTTAGTATGGACAGAACAAGGCTACGTAACTCTCTGGAGGGATTCTTTTGGGAGACATAATAACGACATCGTTTAGAGTTAACCATCTAGAGTTGTTAAGGGGACCAGGCTTGAGTTTATCTAGGTTTCCGTAAACATAGCCTTCTCTTATGGTCCCAATTATTCTGAACATGTATTGTTGATCATTACTTAAATCTTCTATGAGCTCATCTGTGAGAACTGGGATGCTATCGGCCCCATCCGTAATTGGGGAGAACTTTAACACAAGCATCTCATGGCAAGTCTTGAGAGCAATACCAATAGATCCAATGAATGATCTTGGCCCAGTTGTTTTCCCGTCGTATCGCTCAAACAGATGCCTTAAGGGAAGTTCATTTGCATGTAGCATACAAATGCTCCATTGCAATGGTCGGTTCAGCTTCTGCTCAATGAAATGGATTATGCCACCTTCAGACCCAGTGTTGACATTCGTACTGTCGCACCCTATCACCTGGAGATTCTGGTCTAGTGTCACTTCATTCAAGTAAGCGAACAACGATTCAGATACATCACTTGCTTTTCCAGATTTAGGGCTCAAATGGTTAAAGTATTCTCCACCAGGCTCACTCAATAGTACATAATGTTCCTCAACAATTATATCCTGGTACCATTTACCATCTTTATTTGTCTTTACCAACGTCTTGTCTTTTCTCCCATCAAAATATAAAGCCATATGCAAGATGTCATTGACCTCGAGTGAGAGTGATGTTTAGATAAGCGTCTGTGTGTTCTTAAGTAGTTGGTGATTAGTAAGTATCGCTTGTGTTGTATGAATATATTTACTCGTTATCATAGTTATAACCAAATAACGCACAATATAACGCGATATCTTCTCTCGAAAACCGATAGATATTATACTAGGGGTCTTTCAAAATATGACTTTCCGCCATTTTGTTTCCGGCAAAAATGCGGCGGGTGGTGGGTCCTAAAAAGAAAATATTATCTTTTTAGAACTTCTAGGGTCAATACACCAAATCATGAGTGAGGCAAGACGGTTTAATATTTTCACTCCACCCTAATATATATATATATATAATTATATATATATATATATATATATATATATATATATATAATATATATATATATATATATGAAATAGGATTCCTCCTAAGGAGACGCAGTTTTACATTTAGGATAAAAACAAAGACGGAGAGCAAAAAAGTCATTATATTTGGCTACAGCCGACGTTTCGGGCAACTCTACCCATTTTCAAGGCCTAATAAATAAAAGCTAAAATTAATACATTTCAAAAATATATGAATGTCGAGAACTAAAACTAATTTAAAGTACAAAATTAAAACTGTTCACGAATAAAAATTAAAATTACAAAGCAGAAAATAGGCATAAGTCAAAATCAAATCAAAAGTAAAAATTATATAAATGACAAAAAAATATACGAGTGATAAAAATAAAACTTAAAACTAAAAACATTCAAACGTAAAATAGTTAAAAAACTTTACTAATAAAAAGTTAAACGGAATAAAAAGTCAAACGAAAAACCACAAAAGTAAACCAAACATACCATGCTCACTTGACAGCCACAAAAAACTGAGGCGAAAAGGAGACAGGGTCACAGGGGAAAACAAAATTTTTTTAGTATGTAGGTATTCTAATTAATATAAAGGGGGTAACAGCTAGAATCAATATTTAAACTGGAGTTCAAAAATTTAATACACAAAGATTCGTAAATACGGAGGGAGGACGGGCATTTTAATGATTTAAGAATTTTAAAATTGTTAACAGAAATGTCACCTTACACTTGATAGAATGATTTCTAATAGCAGACTGTTCCTTTCTCGATAAAACTTTCCCTGTCCTATGGCTAATACTCATATGGGAGAAAAATCTCGCG
The DNA here is from genome assembly GCA_023014485.1 of Bathynomus jamesi. Lineage (NCBI taxonomy): Eukaryota > Metazoa > Arthropoda > Malacostraca > Isopoda > Cirolanidae > Bathynomus > Bathynomus jamesi. The sequence continues at coordinate 252,821 of JAJOZX010002490.1, forward strand.
TGGAAGGAACGAACTGTACTGCTAACGTAGTTCTCCTGGGAACACCCAGGGCAGGTAAACAAATAAACGACAGAACAGCTCATCGCAGGGGTGATTTTGTCCTTACATCGGAAAAAACATCCAAGGGTATTATTATTTACAAAAGCAACCTTAAAATCAGTGTGAAAATAAAATTTCCTCACAACACTCAACAATTGCTTTTTCACAAGTGTTAAAATGGTAGAGATCAGGTAAAACAAGATATTTACAATTCTTAGGAACATCATACGTTGGGATAAGGTTGGGGGAATATACATTATTAAGAAATTTACCAATAATACCTCCTACAAGATCCCGTGGAAAACCATTTTTAAAGAAAAATTCAGCAAGGAATTCAAACTCATTATGAAGCAGAGCAAAGTTTGAACAAATATTATAAGCTCTACGCACCAAAGTGCGAATGGAACTTAATTTGTAATTAAAGTCGCAAAAACTATAAAAATTAAAACCCAAACCCGTAAACGTAGGCTTCCGGTATGTAGAAATTAAAACGGTCGAACCAGATTTGGAGACCAAAACATCAAAGAAAGGAATAGAACCTTCAACTTCCTTTTCCTGCGTAAATACAATGTTCTTATGCAGTGTGTTCAGAAAACTTAGAAACTGAACTGATTGATTATCCGTTTGGAATAAAGCAAGCGTATCACCAACATAACGTCTGTACAATTTGGGCTTAAGGTGAGGGGGGCACTCACAGAAGGCCCTTTCCTCAAGATGCGACATGATGTTCCTAAGAATTGTAAATATCTTGTTTTACCCGATCTCTACCATTTTAACACTTTTGTGAAAAAGCAATTGTTGAGTGTTATGAGGAAATTTTATTTTCACACTGATTTTAAGGTTGCTTTTGTAAATAATAATACCCTTGGATGTTTTTCCCGATGTAAGGACAAAATCCCTCCTGCGATGAGCTGTTCTGTTGTTTAGTTGTTTACCTGCCCTGGGTGTTCCAAGGGGAACTACGTTGGCAGTACAGTTCGTTCCTTCCACGCGAGATTTTGCTCCCATATGAGTATTAGCCATAGGACAGGGAAAGTTTTATCGAAAAAGGAACGGTCTGCTATTAGAAATCATTCTATCAAGTGTAAGGTTGACATTTCTGTTAACAATTTTAAAATTCTTAAATCATTAAAATGCCCGTCCTCCCTCCGTATTTACGAATCTTTGTGTATTAAATTTTTGAACTCCAGTTTAAATATTGATTCTAGCTGTTACCCCCTTTATATTAATTAGAATACCTACATACTAAAAAAATTTTGTTTTCCCTGTGACCCTGTCTCCTTTTCGCCTCAGTTTTTTGTGGCTGTCAAGTGAGCATGGTATGTTTGGTTTACTTTTGTGGTTTTTCGTTTGACTTTTTATTCCGTTTAACTTTTTATTAGCAAAGTTTTTTAACTATTTTACGTTTGAATATTTTTATTTTTAAGTTTTATTTTTATCACTCGTATATTTTTTTGTCATTTATATAATTTTTACTTTTGATTTGATTTTGGCTTATGCCTATTTTCTGCTTTGTAATTTTAATTTTTATTCTTGAACAGTTTTAATTTTGTACTTTAAATTAATTTTAGTTCTCGACATTCATATATTTCTGTCATGTATTAATTTTAGCTTTTATTTATTAGGCCTTGAAAATGGGTAGAGTTGCCCGAAACGTCGGCTGCAGCCAAATATAATGACTTTTTTGCTGTACGTCTTCGTTTTTATCCTAAATATATGCATGTATGTATGTGTGTGTGTGTGTGTGTGTGTGTGTGTGTGTGTGTGTGCACTTTATTTTTTTATCTTTTCTCTGAAAAACCTTCAATTAATTTTTCACTCAATTACTGTCCAAAGAGTGCTTTCATGCTTTCTTGAACAAGCGATTTATTCTAATTAAATTAAATAAACATGAAAAAGAAAAGAAAGAATTTGTATAATATGTAGATTTATTTTGATGTCTATTCTTCGTTTACAAAATCACATTTCTTTCGTCAGATATGAAACTTTACTAATAAAAATAACCAACTTCGTAATATTTCTGATTGAACTTTATTACAATTCTAAGCTATTAAAAATTGCTGCTGTACAACTTCTTTTATTCATGAATAGTTTTGCAAATGCACGACGGTTACGAGACTATGGGTAGATTGGGCCGTAGGGAAAGTGCGGCGTAGTATATCCCAACCTTTATAACCAAGTTGACATTAATCTTTTAGCCAGTGAAAAAGGTTTACATCTTTAATTGACAAAAATAAGAGAATTAAATGTAATTAATCGTAATACATTTGGGACCTAAACCTGGGATTAGATACTGTTTATATTTAAAACAACTTCTGAAAGGAATTTGAAAATATTGAGACAAATGAATATATAAAACTTGTCATTATACAATAAATATTAGGCCCTTTATTCACATTTTAGTATTATTATATGCTACAGCTGATATTCTTCTATCTCCAATCAAACTTAAAAATATCAAAAACAATTCCATTAGTTACTATAATGTAATACAAATGCAAATATAATACTTTAAAAAAATCAGTATGAGTCTTTTCCATTGGAACAAATTATGTGGATTTAAGATCTAAACAGTCGTCCCATTTCATGCTTTCTTTCTTGCATTTATATAAAATCTTTATGCATATATAAAAAAATACACGTTTTACATGTTTTAACTCATCATTTTTTATTACTTAGAAATGACAGTGCAGTTATTATATTTTAAAACTGTGCCTATAATTTTGGATTAAATTTTACTTCGTTTGTAACGTAAAGGCATCATGAACAAATTTGAAAATTTAATACACTGCCAAGATGAAATTCTAATCACTGAAGGCAGAGCACATAATGTATATTCTCTCCATTTTCTCCTCAAAAATAAAGGGGTAATGATGATAAAGTATTATTACACTTCAGCAAGTTTTCTAACCTCGGCAATTTCTTTTATTTTGGAGGCAAAGTCTTCGTTCACGTCTTCTTGTGCTTTTATAAGTCACTCTTTACAATGTAATTGAATTCTAATGTTATAATTTCAGTCACTAACTAGAGGAAAGTTTATATATACGTCTAATACTCTTTCCTTCCTAAACACTATAATTTCAGTTAATGAATGTTCTCAGGTTCGAAGTAATTGGGTAGAACATGAACTTCGCTGTGTGGGAAGTGAGGTTTTGAATACCGTATTTATATTATTTTGTATAATTTATTGTTTATATTATTAATGCATAATATTTATTATTATTATTATTATTATTATTATTATTAGTTTAATTAAATTTTAAATAAATTTTTCTCTTCCGTGTTTACTAACGAAAATATGAACAACACTCCCGATCCCGCAATCATGCTCAATGACGATCATTTAAAGCGTCACTTAGAAATTAATAAATCAAAGTTTTTCAATGCAGCTTTCGACTCATTCCAAACTAAAGGCACGGTTTATACTTTGTTTATTAAATTAGGATGATATTATATCTACCGCATTTTGTATATAATTGAAGTAGAGATGAAATCTTTGTTCCCTGTGTCTCCTGATAATTTTGAGATAAGTATTACCTAGAACCTTAGAACATTTCAGATCATTCAACAGGGTCACGACATTGAATATATGTTCATACGTTGCGTTTTAACTTTTTACTATCTTCAGCCTTATAGGCCAGATATTTCTTTACCCATAGAAGACGCTTGAAAGACGCAGTTGAAAGAAGATGAATGGTCGGAATGATCTCGTGCCTTCCTCGTTTTTCTGACTGTTCTGAAGTTATATGAATACCGCTGTCCCGAGTTTGTCACTAAATGTAAATGAGGTCTTCCCAAAATCTTTTTTTTTATGCATTTTTAAAAGTTGGGTGTCAACTCGAGCAGTTGTATCCCTTTTATTTCCAACTTTTCCATCAGCCAAGTTTCACATATTCCCTTTGTGTTTACATAGTTAATAATGGTTCCAACTGTTGGTTTCCGTATAGTTAGGTAATTAATAACTTTTGGTTCAAATTGTACTTAGATAACTAGGTATCTCTTTGTCACACTGACAAGCAAGAGAATCGAAAACACTAACTATTTATTATATTTTCTGAAGGAGAATTTATAACAAGATGTGTACTACTGAGACAAATGAATGCAGCAAATAATGACAGAACAGAAGCCAGATTCAGCAATATCTGTCAATGAAGTTAGTATCCTATTCTTTTTCACCACTACTATACATTTAATATATTAAAGTTCGGAATTTCAAGGGCGCGTTTCGGAGTCAGTGTTTGGGAACATTTGCTCTGTTTTATTACATTTTATATTAATTTTAAAAAATACAAAATAATTCAGTAGAATCATCTCATACAGCTCATCAACCCTTCACATTTCTGTTTTTCCTGTGCAGTAAGTCCGTTATTATTAAGTTGTTCCAGTACTATAACTTGTAAGAATATTATGATGTTTGAGTGTAATTTACAAAGTCTGTAATTACAGATGTCATATTGTCTTTGCTGAGGATGTCTCCTTTATATTCTGTGCACTGAAATTGATTCAAAATGACAACATACGTTGCAATGAACCCGACAATCTGAAAAGTAAAATTTCTAATCTAAATTAATGATTACCAGCTGCAACGAAATACAAAAAAAAAATCACATTGTACACGAATTAATATATGGTAAACTGCAGGGGTGGTTTCAGACTTACAGAGAGGGGAAATATTAAAATAACAAAACACTGAACAGCAGTATGTTGTAGATATGAAAAAATTGAGGAAAGTAAGACACGAATCAACTTAATTATGGCCGATATTTTCAGTTCAGCAAACTTACCTCTACAAGTCTAGCCTTTGTTAAGATAAAGAGTCTTCCCATATTAAACCCATTGTACTGGGTAATAATAGATATTAGATTTGTAATCTGGAATGCATAAAGAGAGAGTCTTAAATATGTTTTAAAAAATTATTCTTTAATAATATATTTAAGTAACATTATTAAGTGTCCTTACCCATTATTTCCCTTTGTTTCACGTTACGTCATTTAGTAACTAAATATGTTTTGCCTTTACACTTAAATACTATGATAGATTTGACCAACCTGTCGGTCACCAAGTATTTTTAAACAGTCGCAAAGCAGAAATAGGCATTTTTTCAAAATTTCAATAATTATAGAAAAATTTTATATAAAAAAGAAAGTGTCAATGCAAATGCACACAGTGATTGATATTTCATAACTATTTACGTGAATCTAATTTCTTACCTGAGGCAAGATGGCTACACCCAAGGCTATGAAGGAAGATTGGTCAAACTTTGAAAAGTTTGCAATTTTGTCCTTTCTTACAATTTAGTATAGTAACATTAATGACGTGGGATATGATGCAATTGTAAGGTATGGAATTGGTGAGGGGTGGAAAGCAGTTGAGTACAGATAGGAATGAGTACATCATCCTTCGTGGTCAAAATCTAAGAGTATCTCAATTCCTCAGAAGGTTGGACGACCCTGCCTATAAATTTTTTAATACAGTTTGAATGTAGCCTACATTAAGAAAAATTTATTGACAGTGATCAAGAGATAGAGTATATATCTCGTAAAATTATAAAATGAGATTTGCTAAATCCTGTATGTGAAACACTATGAATTCAGTGGCAAATACTTATTTAACGGTCTGGTGTGATATTGTTGTTTCGTTTAAACTTTTACTTTTCTCTCTGATTTAGTTGAGAGGTGCATGCTACTGGTCTCCAATAAACCTTAGCCCCCCCCCGCCCATGGCCTAAACCATTAGAGGTACAGTAAAACTAAACATACCTTACAAAAGAGAATTTAATCCTGCATTTAATGAGAAACAATTAAAACTTGGTGTTCCCGCCATTGGCTTCCAAGACAGCCTGAATTCGCTTTGGGTAGCTTGCCAAAAGTGACGTGAATAGATCTTGATCTTTACGCAAATTTGCTAAAACAGTTTCCATGTGTTGCGTCATTGTATCCTTCGAAAATCGATTTGCTGCAGGTTCTTGAAACAAGAGACATTCAACCTTGTCTTTAATAACTGATCCAATGTGTTCACAGACGTTCAGGTCAGGAGAATTTCCTGGCCATTCTTCATTTCCAAAGAAATCGATCTCATGGTTCCGCAACAACTGTTGAGTGGCTAATGCCTTAAAGCAAGGGGGCCTTATCGTGCAGAAGTGTGACCTGATCGACATCCATAACATTGTTTGGGTTTCTTAGAAAAGGAATGACATGCCGGGATAGAATAATATCACGAAAATACTGTCCATCCCAACTCTGACCATTTGGCTTCAGCATCCACATGAGCTTCTTTGCAGTGAACAAAACAAACACACCAACACAGTCTGGACTTTTTAATAATTCGCGATAATGTTCATTGTCATCGATTTCATCTGGTGTTGTGGCCCACACTCGATCATTTTGGTAGTTAGGCCGACGTGTTACGTAAACAAAAAATTCATCGGAGACAGCTAAATGCATGAAATCATCCACATCCCAATCTTCAAGATAATGGGCAAACCACATTCTGTCATCGATATTAAGTTGAGTTTTTCTTGGCTTTGGAAGTTCATGCCAAGGCTTTAAACCTTGCCTATGACAGTACAGTCGAATGATCTCACCACTAACGATCCTTCCTCTCAACACTTTGATCTCTCTAGAGAGTTTAGCACCGCTGTTTTTCCGCTTACGCGTACCGCTTTCAATGATGTCCTTTGTTTCCTGAGAGAGTGGCAAATTTGGGCGCCCAGATTTGGTTGTATCCATTTCACATTCATCCAAAGTTTTATTCCAATTTCTTTTGACGAAGTCCTCACTTCTTCGCAACTTTTTGGCAACCCATGAACGTGTTATAAAGGTGGCTCCAGCATCATGAGCTTCCCGAAATGTTATTGCTCGTATGCGATCTATCACACGTTGCCTCTCCGAATCACCAATTAATTGAGAAGCCATTATTTTATCACTTTATCAGCTAGAGTAATTTTAATACCTGCAATAAATAAAGAATTTTATATATTTTTATAATCACTAAAAACTATTTCGATGTAAGTAAACATATAAACTGCAAATAGGGGGGGCTAAGGTTTTTTGGAACCCCTTACATCTCTCTCAGCGGAGTGCATGAAAGCAAATGACACGAAAATCTAATCTATTAGAAAATCTAATAATAAAATTATACTTCCATTAAAATTAATAGTGAATTTGTTTAAATGAAATTAATTCAGAAGACACTTTGATATCCATTCCAAATTCATCGTCCCTTCTTTATTAAAAGAGAATTATTATGAAGATATAATATTAAACTCGTTACCCTATACTAGGGTGGATCGATTTTACATTTCTTTCGATTTCCATATTCTAATAGAGACAAACACTTGCGCATGCATGAGAAAATAGCCTCTGCAAAATCTTAGCTTAATAGGTAATCATCTTCTGCCCCCGGCAGAGCGATGAAAATCATATTTTAGTAGTCAAAAACGTATTTTTAAACCCTAGCCTAGTCATAAAATTTTGCGTGTGTGTTATTTCATGCCTAAGCAACGATATAAATGATATGGGAAATATATAAATGCATTATTTGTCTTAAATAATGCATTTATATATTTCCCATAGCATTTATATCGTTGCTTAGGCATGAAATAACACACACGCAAAATTTTATGACTCTAGGCTAGGGTTTAAAAATACGTTTTTGACTACTAAAATATGATTTTCATCGCTCTGCCGGGGGCAGAAGATGATTACCTATTAAGCTAAGATTTTGCAGAGGCTATTTTCTCATGCATGCGCAAGTTTTTGTCTCTATTAGAATATGGAAATCGAAAAAAATGTAAAATCGATCCACCCTACCCTATACAGCCTATTATCGCAGGTGAAATACCATTAATTATGTAGCCATATAAAAAAACGGATACAGTAATTACATACTTTACACATAGTCTGTAGGTAGAAGTATTTATGAGGCCAGGACTGCTTTCATAGCGTTTATATTTACATTTCCGTACTGTACAATTCTAGCCTAGCCAGAATAAATTGAGCATCCGTGCAACAGAAGTAAATTATAGCATGACTCATAAAATGCACTTTAGACGAACGCAAAGTAGGTAAAACAGAAAATTTATGTAGCTTTTTTCCATAGACTACAGTACATGAAGGGCTGGGGCACGTCTTAGCTGATAGTCAAGTTAGCTTATTTGCGTGACAATAATTTGCGATATTATAAACTGTCTTACTTGTAAGTCCAAGGTCTTGAGCTATTTGCTTTTCACTATGTCCACAGTCCGACTGTCCAAATTCGTCAGAACCCCTAAATGAAAATATATCAGCGCACCAAGGTCTAAAAGGTATCATTAACGTTCTACAAGTCTTTCGACGCACGTTACTTTCTACTTATAACCTAAGCAAGGCTTTGCGCATAAAACCTGCTCTTTGAATGATTTTTCAGATTTTGGGGGAAAGAGTTTTATTATGCTGTATGTAAACTGATATCAAATAAATAAAATTTTACGTTCACTTACCTCCTCTTGGGATGTCCTATCTTCTACTAATGCTTGCATTCTCACTAATACCAACGATAATCTTTCTTTCTGAAAGAAATTTTGCATTATTCATGTAAAAATTAGAGGCTTCTCCATATATGCTGAGATAATCTTAGATCCTTAAATGATTTCTTCGAAAGTTTACGATCAATTTGAGCGTCAGAAGATAGGAACAAGTTACTGAGTCTACAAGTAAAAACTGACATGGGACAAATCGCGATAAAATAACAGCGGAAACAGTCTGAGAAACAAACGGAAAATAGAACTATTGCAGTCGAGCATGCCATTTTTCTCACTTAATTTTTTTAACTTTTCATATAAATTTTTTAAAAAATAGGCCTAATGATCCATACATATATTATGAAATATAATGTATTGTCAAAATTTGGTAATTTATACTGTATTTAGCTTTAAGTATTCAGTTTTATATCTGCAAGCGCGCAGTAAGACAATTTTAGACCTTACCTGCGACTGGAATTGATCTGGTACAACGCAGAGAATAGTTAGAGTTGCAAAAGAATAACAAGCAAGAAATGCTTTATGAAAATATCTGTTTGGGTAAACAGTGAATGAAAATAACCCCACAATAAGACTAATTATACAATCCAAAAATATGAGAATGATTGGCCATGCGAAGTAGTAACTTAAAAGTTCAATAAATAAATTAGTCTTGAACAAAGCTTCTCTCACGTTTTCTAGAAGCTGAAAGGAAATGGTTATTCGTGAGTTGATAATAATATTGTGGTAATATCTGTTAAAAGTTTTACTCTGTTTCTGAACTTCAGGATATTTCTCGTATAAAGATCTCCAATAAATTTGCTTGTTATTTCCATTTTTAAATTCAGAAAACTCAGTAGGAGACGAGTTACCTTTGTCAGATCGATTGGCAAAGAAGTGCAAAACGTTGTCATCTATTTTACAGTTATCCACTAGAAATTTCGTAAGATGAGCATAATAGGCGACAGTGACTTTAGCAATGGCATAAAACAAATAAGTTGGGGTTAGTATTACCATTGCTTTCCATAGGAATAGGAACAGTGAGTAAACAGCCAAAATAGTAGATAAGGGAATGTTTTCATCCTGCTCAACTAAATCACACGAGACTATACCCTTTAAAATGTACACAAACATTGTAATATGCTGAACAATCATCGCCATTTTAAAGATATGATCTGGCTCCTGATTTTTGTGAATATTCTCAAACTCCTCAAATACTTCGTCAAATAATATCAACATATTGATGAGCAAGCCATCTTGACGCATGAGGATGATGCTTATTGAAAATAAGCACAAGATTTCGATAAAGACATTAACAGATTCGGCAATGTTAAGAGTTTTTGATGTTTCTGGATACAAATAAATGAACAAATATAATATAGGAATGGAAGCAGCAAATAATATATCTAAAACGAAAATAACGTTGGCCCAGATTGTCCAGAATGGATCTTTTTTCAGAGGTGAAAAATAATGAAGTTTCTTTAATTGTTGTTTCTCACAATTTGGAACAGACTGATCGGAATCAGATAAATAAGATGGAAGAAAATACTCAGAATGTCTTTGCTTATTAGAATTATCATCTTTATCTTCTTTTTCATCGTAGTTTCGTCTTTCTTCATCTTCAGTTCTTTGTTTCTGCTTCTTCACCGTCGTGTAAGTGCAACCGCCAATTATTTTCATTACTATTAACCACCCACAAATTAACTTCACAGGAATCATGTTATAAGTAAGTTTTGTATCAATGCGTTTTTGTATATTCACCTGATGATGTCAAATGCTGTTAATAATACATTCGTAGTTAAAATTATATTTTTCTCGTATATCCACAATATTACTTTTCACAAACACTTCTTCTTCAGCATTTACGTTCTAGAGTTGTTAGCACAAACTGAATTAAAAAATACAAAAGAGCCTTGTTTTAGTCGATATCAGCTGTAATCACACTTATCTTATGCAAATATATTTCAGCTTCATATGCTGTCGATATCACACGATATTATAAAAAGCACAAGAAACCAATAAACGATTTTTATAAGAGCTAAATCAATATCGGAAAATCATGCAACAAAGGAGGTCCACGAATAACAACATTATAAAGAGGTAATGCTGACGTTTATTAAATGCCTTATCAAATTATTAGTTTAATTGATATCGCTAATGAAGGTGTCGTAAATAAAAATTAAATATACAGAGGGATGCCAAAAGTAAATAGACACATTAGATTTTTCCATAGCTTTTGATTTGATAATAAAAGTTGATAAATAATAAGACATGTATTGAATCAATATATTTAAATTCGTGTTGCTCTTCCCTTTGCATTATGTAAAGCTGATACATGTTCTGGCACTCCATTGATGAGCTTTACCATTTGTTTTTAGAAATAATCATTGTGGTGTCTATTTACATTTGTCAACTCTCTGTACATCTTTAGTTAAAAATTTACTTTAAGTTATTTATGTTTATAATATTTTAACATTTAACTTTTCTTTGTAACTTTCCGAATGTATAAAACTCTCTTTTGAATTTCAGAGATTTAATCTTTGATCTCAAAGAAACCATAATAATAATAATCATATCCATTGGGTATTATCCAATAACATTTAAAATTTTAACAAAAGTTAATTGCTGGTACAATCTGACCAATTCTAAGATCTCTTGTACGACTTATATCATAAAATTTTGAAGAGACAAGTTATAATATATTTTGAATATATGACTCATTCTCTTTTCCTTTATAGACGTAATAAACTCGTCGAGATCGATATAAAAATTATTTAATAATGCAATAAAATGAAACAAAGATACAACGATGCATCAATCATCTTTAGAGGAAATTTACAATGAAGTTGATATAATGATTACACCGAAAAATCAGTTTGTTTGACTAGCAGTCAGTATTCTACCGGTGATTAATGTCAAGAAGTTGCCAAAGTCAAGTCTGTGTACAGTGTGATTTTATTAATTAAAATAATATATATTTCTTATTTGTTATTTTTAGACAATTAACTTCACAATTTTTTTATTATTTCTTTAAGTACTATGTCTCAGCAATGTCCCAACAAACCAGTGTGTATCTCGGTATCAAGCTCATTGATTACGACATTTCTAAGTTCGTCCTAACGAATTAGATTGTTAATGATGTGCCATTTGTTTTCTTGTGTGTCCCAAAACCTTGATGTGCATTTAATCATCATTACATCTGATGAACCCTACAGTAGATCACAGATCTATTTTAGAGGAAGCGATACTGACACGTTAGGTAATTTAAACTATAGCCGTTCCAAGATTCCAAGGATTAATGCATGATTATTGGTTTTTACTTGGACATAGTAAAACAATACAAACAATCCTCAGGAGAGGAATACTTTCTTGGACGTCCTCATATATGTATGAAATGCTTTTTAATATGTTTCCATTTATTTTGATATGTAATTTATCTGTATCTGTAGAGTGTGTGTAGAGCTAATATATTTTCATTTCGAAATGAGTACATGAATAATTAAAAGCGAATTAAGAAAACTCGACGGGAAAAAATGTTTTTCGCAACATAATTATTGATGATATTTCAATAGCTAACTCCTTAAATAATAGCCGATAATCTTCGCTTATAATTACAAAATAATGATAAATTACCGTTCGACTGCATTCCACCCGGCCCATAAAATTCTTTTTCCTTTATTTTTACTACTTCTGGAGAGGTCCAAAATATGGTTGGTAAATTGAAAAGTACAATTAATAACATTCATAACAGCCATGTGCCGATAATGAAGCTTGTTAAAGAAAAAATGTTCTTAACTTTGGTTAAAATGAAGTAAAATTATCAAATTTATATTTCCATCACTGCTAAAAACTGGTTGTATAACACCCCTTTTAAATGGAAGTGATCCTGCGCTAGCCACTAATTATAAACTAACCAGCATGTTTATTATTTACATTCAGAAATTTTTTTTAGAACAGTGTAAAAACAAAATACACCAACATTTAGAATCACATAATTATTCTCTCCGCATCAACATGGTTTCTCTAGGAGAAAATCGACTAAAATGGGTATCTAAATGGAACAAAGAAATCTTTATTGCTCTAAATAAGGGTTTTTGATGGACTACGCCACAGTATCCAACTTAACAGACTATATCGTTAGGGCTCTAAAGAAGCTATAAGTGATTGGTTTACAAGATATTTGTCCAAAAGATATCAGTGTGTATCATTAAATAATGTCTGTTTAGCTAAATTGCTTGTAAAACATGATGTACCTCAGAACTCAGTGTTGAGTCCACTGTTATTTTTATTGTATACAAGTCACCTCCAACGCTCTTCTGATATATTTAAACGCATAATGCTTGCAGATGACCCAAAGTATTTTTGGGTCACCTGAAGATCAGGGCCCCCCCAGCCTTCTTTAATTAGCTTTATAAGGTTAACTAACGAAAATATCACGACCTAACCTAACCAATCGTCAAGGGCGTACAGTTGACCTAACGATTGGTTAGGTTAGGTCTGATATTTTCGTTAGTTAGCCTTAGAAGGCTAACTAGAGAAGGCTGGGGCCAGTACCGGCCCCAGCAAATGCGAGGCCCAATTCGAGATTTTAAAAGTGGGGCCCTAAGGTTAAAGTTACCTACCCATAGTGGGTGCATGTTTACTGAAAGAAAAGAACAATGATTCAACAACAAATATCATTTATTTTGGATGTGATCACAAGGAAACCTTTCTGGCTTTCATAGTGGCAAATTCGGCAATGAGGTCTGTATAATTACAGTTTCTTGCAATGTCGTTTTCAATGGAGAGGATCGCCAGATTACCGAGTCGATCCTGCAGCAGTTCTGATTTCCATCGTATTTCATGCCGTATTTAATTTACCACTCAAAACCAAAATATTTTTTTATACTGTACTCATTATTTGCGGGGCCTCTAATAGCGCGGGGCACAAAGCAGCCGCTTTGCTTGCTTTGCCCAAAGGCCGGCCCTGGCTGGGGCCCCTGATCTTCGGGTGATCCGATGTTTATATTGCGAAGGATACATTTAAAACAGAATTTATCAAATTCGTGGACTGGTTTACAGACATATACTGAACACCAATGAAACGAAATTTTTACTCAGTCACAAATAAAATATTTTCATGACCCGAATTGTTCATTCTGACGAAAGTCAAGCTTTTTACCCAACCATAGACTTACAGCTTACATCTCTTAAAAGTGTTGCAATAATATTTGAACTTATACATAACTATATTAGCTCTGCATCAAACTCTCGTTCTTCCTTATATGATGTATTGCAACCTTGCATGGGGAATTTCTGCTGACAGCGCTTTAAACAGTATCTTCATTATTAAAAAACGAGCAATAAAGATATTATCTGATGCTTATTTAAATGATAATAATACATTCTTTAAAGTGTTAAAATTATTAAAGATCAAAGATGCAATAAAAATAGCACATTTCATTTTTGAGACTGCGTTCTTAGTTATGTTAGGATGTATGGCACTTAAAGATATTCAGAGATTTGAATATTCCACACAAGAGAAACCCCCAATCCTTCCTTAATGGAATTAGTTTAAAATTTCATTAAATGTAACCTTAAGCTGGATTCAACTCTCATCAATTCGAGTCAGGAACAATTACAGTAATGCAAATTTTTTGATATTTTGTATATTTTCTAATCTTATTTCGGATCACCTGAAGATCAGGGTCCCCAGCCTTCGTTAGTTAGCCTTATAAGGCTAACTAACGAAAATATCACGACTTAACCTAACCATCTTTAGGTCAACTGTACGCCCTTGATGATTGGTTAGTTAAGTCGTGATATTTTCGTTAGTTAGCCTTATAAGGCTGACTAACGAAGGCTGGGGGCCCTGATCTTCAGGTGATCCCTTATTTCTTCTGTCGCATGACAGAAGTAGTGAAGTATTGGCTATAATCGGCTAAAAAGAGAGTTTAGGGATAAATAAAAAGTGAGATCGTTTTACAAAGTTTATACAACAATTCTATTCATCTTCACATAATCTAAATATTTGAGAAGAGCTTGGGGGTTCAAATGAAACTGACCTGACCTATTGAGGATTTGGAAAGGTGTCTGCTATATGAAAGATTAAGGCAATTATACCTATTTACTCATAACTACATATACTTTGATGCGTATATATCGACTGATTTAATCTTTTAATATATTAAAATACATTTATTTTAAATACACGGGTTTATTTATGTATAATGATTGATGCTCAAAAGATACATTTATGCGTTATAATAAAGTAAGTAATGTTGAGTAAGATAGAACTATTCAACACATGCCCTAGATCCTTATACTGAGGTATAGCAATTAGCCAGACTATTTTAACTTACAGTAAAAAAAAAATTTGGTGAAAGAACAGTTAAAAAAAACTCTTACATTTATATATACGTATTGTAAACGTAGTCATACATAGTGTTCAACATGTTTTCATATTATTTTATGTAAATACAATTAATCTTAAATGTTCTTTCAAATTAAATTATTATACAAATGTTAAATAAATTTTTTTTTTAATGTTATCCGAAAAAAATTCATATTTTCTTTCATAATAAAACTATAAGAGTAAGACATTAAGTAAGAACTTTGAAAGCAAAATTCGTTAATGTATACTATTACAGGGTACATAAGTCCATTAATTATCCTTCACTATGCGTAATTTTAACTTCAGTTTTTGCGTTCCAATTCCTTACGTTCCTGCGGGTGTGTAATCCAAATTCGTTAATCATGGAAACCGCAGGCAACCATTAGTCAAAATTTATGTAATTTTAGACTAATCTAGTGAAAAGGAAGTAGCCATTTAAGAAGTTGAGAATAAACGTAACCATTACATGAAAACATTGTGGATTATTTACTTAATGCTAAAGTTCGTTTCTTGTCACAAGGACATTCAAATCTATTCGTACATAAACACACAAAATCCAAAAATTAAGGGAAAAATTTAAAGATAATAAAGTAAACCAAATTACTTTTAAAAATTATTAATTTTAACTAAGTAAGTGATGATAACGTTATTATTTTGTTTATCAAATAATTAATAATTACGTAATAATTCAAAAAAACTAAAAATTTTGAGAAAGTTCTACAGACTGGCTTTTAGAATTACTAAATGCATCTCTCTTTGCGAGTTACCCAAAACATTAATTATAGGTTAAAAGTACTTTTGTCTCAGTAAATTAAAGTGATTGTACTCTATTAAGTATTTAGAGAGGAAATTTTCAAACATTATAAAGGGCTTTCATCACCTAAATGAAAAATCCGTTATTTTCAAAGTGGTTTCACCTTTTTATCTTAACGTCGATTAAACCAAGTTCAGTCTCACATCATAACTAAGACTTAGAAAATTTCTTATTGTGAAAAACAATTGTATTTTAATTATTATTATTATTATTATTACATACTGTATATATGTTAATATTGCAGCTATTTTACTCGAGGTATAATTGTGGAAAGAAATTCATCGAAAAATATAAAATATCAGAATAAACTAAAAAATTACTAGTTGGTAATATTTTAATTCTTCAAATTTAAATTTTTCGACCAACTTTTTTCTGCAACTATACATTTACGTCAAGTGTCTGTTAATTATTTTTATAAAGAGCCCATAACTTGGACATATTTTGGCCCGTACCAAGAATGAATTATTGCAAACTTTAAAGGGAGTAAATTTATCGACGAATATATTCAAGTTTTGTTTTTCTCTTTCTCAGTTTAATTCCGAAAATTTGTTTCGATCGAAACACCTCACCATCAATCATCAATCATTGATTGCAAACAAAGCTTCTTTATTCTGCCTTCCTTAGTTCCGGGAAATTATTATTACTTATTATTATAATTATTATTATTATTATTATTATAATTATTATTATTATTATATTATTATTATTATTTAAATTAAGGTAACAGAAGTTATGCATTTTAAATGTTTGAATATTTTACTTTTTCATCAGCTGAAAATTTATATATATATATATATATATATATATATATATATATATATAATATATAAAGGAAGAGTAGAACAACAAATGCATAGATGACCATCTAACCAATGCTTTCCGCAATCATATATAAAATAATTCTACAAAATAAACGTTGATTACATTTACAAATCAAAATTTTAAAGAAACGAAAATGACTACATGATAAATAAATAAAATTTGTCAATTTCGATGAATATGTTTAAGCTGTTATAAATCTGGAAACAGAGACCAAAAGGTTATGATTATTAAAAATAAAAATTAGAAAAATGACATTACACATTATTATCACAGGTACTACTATAAGGGTGAAAAGACTTTTCAAAAGTAGGGAGGTAATAGCGATAGGTGGTTCGTTGGTTGGTTAAATTCTCATAAAATATTTAGATTGTGGAAAGGAGTGTATTCATTTAAGTCTTATTTGTTTTAAAAAAGCAACATTGTTTCCAGAAGGGATGGATCGTGTCTATTAGTTGTGGAAAGTATTGTGAAATTTTCCGATTTATTGTAATTAGATGGTTCCTCTGATGAGAATGCGAGTGGATGTTTGAATGGGATGGTTAGTGAGTCTATTTCAACTGCGGTTATTGAAACTTTTATGTTCATCAATGCAAATTTGTAGTTGGCAAAAGGTTATACCAATATATGACAATGTGCACTCGTCACAAGTGTATTTATACACAATCGAATTGTACACAATTTATACACAGTTCCAATTCCTCTATCTTTAAATTAAAAAAAAATTAGTGGAAATTACAACTTAAAGTGAAAATATACATAATATTAATTTGGAGGTAAAATTTATTAATTAATTTATTAATTTTGCTTATTAATATAGGAAGATGTCTTTCTTTTACACAATATGCTGGCGATCCTTGGTTTTATTCGAAAATTTAGCGTTAAGATATTTCTTTACGGTATACTATCGATGAGTTCTGAGTGAAAAACCGTTAGCTAATAAGAATGTTTAAGATATTCTACCTCAGTATGGTGAAGGTTGTATTTAGAACAAATTTCGTAAGGACAATTAAAGAGAGTGATTATGTTGGTATCTGAAGGGTGCAAATCTGTCAAATTTCTTTCCTAGGCCGGTAAACGTTGGTTTAAGATAAAATAAAGTCAATAAATGATTATTACTGTGGTCATAATATTAATATCGAAGAAGGACGGGGAATTGTTGGTTTCAATTTCGGAAGTAAACTTGATATTTCTTAATTTAGAATTTAAATAATTACGAATGAGGTCAATATGGTCTGGGGTTTTAAATGAAATGAAGCAGTTGTCAAATATCTGAACTTTTCTAGCATTTTACTAGTCACTCTTTCTCATGAGAAGTGGGAAATAAATTGGCGAGGGTAGGGCTAAGGTGTCCTCCCATTAAAACTTAGTCTACTTGTCTGTACTATTATTTATTAAATAAGAAAATAAAATATGTGGTGATTTCTAAAAGTGAGCGTAAGTTCTCAACATTTAAATTAAGAATTTCGAATCTCAGAAGATCAGTGTTTAAACTGATAGTTTCATGATGTTGGTAAAAGTTTGCCATAACTCTGTCATCGGTATTATTCATTTCGACAACTTCTTTAGCGAAAGAGGAAAAATGTTTGGTAGCGTATTCGTTTGTAGTAATAACACATGAGAATGGAAGAAAGAATTTTGCTAAATAATTAAATAAACCGATAGTAGAAAGGATTGGGAGATACGGGGAGATGTTTTGGTAGACTTTCCACAACTAACAAACAGGATCTACCTCTTTTCACTCTAAATAGAAGTAGACGTTCCGTTAGACGTTTCATTGTCCCAGTTTTGTGAATTCTGAAATATCTAATGTCTTTCATGCATTTGTTAATTTTATTTATTTCGCTAGGCTTTGGCTGGGAAAGTCTTTCAAGGTTAACCCATTAAAACATTAACACCCAAAGTCCGTTTTTTGGTACACATTTTAACACTACAATTTAGGTTAGGACTTAAAAGTGAAATTTTGAAATATTAATTTTTAATTTTTGTGTAAATTTAAAATTTTCTGTATCAGATAACTATTTCATGTTTATTTAAAGTCTCTGAAGGTGAATATATCAAGAAATAAAAAAATAAAATAAAATAAAAAATAGTTTTCGTCCATAATGGGTTAAGAACCAACCTGTGACCTTGAACCTAGCCTTAGACCAAGGCCTCTTGGTATACAGTAGGCCTATCCTAGGTTCAGACTCAGAGTTAGACAGCCTATATTTGAGAAAAAAACATTGATAAATTAGAACGGGTTTGGGCTAGAGCAACCGAAATGAATCCAGAAGTGAGAAGTAAAATATTTTAGGAAAAATTATCTGAACCAGATTCACTTGAAAAGCGTTGACTTATAGTAGAATTAATTCGAGTATTTAAAACTAATAAGTATGGTTGATAATGTAAATTACAGGAAGTTTTTGTTAGTGATAAAGAACCAGTTACAAGAAGAAATGAATATAAATTGAAAGTCAAAAGTTCATAAGAGTAATGCTGTGAAACAATTCTTTTTACTGTATGTAAATTTAAACTTAAATTTAAACTCCTTAAATTGTCATGCATCAGACATTTTATTGTCAGACAACTCATTGGACACTTCATTAGACACTACGGATTAATCCTTTTAATTGCTTAAATTGGGACAGTTTAGATATTTCAATTAATTTATTGAAGTGTCTAACCAAATGTTTAACTAATGTTTAATGTCTAATGCATTAGACATTTCAAAATTTACAAAACTGGGACGATGAAACGTCTAACGAAACGTTTATCTCTATTTAGAGTGAAAAGGAATAGATCCTGTTTGTTAGTTGTGGAAAGTCTACCAAGTGAAAACATCTAATTCGGCTAATTTTTTCTCAAATATTTGACTTCTCGATTCTGGATTCACTTTGGTTTCTCTAGTCCGAATCCTTTCTAACATAATGTCTTTTCTCAAGTATAGGCTGTCTAACTCAGAGATTGAACCTAAGGTAGGCCTCCTGTATACCAAGAGGCCTAGGTCTAAGGCTAGGTTCAATGTTACAAGATGATTCTTACTCTTGAAAGACTTTACTAGCCAAAGACTAGCCAAATAAATAAAACTAATAAATGCATGAAAGACACATGGACGACCTAAGCCTACATTGAATAAATGAATAAATGCACAAATATAATAATATTTTTCTCATCTTTTCGAGATAGCTATAAATACGAACACTAAGTATATTGTGTCACACTTTCAAACAATTTTTAACCACAGTGCTTACACGTCATGGGGAAAATAAGAGAAAACTAACTTATTATACAAATAAAATGTTTAATTTCTACGTCTTCGTATATCTGAAACATTTAAGCACCGTTTTCGAATATTTGAAATACCTAGTAAACATTTCAAAATACCTATTATTCATTTCAGAAAGTGAAGTTCATCGTGAGATGCCGAGTAGATGTTTCATTTATATAACCAAACGTCTATTACCATTTAGAGTGTTGGAAACAATATTGAGTTTTTAAAAAGAAACCAGATTTAAATGAATACACTCCTTTCAACACTCTAAATATTTTGACATTTTAACCAACCAACCAACCACCTATCGCTATTACCTCCCTACTTTTAAAAAGTCTTTCCAGTTTTATAGTAGTACCTGGGATAACAATATGTACCTGAAACCGTTCGAAAATATTTATAATGTTATTTTTATTATTTTTATTTTTAACGATCATAACCTTTTAGTTTCTGTTTCCGTATTTGTAACATCTTAAACATATTCATCGCAATTGGTAAATTTTATTTACTTATTATATTGTAATTTTCGTTACTTTATAATTTTGACGTGTAAATATAATCAACGTTTATTTGTACGATTATTTTATATGTGAATGCGGAAAGGTTTCATTAAATGTTCATTTACAGTATACACTTGTTGTGTTGTTTCTTGTACGTCTAAAGTTTCCACCAAAGTAATCATTCACCTCTGTTATATATATATTATATATATATATATATATATATATATATAATATATATATATATATATATATATATAAAATGTAGTCTATAGCCCGAGTTGATCTATCATATCTACAAAAATTGAAAATGAAAAGTAATTTCTCAAAGTTTATCGATTTGTTGCCTCCTTCATCCTTCTCCTCCAGGCTCTGACTCTCCGCGCAACCATTCATTTCTGAAGGACAACCAACTGGAAATATTTAAATTTTGGAGGAGAAGAATGGACCTTCTTTTAGTGTTCCCAATCGCAGTTTATTTGTGGATATCTGTTGAATGAATGTCCTTCTCATGGAGAACATACTCCGATGATTTGCACTTTATACGTAATGCATTTTTAATTTAAATATTAAAGCACTTCATTGTAGTGATGCGACATTGAAATAATTTTGCCCAAACCTTTTTCACTCTATAGGATTTAAAGCCATCATTCAAGTGCTATTCACGCGAAATTGGATACAGTAATAATAAATTGGAAAGTAAGGCATCTTGGTGATAAGCCTGTTTGATGCAGGAATAAAGTTACAATTAAGCGCCATTAATTGCACTATTAAAATACTGAAGACTTATAAGAAACGCGTTCGTTAGCGTAAGCGGGTATAAGTGACTTCGTGCTAAGAAAGGGTTTCTAGAGCAACTCTTAAGTGAAGTCACTCAGAACCGAATCGAACAAATTCTTGAAAATTTGAAGTTTTCGTTCTCAATTGACGACGCTTTTAAAGTCAAAAACACATTTAATGAATTATTTAAGATTCACAATAAATTACCCAATATTACATTTACACTCTGCGAAATTTTAAAGTCGTGACCGTGTTTCAAATAAATTTAATGCGAAGCAACTTTAGAAAGCTTTAAAGTGCCGTTTTATGGAAATGATCTAACTAATAGAAATTAAGCATATAATAAACGATTTCATTGTAAAGGAATCCTCGATGAAATCATCATCATCATCATCATGAGGCGTGGAGGAATTTAGAGTAAATTTTCAATTCCTTTTAATATTTACACGAAATGATGCAAAACGAATTCAAAGAAATACTTGGACTGGAGTCCTTTCTCGAATGCGACTTAGTTTGACGTCGCTTAACCTTTAGATCAATTTATACAACAAAATAGGAGGCAAGCAATAATTAGTTTAGTGTTTAGAAATAAATTAACTGAGTGAGTCCTTTTCATAGTAAATATTATAAAAATACTTAAATGTTACTACCTTAATTCACTTTACATCGATTTATTATTTTATTTTTATTAATTTATTTTTACTTATATATATATATATATATATATATACACAGGGTGGCGCAAAAGTCGCGCATCAGGAATTGTCAGTGTTGACTGTAATATATTATTTTTTCTTTTAGGAGGGGATGGCTGCGAAATTAATCCCCTACCTAAAAGAAAAAAATAATATACTATAATCAACACTGAAAATTCGTTTGATGCGCGACTTTTGCGCCGCCCTGTATATATATATATTTCTTGAGAAGGATATAGAGTATAATTATTATTATAATAACAATTGTGCGTGAAAGTAATAATAGGAATGTATGTCCTGTTGTCAATGAATTACAGCCATTTCGATTGCAAACTGTGAAATTTTCTTTAAAAACTGAAATGTTGGTAAAAAGATTCTGATTCGCTTAAACAATATTTTGTTTAACACTTTTAATATGTAAGTAATAATTAAAGGAGGTTTATCAATTTTCATGAAGAGTTTAAAGCTTTTTTTAAACTTTAATCATCGTGAGCGGGTTTTCATTTTTCAAATTTTTTATAGCAATAATCTCATTTTTAGAGTTATTTAATTGTCTTAATTATTTTGTTATACCTATTTACACTAATAAAAAATGGTAAAATTTTAAGCACTTAAAAAATTTCACCTTTTTCACAAAATATTGAAAAAATTGTATTGATTTTTGGTTGAAAGATGAACTGGGGCAACAGACTAATATATATATATGATCAGTATATATATATATATTTTGTGCTTTAGATGTGAATATATACCATTAAAAAGCAGATTATATAATTATATATTAAGCATTTTTTTTATACTTTATGCATAATTTATTTTTAAAAATATAAACTAGTTATTACGATTTTAGTTATATGAAAATATATGTCATAATTATAGTGTGACCCTATATAAACTACCATACTAGTGTCTATTATTTAAAAGGAAGATGTGCAGTTGTAGAGATTTTACTCGTGACTAATAAACAGATACGTGAAATCAGAAAAAGTAATAAATTTTATGAGGAAAATAAATTTAAAAAATAAATTTAGGATCTTTAATTTGGTTGAAATATTCTTCAAATATTCGTTCGTGAGTCTCAAAACTACAAAAGTGTCTGTGATAAATTAAAGTGTCTTCAAAAATGCTTATATAATTAATGATATGTTTCTAGTTATTTTCTCTAAAATCTTTGAATGAAGACACTTTTGAAAACTATTTGTACGCGTTTACAAGGCTGAATTAAAATCTCTATTCTGGTAAGCATACGCTTAAAATTTAAAACAACAGAAACGCTATACTCTTGATATCATTGTAAAGAAAAGTAGGCATTACTTGGAAGATTATTACAGATATCACTATATATATATGATGCGTGTGTATACGTCTCAATATAGGGGATTAAATTAATGCAGGAATATATATATGTATGAACAAATGTTTCTCTTCAAAAATGAACAGCTGAGCCTGTAAACAATAGTGTCTCGAAATTGTCCTTTCTTTAAATGTCTTATTTCAATAATATCTCTTACAAGATGGTCAACTTTTAAAATTGCGATTCTCTCCGGATGTTCTTACAAGTTTATAAGTTATCTGTTAAATAAAGATTCGAAGTTAATTCCGGCTGAAGGAAGATTTATTTTTGGTTTTAGGACTCGCTCGTAGTTTATGTGAAACATCTGGCAAGTATGAGGAAAAATTACTGAGCAGAAAACTTGATTGCTGGTCTGGCACTCATGCTCATGTATTACATATACACTAATTCGGTTTTAGCTGTGCTTTATAATGACTTCTAAAGGTAGATTAGAAGACTTGTTTGTGCTTTATGAAATTCATGTTATATAGTGATTTTGTTGGGAAATTTTGTGCGGTATATTTATAAGTTATTGTACACAAAATCCGCAGAATGTAATTTCATATTACAAAGCATTTATATAAAAGAAACATTATATTCTGAAAATTAAACCTTTTTTTTTGTCTTTAGAATAACAATTCTTTGCTTGTGTGTACATCTTTTTAGTATAATCACATGCTAATATACGTAGAGTACAGTATATTTAAATTAGCTGACACACCGTATAAATTCTAATACCTTCTATATGAATATTTCAAGGCAAACTTTTCATGCATAGAAACGATATGCATTTAAATGCTATTAGAGCCTATGTTTATATACTGTCTATTTCAAATAAATTATAAATAAAGGATAAATCTAAGTCTATAATCATATAAAAGTAGAGAGTAATTGTTCAGTATTATCTAATTGAGTTGGTGAATGTTTTTCAGTATCAAAAGGAACCAGATCTCTATACTAAATATTATATAATACTAAAAGGTCATTGATGAAAAAAAGTTCTCGTATAATTCTATCTATTTTCGATCACAGATTGAATGATTGATTCTTTTTAGTCTAATATATTATTAAAAGCGAAGCTACTATGGAAATCGTTAGTCCTAAGATTCTAGAGGGAAAAAATGCCATCAGGGATTGAAATGAGAAAAATGAATGTGACAGTACAAAGCCATTTCCTTAAATGTTAATTCCTTGTTTTAAATTGAAATTGTGAAAATAAAGACCTACGTTACGTAGAACGCCAGTGCTCGCTTTTCAAACGTTGTTTGCACATTTGTACAGAAATGAAATGCAATAATTCTGTATATTTTAGTTCATATACTGAAAATGGTAATGCTTCTGAATCTAAATTTGAATGACACTCTTCCTTACTGTTCAATTTAACATTTCTGTATTTCCAACATGCATAAATTAGTACACAAATTGTTATACAGAGTTTTTACCTCAAGACGTCATTCGTTATAACTAACATATATCTAGGTATAAAATATGTAATACTTATTAAGCAAATATTTTAAGAGAGAGAAAGATATGATACTTTGCAGAATGTCAATATGTGGTCAACATAAACTAGCTGAAGGAAAAGACAAGATTCCAATCCAGTTCTGCTTAAGAATGCGAGCAGTGATAAATTAAGCAACCCTGTCCAACAAATACATGGGATATTTGGTTGTATGTAGAATACATTAACCTATAAACACACTTGTAATGTAAAAGTATCTGTATACTCTATATACCTAAATATTAAATACATCTGTATTCTAAGTACATCTGTACCCTAAATAGACGTGTGTAATACGTACTTTTGCTATTTAGAATTAACTGAAAAAATATGCCCACATATTGTTACAACAAATTACGATTTTATATATATATATATGTATATACGTGTATCAAGTCATGAGAAGCAAAGTGGTTTAATTTCCAAATAACTATAAAATTGAATTAAATAATATCTAGTAATAAAAGAAACAATTTTCTCCAGAAAGGTTATAGCTAAAGCGAATTTTTCCAGCCATCAGCATTGATTTAACACTAAATCTAAAACTTGTTTTTAGCATATACGAAAGTATCTACCCCTTAAGCATGGCTATTTTATCATAAATGGTCCGTGAGTTTTTTCTATGAAAGACATTTATAACTATACAGAAAATTTTCAGACACACTAATCAATATGTTTTGATTTTTTACATTATCAACTTGAATTCCTCATTTTCTTGCCTACACTGAAGCTTCACCGCTTTGGTTCTGGTGACCTCATACTTCCTATGACATTATGGAACAAAATTACTCTGAATCAATATAAGATACAGAACGATTTAAATACCTTAACATAAGCATATATTTTACTTTTATAATACTTAAGATAAATGTTGAATTGAATACATATGAATAAAACTTGAAAGTTGGAAACTTTCTGTTCATTTACTGTTTACAAATAATGCGTGTCTATTCAAGTGTTTCAAAAGAGAATACTATCTATTATGTAAGAGTAATCAAAGGATTTTATACATTTATAGAATGCTGGAGCGATTTTCGCACTTATTTTATACACTCACAAACGTTATACTTTAAAAACTATTTATAATACAACCACTCAGCATATTGTTTCCAAATACTCAGGATTTCTTTGTCAACACAAGTTGTCATTATGTGACTAGAAACGTGATACTTAAAATAAAATATAGATGACTCGATTATACCTTTAAATAGACCAAAAAACGTTCTGACTTATAGTAAGGACACTACTTTAGTAAATTCTATATCACTATACAAATAGCCTAAGGATTGTAAACGTTTTATACAACCACCTAACTAGAAAGTTATTTTAAAGTTCAAGTTCTTACGGATTTTTTACAGATTTAGACTTTTTCAGATACTTTACGGATGTTTCGAGGCTTTTTATTTTTATTTTAAAATTACAGATTTTTTGCAGATTTAGACTTTTACAGATATTTTACGGATGTTTCGAGGCTTTTTATTTTTATTTTAAAATCGAAATCTGTCCGCAGTGATTTTTCCATTGCAGAAATGATTTTTACTTTGAATTAATTATTTATTCTATTTTGAAATAATAGGCAATTGGAAATCAAAATTTGCTGACAAGAATCCAAAATGGAATTTTCTGAATTTAATTAATATTTGACGTTTCGAGTTTTGTTCACTAATGAGTAATCATCACGTAGTGATACGTACACTATATTGTATTTGATATTAATAACAATTTGTCTTCAATCCTTCTGTAGTCAATTTGATTTGATTTATCCTTGAACTTTAAAATTTAGCTAACCATTATTTACTTATGACATTTTGCACAAGTGTGGTCAGTAAAATCCTTAATATTAAGCAGGTTAATTAATTATCTAGTGTCTATACATAAAAATTAGACTTGAAATAACATTTATGATAGTTTGGTCATTACTCTATTATGAATACTTTTATCATATTAAATTCAACAACATAAAAGTCGGTGTAAGAGAAGTCCAGATAAAATAATATAATGAATTATTTTCACCTTTGAATACACGAGATGAAAATAACTGATTCCATTTACTAATTCTATAAAACAGGATTCTATAATATAAAATCTGTTACGAAAATTTTTAACAAATGTAACTGTTATTGCTTCGCTAGTAAAAATTTTTTTAGAAAATAGATTAGATACTGTTTAATTCCATTGCACTACAAACTATTATAATAAAAATTTCACAGACCATATATATATATATATATATATATATATATATATAAAATATATATAAAATAAATAACTACAACAAATAAATATAACAAAGCGATCGACCGAAATAATAATAGTAATAAAATAAATAATCTCTACAATATCGAAATAAAATTTTCAATAAAAACAACTAACGACGATTGTTTGACATCTTTCAAATAAGTTGTTAATTTTGTTGTTGTTGTTGGTTGTTCTTGTCGTTGATGATGATGGTGTTTGTGACTCATTCCGAACCAATCGCGTTTAGGGGCTGCGACGACAACTGGGAAGAAATTTCTTCACCATTCATCATTTGGAGCGATCCTTCACCATCGCTAATACCATTCTGTAAAATGATTCCATATTAGTTTTACCACCAATTTTCTAGTTTAAATCGACCTTTGCAAACACTTTATAACAACAAACTCTTAAGAAAAAGATGCAGAATTTCTATTCAAAATTCCTATATGAAGACATTTGCGTTATTCTATGAATTATAAATAAATATCTTAAGATTAAAATTTCTCCTCACCATTTACATTTTTCTTGTATTTATTTTGGGGCTTCAAATTTCGGACAAAATATTAAATTTTAACGTTTAAGTGCCTTCAGACTCCTCTGTGGATATTATGCATTGTTTTATAATTACCGCTTCTACGCTAAAGTCTGTCTACGTATCTCTTCGTCCTTTAAATCACCTTTAAAAGTCTCTGCCCTCGCTATGACCTCGCTATCACCTCCATAAAATTTTATTTAAGTAATCGGGTGAAGTAAATGGGGTTCTCAAATCGCAAACCAACTTTATTACCATATTAAACATACACCGTACTCTTTAATTAACAGCGATTTTTAAACATTAGCATCCTATACCTCCATCCATTATTGAAAGTATATGCATACAACAAATTTTCATGTTTTCCGAATCCATGTTATAATTTCTCAGGTGGAAAGCAGTGAAAGCAATCGAAGATTTCTTTCCAAGCTAAGTATATTGATTGTATAACGAGGTTGAAAAATAATAATATACATGCTAACTTTCGGATGGATGATACTTTCAGTTATAGCAATTAGGTTAATATTAATTAATAATCTACGCATCATGGGTATAGTTCTCAGTAATGGCAGGAGTGAAAGCTCATCCGAGTTATACGTGGCGTTTGTTACTTTCACTAAATAAACGGTTCTCTGAGACAAACAGTGTTTCTGTAATCTACTGATGCTGCTATATTAAGAAAAATACCAGATTTCCTTTATTCATTCTGTATTGAATTTTGTTAATTTCACCGTATTCTTTATATTACCTAAATACATAAACATATTACTCTGAATACTTATTTGTTAACGATTTGTAACCACAAGAGCTTATTAGCCTCTTACTTGTCTTTACTTTTCATCAGGTTTTAAATACGAAAATACCATTTGTTATAAAGACCATCAGCCTTTCACTTTATTTCCAGCTCATTCATATAAAAGTTTCATAGAGGAAGGCATAATTCTTTAACAAATTATAACCTATTAAAGAACGTCCTATCATCTTCATTCTTTTGTAGGTTCTATACAAACAAAAATATCTCTAATTTATTTAAGGCTAATAACCTATTGAAACAATTTATTTATCAATCGATGTTCACCTCCTTCACAGGTTCTATAGAGGAATTGGTTCCATCTTGCTTCGCAGTCGAATTGGAAGCATTCTGAATTGGCTCAATTCCAGAATCTCCAACAGAAGACTCCGTATTCATCTCATTCGTTGCGACGTCGCTTCCAGCCGTGCTTCCTGCCGTACTGTCCTGGTCATCGAATTTAAAAATAAGAAAATAATTCTAACTTACAGTAAATAAAAAATTCAGAATCACATTTTCCTTTTTTTTTATTGTTAAAAAATGACGGTAAATTCGGCAAGAATTGGCTTCAAAGTCTTTTCAGTAACTAAGAGTTGCAATTAAATTGTGCAAAATAATAATAATAATAATAATAATAATTAATAATAATCGATCATTCTTTCCTTAATCCTTATTAAGACTATATATTAATTAATGGGTAAATACTTTGTGTATTTACCTATTATATTTGGTATTAACTCTTAATAAGAGTGATTATCGGTGTATGAATGACGGGAAAAGAAAAAAATTGTAAGCACTGAAAAACCACAAAACGCCGACAACTGTACGGTTATTGATATGCCCCTAAATAAAGGAGAGATTATGATAATCACAACAGCTAAAACCACTTTTTGACGTTAATAACTTTCCTACAAAATATAATCATTGATGTTCTTGCATTAAATTGGAGCTGTAACATAGAATAATAAATCCTCTAAGCCAGAGGGATGTTCAATTTAACTGTACATTAATATATGTTTACAGAGGGCAACAAAATACATTTTCCTTGTTTGTGCTTAATTGGATTAAGGGATTGGCCATGTTCCTTCTGTTTCTCTTAAAAAAATTACGTATACCTTTGACCTTTGGTTAGCTTCCACCAGAAATGTTCATTCTGACGAAGCTTTTCACTCCGCCTTAGACCTACAGTTTAACGTGGAATCCGAACCACGCCCCACCAGCAGCCCAGCGTGTTAACCACTAGGCCACCCAAGGTACCCATTTATCTACCAACCACTTTCTTTTATTGTGTGGAAGGATGAACAGCTAGGTTTTGCTGCGCGCCGGCTGCGGTCACTGGGTCTCGAACCCTTGGCCGATGGATTCTTAGTCAGCGACGCTACCCACTACACCACCGTACACACTTACTTTACTTTTACTTTAGGTGAGTTCGAACGACGGTTCAGGATCGACCTACGGTCAACCCCTCTGCAGCATCCCGCCTCATTTGCGGGATTTGGTGAAGGAGGGAATTGCTGTCTGATCTCCTCCTGCCCTCGTAGCCAGCCACGCATGGCTGGTCAGGGACTTTGCACAGGAACCTGCCAAGCTGGTTTTTGAAGTTATTCAGGTCGGTGTGCTGGAGATTCCTCGCTTCTTTTGGTAGGACATTGAAAAGCTTTGGGCCTCGTATTCTGAGGGTATTTTCATCCTCGTTTTCATGGCCCCTTGTCCCACCGCAGCTGGGACCGTACAAAATCTGCCTCTTCATTCCAGTTTGTTTCTATTTCATTTCTAAGGTTAGGGACAGAGCCCTCAAGTATTTTCCATATGTATATTATTGTGTACCGCTCGCGCCTTCTTTCGAGAGAGTAGAGTTTCAGTGATTGTAGTCGAGACCAGTAGTCTTCACCTTCCGTTTCCTCTATCTTAGATGTAAACGTCCTTTGTATCTTCAATGTTCGCAATGCCTCGTTTTCTGTATGGGCTTGTGAGTACTGAGCAATACTCAATTATTGGTAGGACTAGACTCTTCCATAATATGAGCATGATGCTTGCTTTTCTGCTGCGGAAGCTCCTCCAGATGATTCCCATTATTTTTCTAGCCGTCGTAATTTTGATGTTATAGTGCTCTCTGAATTTTGCATCCGACGCTATATATATATATATATATATATATATATATATATATATATATATATATATATATATATATATATATATATATATAAGCGAACTCAAGATACTGAGGTTAGGAGGTTCGAATGCTGTTAATGCTGTTAATCACACAGCAGGTAGAGCATTAGCTGGCCCGAGTACTGTAACACTGTAACAGTTCTCTCCCTCCTGTGTAATATATATATATAATATGGGTTTGAGTGCTGATGGGAACATTTTTGCCTACATATATATATATATATATATATATATATATATATATATATATATATATATATAAGAGTAAACCAACAGTCTGGTCCGATGTAAAACTTCATCAGTTCAGTAAATATTGAAATTGCAGTCCGTGAAGTTGTTTAACGTGAACTACCACGGACATTGGGAAACATTCAAGTAGAAACGGTGGCACATTCCTTTCGAATATTCACTTTTCGTTCCTGAATGGTGCGTGGTCGTGACTTGTAAACTACTTATTTCAGGTGACCTTACTGAAAAATAGGTTCAGCGGTGAGAGGAATGTCACCGTCTCTGCTCGACTATTAAAACGTCCGTAGTAGTTTATGTGAGAAATTACATATGGCCTCATGGCAAGCAGTTTGAAAATTTACCGAATTGTTAAATATACTTCTCGTGGGATCAGACTTTTGCTTTACCCCAAATAATAAGAGTCCATTGTTTCCAACCTTTATTAACAATGGTGTTTACTACTACCAATACAGTTAGTAGCATGTTGGTAATAGGAAAACATTACGTTCATATTAGAAAGACATTGCGTCATCTTTGCATTCGTACTCCTGGACTCCTGGACATGACATTTTGTCGAGAACATCCAGCAAGCTCCGTACACGGAGGTCAAGCTGGTGGTCCCGCCTCTAACCCGCCTCTAACCCCGCCTCCGTAATCCAATTTTTTCTCTTTACCACCCGATAAATACTTTTTTGTTCAGTTGACCAATAACGATGTAGATTTATGTGGTTTGGATGTAATTTGGGGGTAACTGCTTATTTTCTATTTGGTTTTTAGTTGCGTATATGTTTTTCTTATGGAAAGGGGCTTGTCTCAGAAAACCAGTGTATTGAGGAGCCCATCATGAAATAGTGAAGGCGTGGCACAGGGGTGTTTCTTGATATATATATATATATATATTATTTTTTTTTTTTTTTTTAAGTTCGGGAAGAACCGATTCGCCTCTATTTAAAAGGGCATATCTCAGCGGAAAAACAAAGAAAAAGTGAGAGGAAAGACAGAGGAAAAAGAAAGGGTGGAGGGGACAGTCGAAGTGGAAAAAGACCAAGGATGACAAGGACTGCAGGGTCGAGCCCCATCATCCTTGGGTGCTAGGGCCGGGAGGGCGCACGTGAAACCTCCAGGAACAAGCACGTACAAACGAGCACAAAGAGCACTCAAGAGCACGAGCTTAGAACCCCCTTGCGGGGATATATATATATATATATATATATATATATATATATATATATAATAAACAGGAACACCATAGAAAAAAAATAAACATCTTCAAGGTTTAATCAGTACCAACGTTTCAGAATGCACTAATTCCATCTTCAGGGCTAAAACAATAAAAGGCCAATTCACATACAAAATACAATTGAAATTGTAAGTTGCTTAATAGCAATTTAAAGTAACAAAGTTACAATTATAAAAAGTAGCTAGGAAAAATATAAAAGCATTAAAACTAAAAGGTAAATAAATAAAATAAACAAGTACCTAACTAAAACATAGCAGATCTACCGATGATTCATCAGAATTGAGATCAAAGCTTCCGGCAGCAAGTACGGCGAAACTAGACTGTGAAATTGGGTGGTTATTGTTGTGTGAATGGTTACGTATAAGAGAATTAGGTGGTTTGCCAAGAGGTAAATTTGTACGGACCGATTTACTGAGATGTTCGTAAATATGGGATTTTAGGTGTCTTTTAGTCTTACCTATCTATGACCTCATACAGTGGTCATACTTGTATTGGTAAACTATAGATGACTTAAGAAGTATAGGAATAACATCCTTGTATTTAAATAAGTGATAAATCGATTTAGACGGGGTGAATATAATTTTTATACATAGTTGTGGGTAGAATTCCTTGAGCAATTTTAAAAGTTTGTTTCTAATGTTAAAACTTGAGGTTCCCATATAAGGCAAAGTGAAATACACGATATCTTTGGGAACTATAATTACGTCTCTAGTTTTGGGGTTTATTAGCCTATTTAGGGTTCTGCCTATTGTAGTGTCCACCAATCTAGAAGGGAAATTATTCTTGGTAAGGAGTTTTCGGATGAAATCTAGTTCATCGTGTAGTTTGAAATAATCTGAACAGATATTGAAATCTCTATTAGTCAGAGTCGAAATTAAATTTTGTTTGAAACCTAAAGGGATAAAGGAAGAAAAGTTCGTAGTAAGACTGGTGAATATCGGCTTTCGGTAAACGGAAGTTTCAAAAGAGAAATTAGTTTTTATTATCTTAATGTCCAAAAAGGAAAAAGAGCTATTAGATTCAGTTTCTGAAGTAAATTCAATATTAGGGTGCTTAGAATTAACATAATTACGAAACAAAGGGATATGGTCTGGTGATTTGAACAGAAGAAAAGTGTCATCAGTATCTTCCATAAAAAACCGGTTTGAAGTTGGAAGGACACTCGTTCAGCCATTTGACTTCATGATGGCAAAGAAACGCGTTAGCTAAGGTGGGACCAAGGGGCAGACCCATTTGAACACCTTCAGTCTGTTTAAAATATTCACCGTTGAATATAAATATAAGGTCTTCCACGGAAAATTTCAGTAGTTCTTTCAAATGATCTCTATTAAAACCCTGCACCGTATCAGTATCATTAAAAAGATTGTCAATACATATATCAATAGTTTCTGCAACAGGTACATTGGTAAATAAAGATTTTTACATCGAAGCTAGCCATTGTGTACGAATTTTTATTTAATGAGGTAAGTTCTCTAACGCCCTGAAGATGGAATTAGTGCATTCCGAATCGTTGGTACTGATTAAACCTTGAAGGATGCTTATTTTTTCTCTGGTGTTCCTGTTTATTATTAAACTGCGTTTTCCACGCCATCGATCAATAGCCGATATATATATATATATATATATATATATATATTAGGGTGCCAGCAAAGTTTCCGCAAACCATTTTTATAAAAAAGTACTAGTGGTTAGATGTAAATAAAAATTGGTGTATATAAGCAGCCAGGTCTATTCTACCCCTCAAAATACTCAAATGAATCATTGTACATCTAGCATCCGGAGGGCAGGGAGTAGACCCCTTTCGGTAAAAGCCTGTTAATAGTTGGCCGGGAGCTAAGGTAGAAAGTAACGAGCCTGTGTTTCAGCACCGTTCTGTTGTCCGTGTTAGGCATTTGGAGGGGAATACTGGTGGAGATATACACCGTCGTCTATGCAACGTATTCAGGAGTGATGCAACGAATAAAGGAAATGTGCAAGACTGAATAAAGACTTTTAAAGGTCGCCAAATCACGGTGAAAGACGCTGCATGAAATGGTCGAACATTGACTGCAACGACTGAAAAGAGCAAGGCTCGTCTCGATGAACTTGTTAAAGCTGATCGGCACATAACGACTTGCGAAATGATCCCCGTTGTTGGCATAAGTAAAGTTACTGTTGAACAAATTCTGGATGAACTGGACTACGACAAAATCGCCGCAAAGTGGATACCCAAATTCTGACTACAAAACTTCCGTGTGAAAGCATGACAAAAACAGTTGCAGAAATATACAGAATTGGGAGATAGGTTTCTCGATAGAATTGTGACGGGAGACGAGACGTGGTTGGCATTCTTTCTCCCAGAAACGAAAGATAGTCAAAGAAATGGCGGCATTCGTTATCTCAACCAAAGCAGTTCAAATCTCGAGTGTCCAACAGAAAAGGTCAAGTTTGCAGTGTTTTGGGACAAGAAAAGTCCAATACTGATGGAATTTATGGAACCATATAAAATGGTCACTGCCGACAGATATTCCCAAACACTACACAAACTCCTCAAGAAGGAACTGCGAAGGAACAGACCCGAAAGGAAAGACGATGATGCTAGCATTCTTCATGACATTGCTCACTCACATTCGCCATTCAACGATGTATCGCTCATCACCCACTTTCAGTGGACTGTAATCACCCGCCTACCTATAGTCCAGACCTTGCACCCTCGGATTTTTATTTGTTTGGACCGGAAGTGAAAACCTTCAGAATGCTGCAACCCAGTGATTTCGTCAACAAGATACAGACTTCTACTGGATGGGAGTCTCCTTCCTCCCATCCAGATGTCAGAGGTGCATCAATGTGAACGGGGAGTATTTTGAGGAATAGAATAGTCCTGGCTAATTTTATAAACCAAGTTTTACTTACATTTAATCATTAGTACTTTTTTTAAAAAAGGGTGTGCAGAAACTTTACGTTCACCCAATATATATATATATATAGAGTGGCGCTCATAAGTACTCGTACAAAGAAATGTTTCAGTTATATTCGTCCTTCTCTTTTGTACCATGCATGGGATAGTTATGAAAAGTTTACCATTCGTTTGGAAAAATACAAATAAAAAAATTAGTTTAACTCCAACATATAATGTAAAACATCAAAGAATTTGTGGAAAATAAGAAAATATGTTAAAATGCAGAAGTTTTCGTACATTTACTTACAAACTTATTTGACACTTTTTGTGTCCACCACAGTTTGAAGGATTGAAATTTTGGAGCAAGTGTAGTTTACGTCTCCCTGTGGTGCCTAGTGTAGTTTACGTTCCCCTACATTATCCTAGTGTAATTTGCGTTCACGAACTTTGTCCGCGTATACCTAATCAAATAAATCGTTAAAACTAACGAAAATATTACGACTTAACCTAACTAATCGTCAATATATATATATATATATATATATATATATATATATATATATATATATATATATGAAAAGAAGGATCAACACAACGGCAAACATTTTCATTTATTTGTACATCAGACGTTTCGACAAATCTTTTGTCATCATCAGTGAGTTAAGTCTTAAAACCTTAAAACAAAATTGAAAAGTGAAAGTTACATCAATACAATATTAAGACCATTAAAATTAAAACCTTAAAGCAAAATGAAAATTGCATCAATACAAAATTAAAACATTTAAATTTCATCACTATAAAAACTAAAATTAAATTAAATTTCATCACTATAAAAACTAAAATTAAATTACCTCAATAGGTAAATACACAATGTTTACATCCACCTCCATACTTGGCAAAGTCTAAGAGACCACTAGGTGGTCAGGGGATTAGAAAGGGTATATCTGTGAAACACGGTTGGTTGTCAAAAGAGTCTTAATTTGTAGGATGAGCTATTATTATTAAGGGAGGGTTTGTTTCTATAGATGTACAAAGATTCTAAAATTCGGAGTTCTGTAAGGTTATTGGATCTAGTTAAAATTTCAAACTGAGTTTTGTGAAGGGGATGGTCGTTTTCATTACTGTGGTTTCTAATTGCGGATTGTGGAGGGCTACTGAGGGGACGGTTGGTACGGACTGACAAGCCCAAATGTTGAGAAAGGCGCACCTCCAGTTGGAGTTGAGTGCTGCCAATATACGCAGCCTTACAGCTGTCGCACGTGTATTTGTAAACAACATTGGGCATACAGTTTTGGGGAATTCATCTTTGAACTTTAAAAAATTTGATAATTTAAGTGGGTTGACGAAGGCGAATCTAAAATTTATTTGGGGATAACTAGACTTGAGTAGTTTGGACAATTCACCTCGAATACGCAATGATAAATAACCATAAAAAGGTAATTTAATATATCTGGTTTCTTTTTGTACTGTAGTTACGGGGAGTTTAGTATCAAAAGTGTTATTTAAAAATTTCTTTAATTGGTTATCGAATAGATGAGAAGGGTAGTAATTGTTAATAAAGTACTGTTTTAAAAATTTAAATTCTTCGTTTAACGAAAAGTAATCCGAACAAATACGGTAACTTCTTGTTAATAATGTTACTATAGCACTAATCTTATATTTATAAAACATACAACTTAAATAATTGGTTCCCAAGCCAGTAAAAGTTTGTTTCCGAAATAGTGAAGTATGGAACTTATTATGGGCCCGTTTAACTAAAACATCCAGGAAAGGTAAACTATTATTTGTTTCGTTTTCACACGTGTACTTAATATTACTATGTTGTTTATTAAGATAATCACGAAAAAGTTTTACGTGTGAAGGATGGTTAAATATTAAGAAAGTGTCATCCACGTATCTTCTGTAATATATGGGTTTAAAACTACTAGGACAAAAATTTTTTAAAGTTCAAAGATGAATTCCCCAAAACTGTATGCCCCAATGTTGTTTACAAATACACGTGCGACAGCTGTAAGGCTGCGTATATTGGCAGCACTCAACTCCAACTGGAGGTGCGCCTTTCTCAACATTTGGGCTTGTCAGTCCGTACCAACCGTCCCCTCAGTAGCCCTCCACAATCCGCAATTAGAAACCACAGTAATGAAAACGACCATCCCCTTCACAAAACTCAGTTTGAAATTTTAACTAGATCCAATAACCTTACAGAACTCCGAATTTTAGAATCTTTGTACATCTATAGAAACAAACCCTCCCTTAATAATAATAGCTCATCCTACAAATTAAGACTCTTTTGACAACCAACCGTGTTTCACAGATATACCCTTTCTAATCCCCTGACCACCTAGTGGTCTCTTAGACTTTGCCAAGTATGGAGGTGGATGTAAACATTGTGTATTTACCTATTGAGGTAATTTAATTTTAGTTTTTATAGTGATGAAATTTAATTTAATTTTAGTTTTTATAGTGATGAAATTTAAATGTTTTAATTTTGTATTGATGCAATTTTCATTTTGCTTTAAGGTTTTATTTTAATGGTCTTAATATTGTATTGATGTAACTTTCACTTTTCAATTTTGTTTTAAGGTTTTA
Source organism: Bathynomus jamesi (assembly GCA_023014485.1). Taxonomy (NCBI): domain Eukaryota; kingdom Metazoa; phylum Arthropoda; class Malacostraca; order Isopoda; family Cirolanidae; genus Bathynomus; species Bathynomus jamesi. The sequence goes on from JAJOZX010002490.1 coordinate 290,095, forward strand.
AGACTTAACTCACTGATGATGACAAAAGATTTGTCGAAACGTCTGATGTACAAATAAATGAAAATGTTTGCCGTTGTGTTGATCCTTCTTTTCATCTGTAAGCTCCGGTTCCCTAAGGAGAAGTCAATAGCTTTGATATATATATATATATATATATATATATATATATATATATATTATATATATATATATTATATTTTATATATATATATATATATATATATATATAATGACGATTGGTTAGGTTAAGTCGTAATATTTTCGTTAGTTTTAACGTTTTATTTGATAGATTCATTTAAAAAATGTCTCCTAAAGATCCTAGTGCAGTTTACTTCCCCAACTTTGACCTAGTGTAGTTTACGTTCCCCAACTTTGACCTAATATAGTTTGTGTTCCCTCTTGCGTCAGGGGGACGTAAATTACATTTGCTCCGAAATTTTTTATTAGTAGGTACCTGTTTATTGATTAGAGACTGTTGGCATTTCTGAATTTTACATTTTTTTTGTGAATCTTTATGGAAGACGGATGACTGTACAAGCCATTAGTAAGCTATGGGTCGTCGTGGTAAAGTGCTGTCTACAGATTTCAAGAGATCTATTGTTGCTGCACACGAGTCTAGAAAGAGTTATAGGAAAATAGAAGAACTTCGAATTCCATTTACGACAGTTGCTACAGTTATAAAGAAACGAAAAGGCGTTGGAACAATCAAAACTCTACCAGGGTGTGGACGACCTTCCAAGATTTCAGAACGTACATCGAGACGGATTGAAAGAATGGCTGCTGCGAATCCAAGAGTGACTGCAGATGATATTTGCCAAAAATTAAGACTGTCTAAAATCGATGTCCATCCCTCTACTGTAAGTCGTACATTCAGAAAGAATGGTCTGCATAGAAGAGTTTCACGAAGAAAAGCTCTGCTACGAAAAGCGCACAAAGAAGCCAAGTACGCCAAGAATCATCAAAATGATGGATTTACATTCTGGAAGAAAGTTCTCTGGACAGACGATAACAAAATTGGATTATTCGGGAACAATGAGCAACAGTATGCTTGGCAAAAATCAAATACTACATTCGAGGTAAAAACATCCTTCCTACTGTTAAACATGGTGATGATAGTTTGCTTCTTTGCTAATGTTTCAGTGCTTCGGGTCCAGGAAAATTTGTTGTCATCAATGAAATCTTGAATTCGAAGATAAATCAGGGAATTTTAGAAGAAAGTGTATTTCCTTCAGTTTGGGAGTTGCCGCAATGGGTCTACTCGTCACAATCTTCCACACGACTATCCTCTTACCTTCAACAATACACACATCAATCCTTCCTCTTCTCTTAACATTTTTGGCGTTTCCTTTTCTCGCGACCTTCCCTGGAAAGATCATGTATGCAGTATTCCTTTCAAAAACAGCTTCTAAGAGGTTAGGTATACTGGACCGGCTCCGCAGTTTCTTCACCCCAGCTCAGTTGCTCTCTCTCTACAGGGGTTTTGTCCGCCCTTGTATGGAGCATGCTTCTCATGTGTGGGGTGGCTGAACTACACAGCTCTACTTGACCGGATGAAATCAAAGGCTTTTCGTCTTATCATTTACTCGCCTTTTACTGACTGTCCCCAATCCCTCTCTCTTCCCCGCATTGTTGCCTCACTCTCTCTTTACTATCGCTATTATAACGGGCACTACTCTTCTGAACTCTCTAACTGCATGCCTCCTCCTTTAAGGAGAGCACGCAGTACCAGACTTCCGACACATTTTCTCATGCCTTTTCTGTCCAACTGTCTAATGCAAGGGTTACTCGGTATATTCAATCTTTCATTTAATCAACCCGTAAACTCTGGAACAATCTCCCTCAATCCATCTTTCCTCCTGCCTATGGCCTCTAATCTTTCAAACGCAGAGTGTCCAGGCATCTAGAAAACCTTGGACCTTGATTTTGGTTCTCTCTCTTCTCTATGAGGTGGAGTGGGGCCTTTTGCGGGATTTCGGCCTTGGCTCCTCCTTCCTGCATAAAAAAAATTGTGTACTGCTGCAAGATAATGATTCAAAACATAAAAGCAAAAGCACTATGAAATGGCTTAAACAAAAAAATTTCAAGCTTCTCGAGTGGGTCAGTCAAAGCCCAGATCTCAATATGATCGAGAATTTTTGGTTTAATTTGAAAGAAGCTGTCCGCAAGAGAAGCCCTTCGAAGCTGAATGAATTGCGACAATTTTCTTTAGAAGAATGGGTTAAAAATTTTACTGAAAGATGTGGAAACCGTGTAGAAAAATATCCAAAACGAATCACTGAAGTCATTCAAGCAAAAGGTGGACACACAGATTATTAAATAATTTTGTAAGGAGATATACAAAAACTTTTAACTTTTTTCTATTTTCCTCAAATTCTTTGATGTTTTACATTACTGTATACGTTAAAG